>VZSC01009981.1:100563-117670 GCA_013398225.1 Steatornis caripensis | reverse complement strand
AAAAAAAAAAAAAAAAAAAAACCAAAAAAAAAAAAGAAAATCTCAGCCTGAACCCTGGCAACTGAGTCATTTAAGATGACCTATCATTTCTAAGCTAATCCTGGCAGACAGTGTTCACATGGTGTTTCCCAGGCAAAGGCATGTTGGCAGCATTCAACCTACCAGGATAAAACCCAGCACCAAACCAGAAGCTGTGTTTAGTGCTACTCAACCTTGGTCAGAAGGTAGATGTATCAGCTCATGCTCAGCACTGAGGCATAGTTACATAATTACCAGTCAGCTTGCGACACACAGAGCTGAAAGAATAAATGCCTGCCTGCAGAAGAGGTAAAAGCACTCCTAGTTCCCCTACCCTAGGACTGAATGAGGAATTAGACTCCGACTTGGAGGTGCTGTTGGACCATACTTCTTTTATGGCTTTCAGAAAAAAAGTGTGTCTTTGTGTGGTTCAGAACACTTGTCTTCTGAGCCCAGCTCAAGTGGATCACCTGGAGCATTACAAGGGATTGACTTGAAGCTTTTCCCGATCCTGCCTTCCTGAGCAGGAGGGACAGGAGTAATCCATGGGGACTGGTCATCGTTCCCTTTCTGCAGAACATGTCTTCTGTGTGAGGGAGTCCACCTGTAGCCCCTAGCCTATGTAAGAAAACAACCAAATTTCTGTTTTTCGAATTTCCGAAGATTAATGAGCTGATGAACAGACTGCCATCCAGAAGATGCACTCATTTAAGCAGGCAAACTATCTGTCCTTCTGTAGTCAGCCGAGTACTTTGCTTTGCAAATTCAGTAAGCAGAGTGTTATGTTTTGGGTTACTTTCCATCTAGAGGTGGTTCATATTCACAGCAAAGACGTGTTCAGCCACCATAGTTAAATAGTTTCACGTTAGCATGAAACAAGCCCCTTATTCGTGTGTTTATTCAAGAAAAATGAAATCGTCCCCTTCTCTTCAATTAAGAACATGTTTCTATGGTACAAACCCAGGAAACTGGGGGTGCCTGAGTATTTGCTCCTTTGAGTGCCAAAGGGCAGAGGACACTGGCAGCACGTAGGGCCGCATGGAAATCTGCAAGTAGCACACTCAGGTGTTCTGTGCCAAAATTGCTGTTGTCATCTAGAGAAGAATTTTTTTTTTTGTGTCAGGCCAGTTTTAGTTTTCAGAGAAACCGAAGTTCAAATTAGATTTAATGAACTAATCTCTAAACCCAGTCTGCTTTATGTTTGCTTAGTTGGTGTATCTATGCTATTTGTTGTCCAGTCGTTGCCTTAAAACACTTTCTCGGGATTGGTTGCATTTTGATCTAATAATCATTATATATTTGCTTCTAGTGATTGTGGGTTTATGGTTCAAGCTTTGTTTAGCTTAATCCAAGCTGCTTTTGAACAGCATTTTCATATCTTAATATTTTGTAAGGAGTTGCTAATTATTAATCTGTCATACAGTGTGTTGCCTGTGGATGCGACCTTGGGGGATCCCGCTCTGGAGCTGAAGTTAGGATCCGAAACAACAAACTCTTCTGCAACGACTGCTATATCAGATTTAAAAGTAAGGCTGCCTGACTGCGGTGTGCATGACCGTACTCCTCTGTGCTGTACAACCTCAAGCGTTTGCACAGCTGAGCCACTCGATAGCTTTCGCGTTCAGCTTTAAGTCAGTATATTAGTGAATAGGTTCAGCAAGGTTTGATTGCCAGTTTCTGGCTTCTGTAGGGTAGTCATTCCTAACTTTTAACTTGCTGGTAGCTGGTTTTACCACCTTGTTATTAAGCAACTTCAAGTAGATAACACGATATAGTCATTCTGCTTTCTTCGTACATCTGAGAAAGTGGTGTCAAGTTGTTGTCAGTTGCTGAACAGGCTTATGTTGATAACAGAGAAGTCTCTTTGAAAAGCTGTCTACATTTTTTTAAAAAGTTATCTGAATATGTATTTAATTCAATCCTAACGCATACCTGGAAAGCTATTAGTGTGTCCTGTGCAGGTGGCACAAATGCTGGTTTCTTTTTGCGATGCTATTATTATCTGAATTATAGGTCTGTGATTGGTTATTCATTTAGGTACAAGTTCAGGAGGAATTGATTTACTTACAGATCTTAATTAAAAGGTGCAGTATAATTTTTTTCCTTTATTATGGTTTGCAGAATTCTGATTTACTGGAGCATGATATTAAGGCTTTGAATAATGGTGTTGAGTTCTTTTTTCTGCTGTCATAGATGATGGTAGACAACCTCCTAATTTTGACAGATCTCGGGAGTTTTATATGGCTCTATTTTTGTGTAGCAAATATGGAATTCTCTGGAATGATAAAATTCAGGTAAAGGAAAGCATTTCTGAACTGCTTCCTGGGAAACATGTCCACGTTTCTTCATGAATCCGGCACGTTTTTCTCATGGTGGACCAGAAGGCAGTGAAGGGAACAGGATACTTACGCTGCAACGCATCAGCAAGACTTGGGCGTTTGCTGGCTGAGAAGCCTAGCCCAGGAAAAGAGAAGCTCTGCATCTGATGCCGTTGCTGTTTTCAGGCTCTCTTTGGCTTCTAGAAAGAGGAAAAGCTGCCTGCACTACACAGAAATAATTGTGTGGTGCGTGAGCTAAAACTAGAAAACGCCACACCTCTCCTTGACACTAACAGTGCATTCACAGAGGCCAATGTTAGGTGTAAGGGTGCTGCTGTGATCAGTGGAGGAGGAGGCAGATCACCCCCTTCCATCCGGAGGCAATCCAGAGCACTGGATCACACCTCTCCGAGTTAATGTTTGGAGAATTTATCTCCTTATTGCTGATGAGACTAAACCAAAGTGACCATACATCCAAATGTCTGGGAAGTTCAATCTGGAACCCGCTCATTTTATTTTTGCTTTATCTTTTCATTTATCAGGCAAAATTGCTGGATGAGTTGTATAAGTTTGGTGCTGAAAAAAAATGTTGTTTTTTACTATTTCCTGGCAAGACAGTATTCAGGAATTTGGTGATGGAAGTAACAAAAAATTTTATCGTGGATAAATTGCTATTTAGTTTCTCCTTGACATTACAGCCCATAAAGTCTCAGCAGTGCCTTTCAGAAGCAAAGCGGATCTGTGAGAAGCAGTTCTAGTCCCTTCCCTTCAGACTGCGTCTTCTTGGGCCAGTGGGCACCTCAAAACATAATTGTATGAGATAAAAGTAAATCGGGAGTTGTAAGAACTTGTAGGTACAGAATGAAGTATTGAAACTAGTGATCAGTGATTGAAATTAGCTATTTGAATAATACACAAAACAGCTATGTGATTACTGCAATGAAAATACACTGACAGTGCAGCACTGGTCTGTAATGCAGATTACTTCGTTTGCAGTTGGCATTTGACATCAGCCTGGCTAACTGTTCGTTAGTTTGGAATGTGAACTTATTGGCTAAAGGGTTTGATAAACTGTAGGATTATTAATATTCAGTGTGTAAATTTATGGTGTGATATTTTTGCACATTTTTGTTAATTTTGTGGTTTAAGCTTATATCATTGTAGCAAAACACCAGTGTATTGGCAGATGTCTGCGAATATATGCAGACACAGGATAAAAAGTTGGGTTTTAATATTGCCACAGTTATTTAGCAAATTTTAATTTGAATACTGAAAGGTAAATTTGGAAAAACTGTCACCCTGTCTCTATGCTAATACTAAAAATAATTCTTAAAATCTTGGGAAGGTGCATGTCCTGTGGAATATTACTTGGCCTGAAGTACTTGCAGTGCTATAATTGGATTAAACTCAAATTTGTATTGCTCATTAAACTTGGATTGCTAGGTTCAGAATGTATACCTTAGTTTGTGTTTCCATTTTCAATAGGTATTGAGATACCATTATCTAACAACTTTAACTTGGAAGTTTTAATTTTTGACACTAAGATTCAGTAGCTGGACTTCAATTGCAATTTCTTCTGTCTCTCGCTAACAGCTGGACAACCAACCTCCATGTGAAGCAAATGAAGATATGAAACCACTGTTGCAGATAAAAGAAGAGGTGATTGCTGCTGATGTAGATCTATAAATATATATATTGTGTGTATGTGTGTTTTTTCTAAGAGTAACTCTTGCTTGTCTAGTCTTCATAGCAATGCATTGTATTCTTCATATAACTATTTTTATTTATAAGAAAGTAATTGCAGTAGGGAAATATCCAGGGAAGATGCTTTCACTTTTTCAGCTTCAAGTACTGAGAGCACAAGGGAGAATAAGTATATTTTCAGTAATAACTTCAGAATATTTTTGAGGCTTATAATCAACTAGTTGACTTTCCAATGGTATATGAAGAGGGTATTTTGTTTCTAAGCTCTTGAAATGAGCGTTAGAGGAATAGTTAATATAAATATATATATTTGCAATTGCTGTCTTTATTTTTGACATATACTAGAAGTGAATTATCTAGATTAATATGAAGCTGCATTTAAATGCACACAAATGTGTTTGCTTTCCATATGCTGGTTTCTAAGATTATATGCTTTTTTGAAACTTAACTACAAAGAATAATCTGTTTGCTCAGTGGTGTTGGCATAATATTCTGTGGAATCCATTTAAGATGAAGAGTTCTCTTTTTCCCGTTCGGAAAATGTAACTATCACTTTTTCCTCCACAAACTGAGTGGAGAATGGTTGTTGAATTACAGTATATTTGTAAATAAAATTTCTGATGTTGCATTTATTAGAAGTTTTTTTTTCTTTCTATCCAGCTGAATGTGTCTCAGGTGATTTGTGGAAATATAAAATTGTTTGAATTTCATCTTGGGAAAATATTTTTTTATGAAAGGATTAAAATGTCCACCTAAGTATGTGTAAGAGCCATAGTTCTTGCTTTTCTCTTTTCCTTCGCAGTAGACTTCAGGTTTTGTATATAGTTCTCCCATCAAGCTCCTCATGCTCGTTCTCTTCAGCATTTAATGCAAGTGGTGAGACTGATTCTTTGTCCTGTATGCTTGTCCCTGAAGCACAACAATTGGAAGAGGTGGAAGTTCCCCAAAGCTTCTCTGCTGTGGCTAGAAATGAGATGCTGAAAATACTTTGGTTTAGGTTATGCTTCTTCTGAAAACACAGCTGGAATGTGTGCTATGTGTTTTTCAGTGGTGGCTCCCAAATTGCTTTGGTCAGTGGCTTCCCAAAATCCTTTCCTGCCCAGTTACTTAGCCTTCTGTGTCTGCATCCTTGAAAGCAGTGAAGAAAACATGGGATGTGGATCAGAGGAATTTGGAGGAGCATTTTGTGGATGAAGCAGAGGAGGGCGACAGCTGGGTTGTGTAGGAGGGCAGTGGGGCTCTGAGTTTGAGCTTGTATGTGGCACCATGAGGAGCTGCAACAAGGATGCCAAAGCAGCTTCGGGTGCTGATTCCTCTCAGGGGATCTTGGAGAGCTAGCAGACTGGGGAGGGAGGTCATGTCTGCAATAGCTGCGGGCAGCAAGGGAAGGTCATGCTGTTTTGGGGTAGTAGGAGAACTTTGCCCATGTGGGCATCCTCTAACTAGTGCTGCTTGTAACTCCTCTGCATGTCTCCTGTTTTGCTTCACTTTATTAATCTTTCCCCTGAACAGATGGTTCTGCCTTGTGCCAGGGAATTCTCTGCTAATAAATGCTGAATTACAAAGTGCCAAACATTATTTTCAAATTTTACTTAAAAAAAAAAAATCTAAAATGCCTCGTCAACCCAAAGTTGCCAAGCTTCTTGTTCAACCACCTTTGTGAGTTGGCCTTGGCTTTTGGTAGTCAGTTAAGGTGCTATCTCTGAAGTTGACTGATAAAAATATTTCATTTGGTTTCAACTACTGCAGTAAGTGATGACACGGTAGACCATAGGTGAGAGGTGAGACCATAGGGTGTGAAGACCCTAGTCCCTAAATACAGACTATGGAAGGATATTCACACTGCCTGCCCACGTAGCCGTCTGGGAGCCGGGGGTCCTCTCTGCTGTTTGCGGAAGAAGATTGCCCAAAGTAGGTGGTGTGCAGATCTGGCTCTCGGTTAAGACTCATACCTAACGGAGATGGTGCAGATCCCTTTGTGCACCGTCTGGTTTTCAGACGACTTTTATGGTAGGGTGGTGGGTGTCCCCACAATCCCCATCACCGGCCCTGAAATACACTGAGATGCACATAATTTTTTGTCACAGGTCAAAGTTTCTCAACCTCCAAGGCATCAGTCAATTTATCCTAGCCTACCCATTATTTCCCCTCTTTATATCTTGAGCCCAGTCATTTTGGCCTGACCCCATTTGGGTACAGAAATCACCTGGGAGTAAAGAACGCAGGGGCAGAAGAAAGTTCAGCAACCTGTGGTCTGCTGTGGTGCTGGAGCTGCCCCACTGGTGTCCTGCAGCCTGGAGTGATGTGTTATAAACTGGGCTGTCTTTTCCTAAATGGTGTAAAGTATTTCCACGTGGGCTCCAATTTCCTTTTCCCACAAAATGTCTGCGAAAAAGTGGGTTGTTCCATTAGTCTGTACCAAATTGCTTGCCTGTGAGCAAACAGCAAGTGGAATTTTGGATTAGTGGGGCTCAAAGAGCTGAAATTGAAACTCTTGCAGAGTTGAAGCTGAGTTTGTCACCCTTGTTAAAGGTCAGGTTTAACAGGGCTCCTTCAAGCCTGCATTTGCTAATTTGACTTGGCAAATGTGAGCAAAGAAATCTCCTCCCTCCTCTTGCTCCCCTGGAGGGGAACAGGCAGAGAAACCCACCTTGCATATGTTGTACCTCTGTATTTTGATCCTTGCTAAGGTATTTGGAGCGCGTTGGGCTCTGAAGTTCAGCAAAACTGATTATCTGCTAGCAACACAAGGTGGCAGTGTGTAAGTGCAACACACAATAAAAAGCCTTTTTGTGGTTGTGATCTTGGGTAAAAAGGGTCACATTTGCTAAATGATACCAAAGTTGCAATGCAATGAGAGTCGTAGAGAGAAGTTTCTTTTAATCTTGGGCCTTTCTCACCACCAGGCATTGTGGAGGCACGACGTGCAACTGAATCTGAGCATTCTCATTTGATTTTTGTCTGCCAGTTGGTTAATTAATGGCAGCTTAAACCGACACTGAATAGGGAGAGAAGTTAAGAGAACACTTCCTAGGAAGAAAAATAAACTAGACGATTTCTAGTGGAGGGGTTTGGTGTACTTTGCTGAATTCCTTATTTTCTTTTTTAAGATGCTGTTCAAGGAAGAACCACCAATTGCTCTCCCTCTGTTCATCAGCTGTCACTCTGTTTAAGTTTAAAAGCCTTAAATGCAGGTGTCTACAGGTGAGCCAGGCCTCTGCACTGCTATTAAAATCTGGATGGATTCAGGGCTCAGCTCTGTTCTTTACTCTTGGATGTCTGGTGCTGCTTGGGATGTTGTCGAGTGTCTAGGACATCTGCCCAGGGCTGGGGGAGGGATGTGGTGCAAGTCTGGGAGATACTCGTGCAGCTGCTGGTGCAGGTCTCGTGGGATGCTTTAGAGCATCTGAAAGGGCAGCAGAGCTTTACGAGCAAGCATCTGGATTGAGCTCAACTCCCTACAAACGGTGGAGCAAAGGTGTGATTTCACAGGCCAACAAATAGGTGTCAGCTGTTGGGTGAGGTGCTTGGCTGTCTAAGCCTTGCTGACTTGAACAGGCGTGTGGACTGCAGCTTGCACATAAACATAGAGATGAAAAAATACAGGTGTCTATGTATCTTAATGCTGACTGAACTCTTCCGAAAATACCTGAGAAACTCTGATTCAGCTAAATCCTTCATCTGCCCTGTTTAGGCTTACAGGCTGTCAGCTAATTAATTGCAATGTGCATTTGAATATGGCTTCGTAACTGAGTGGTCTACAGACAGTGGCTGTGCTAAAGGGCAAGGTTTAAATAAAATGGCACTTCAAAAGTAGAAAACGTTTTCTGTAGCTTTCAGTGTGAACTTACTGTGGGATTTTTCAGTATGTAAGAATAAACAAATCAAGTACCTCAGAGTGAAATTCGAAGTATTGCGTATGCTCTTAGCTTTGCTGAGATTTCTTTAAGAATATTTTTTTTTATAGAAGATTTGTGAGAAATTTCAAGCTCAATTACCTACGCATTTATCTCTTCTCGCAAGCTGCAGCACCGCAGGCAGTGCTGGTTAGTGGCAAGATTTATGCAGCAAGTCCTTTGTTAGAGCCTGGTATCTGAATTCAGAGCTCACGCTGATACCAGAAATGGGCAGAGCCAGTCTCGTTATTTTCAGGAAAGCATCTCGCAGGTGAACCCCGAGGAGAGTCCAAGTGATAAGTTCAACATTTCCCTTAGGTAGTAGCTGTTGCAACACGGCCCACCTTGTCAGTTCTAGAGGGTAAAAGGGTTTGAAATCTGACAGTTTGAGCTCAACATGAAAAACCAGTGCACTTGCAGTGGTGTTTTCCATTCCAACCAATCATTTGTAATGGATTAGCAAAACCTGTGCCATGGCTGTAATGGAAGGCTATTAGCAGCAGGCATAATTACATGAAAGAACAGCTTCACGCTGGAGGCTCTTCAGCATTTTCTTTTTAGCTCCATGCTTCTCGGGAGCTAGGGACACCAACATAGAACAACATAACATAGGGTGATGTAGGGCACTTGCTCACAAAAGGGATATTCTAGGATGAGCAGTAGGGTATCAGTTTATTAAAGCTGAAGAATTTTTTTAATTGGCTCAACCTACTGGCAACAAACTTGACAATTAAGTAGCTACTTTATAGGTAACAAACTCTCAACAGAGATGTGTTGTGCAACGGGAATTATTGGCTTCTGTGGGTTTGCCTTAACAGTCAATATTGTACAAAGAACCAAAGCACTTTAAAAAAAAAAAAAAACAAAAAACAAAAAACAAACAAAAAAACAGTGTGTACAAGGGTGTGTGTTACACACAGATTGTCTTTATTATTCATAACAGAAGGAAGAAAAAGCTAGGGCTGTTGAACGGCCAGTTCATAAACACAGCCCAGTGAGAGCAGGCTTGCAGTTCGCACAGCACGCCATCGTAAATGGCCTTTTGCGGGTAGCTGTGCCAGAGCAAGGGTTTCTGATTCCCTGAAGTGGAATTTTCTTTTGCCCCCAGGTAGTCAACCAGATGTGCCATTTATTGGTGCATCAGTGGCCCTTCTGGGGTGGAAATTTGCAGATGTCAGGGTCAGATCAGGCTACTGCAATCATTTGGTCTGACTGTATCCCTGCAAAGATCAGAACCTCTCGCCCAATAATTCCTGTATTGAACACACAAATTCTGTGTGAACAACAGTGTTCTTTGTTGGAAACAATCCCTGTGTAGATCTGGAGAATGCAAATGATGGAAAATCTACCACATGTCAACATAAATTGTTCCAGTGGTTAATTAGCACTCTTGAAATTTTTTTCAAGATAGATTTTTTTTTTTAGCTATTTTATTCTAATGAGCTTTCTAGCTTATTATGATTTTGGTTTTATTCATTTAACTTGATTTCAGCTCTTAGCACTGGATTAACATTTTTTCCTTTTTCTGTCCTAGATTGTACATGCAGCTTTGATACAATCCCCATTTTTTTCAGTTTTAATTCTTATGCTCGTGCATAAAGCAGCATTGCTTACATCAGTCAGAAAATGCAAGATGGGAGGATACTATGTATAGACTGGCCCTCACCCAGTGACCTGCAACACAAGACTCTCCCAGGACAATATCTAACACAGAGGGGAAAGAGTCTTTAAGAGTGTTAAAAAAATTCTGAAGCTCTGTCAGCATTTCTTTGCGTAATGCATAGATTCGAAATAAGAGCTTATGTCCAGAAGGGAGTTTTGCTGCATAAACCTCCTGGCATAATTAGTAAGGCGTTGAGTGGCCTTTGTGGGCATGACCATGTCTGAATTCCTGTGTGGTTCTGCTAATTTTCCTGTCTTAGGGAAGCACCTGTAAGATATTCCCATGCTGACGTGTCTCAGTTGACAAGAGGACAAGATCACGTCCCATTTTTATTTCTTAGCATGAAGCGTTAGCTGCAAAAATGGAATTGGTTCCTGTTATGTTTGGCAGTTATTGATAGGAGGGCTCCAACTTGCAGCCCCTCATCAAACTCTGGCTTTGCAAAGATAACAATTACTGTCTTTTGATGCCCAAGATTCCTGCAGAGAAGCATTAGTTTTGCTTGCATGTGATACTTCCTTTGAAGTAGCCTTCACTCCTACTGAGGTGGCCTGTTGCATTTGTGAGAGGTGTATGTGCTGCACCTCATTACTAATGCCAGTGCTTGTACCACTGTACTCCTGTGTGCACAGATCAGAGGAGAATCCCAAAATGCTTCAGGAAAAGCCCCACTGATTGCAACAGAGCAAGTCAGTAGCTGAGCAGCCTTCAGCTAGGCACTGCCACCGTCTGTTAATAAACCGTGGCCATCCAGCACAGCGTGCTGCAGAGTGGCAGTCAAGAGCTGGGCTAGTCAGAATATTTTATTCAAAATTCATGTTACAAACGAGCATGCATTTCTATCAACGATTTGAATGCTTGCAAGTACTTTTGGACCTCAGCCAGTAAAAACGTACCAAATCACTTCTTTGCCCTTTGCTATTGGGATAATTGGATGTTTTCTGCTGTTGACTGGTGGACTCTGTGTTCTGTGGAGTTTTGTGTTGCCCATGAGAGTTCACAGCATGTCTAACACCTGCAAACCTCAGGATTTTGCGTGCCCTCTCCCTCAGTGCTGTGTCAACTCAGCAATAAAAGAAAGGAGATTCTGGACTGAAGGTCGTCCCTGTCAATTTACAAAGGTGTTTAGGTTGTCCAGAATATTCTGTGTTACACCAGCCACCTTGGTTTCACCATCGCTCAATCTTTTTCATTTCATCTGCTCCTTCTTGTGATGTAGTGCTAAATGAAAATCGAAGAGTGAGCAGATAGATAGATAAACGCCAGTTTGATACTGGAAAGATGAGTAGATGCTAAACAAGAGGGGATATATGGGCCACACAATCCATTTACCATTATTACGCTAATGCTCTTGGATTATTCCCTATAGCACTTTGAAGGTACACAGTGTTACTGCATACTGCGTTCTTGGTATCATAGGACTTACCTTCTCTTAAATCCTACTTCTCTGTGACATCTTGGACTTGAAGCCAAGAAACCTGCCTATTCAGAAATGCTGTTTGCATAATTTTTTAATCCTAATCTCCTTGCTGGATCATAAATCATTCCTAAAACCAAATTGTATATAAATCACTAAATGAAGGTGCTAACTTAATTGAGCTTATAAAACCAAAGCATCCCTTCACCTAGCACTAGAGAGCATTTGAAGTCTTCCCTTCAGTGTCTCAAGGCCATGACCTTGGAAGTAGGTCCATAGAAGTATCAATAGACAAGGGCAAAAATGTTCCTGGGTCCGTCCTCCACACAGCAGATATTTACACTCACTGATTGTCATAATCAAAGTAGTATTTTTTTTCTCTCATCAATCTTGCTTCACTGTATTTTTTCCCATGGTAACAACAATAGCTATGCTGTTCAGCAAATATATTTATCTTCTGATCAGGCTTCCTGCTGAGGCAGCAAAACAGATGCATTTATAATGCTGTTCTTACGCACGTAGATCGTGATTCCCACAGAGCCTGATTGGTTTTAAGTGGAGCACGCAAGGAAAGCAAACCTGGGAGTCGTCTGCCTGTCTTTTGCCTCCCATGATGGAACGGGCTCTTTGCAACAGCACTGATGTTCTCTAGCCTGAGAAAAAGATTTCCCCATGCAACACGTGGGTATGTTCTGCTCTTCAATAAATTTCAGTGACTTGCGTGAAAGGAGAGCCTGCACCATGGGAGATTTACTGCATTACTGGCCAGTCAGAACAGGAATGTGACTTGGATCAGCAAGGCCCATTAGCAAGGCTGTGCAGTGATAATGTTGGCTGAACTAAATACTAAAGGCTACGTTGCTGGACAGTGCTAGAAAAATGAGGTCTATTGATGCGAGCAGAACTGCAGTGGTTTGCCGCAGCTGGGGATGTATGCATGGCGCAGATGAAATTACAACTACCTTCTAATTCTGCTCTCTACTGTAAGTTTTTGTGTAGGTGCTGTAGAGGTCGTGTACAGGCGTGCGGGTATCACCAGAGGTTTTTTTGGAAGATCGAGAGAGTAGCTGGAGATGTAAGAGTGATGAAAACGGTACGCTCTGATTCTGTGAGGATGTTGAGTGCCCACCTATTTTGTCAGACTAGAAATCTCCTTTGTGATGTTCTCGAAGCCTCTGATTTCAAGCTAATTAAATGGTAATTTTTATAAACCAGGTGACCTTTTTTTCTCCTTAAAGCAAGAAAACAGTGACAGCAAAACAGATATTTCAATAAAAGAATTAACTTCTGTTGGCATTTCTTTAGCTAATAGACTGTGAAGAGCCCTCGATAGATGATTGCTTCACTAAAAGAAATGCCAAGGTTGATCTCTTTCTTAAATTATAAAATGAATCTCAGACAGTCTGCTGATCCTGGACTCTTGAGTGATGGGTTTGTTAACCCCCACTACTTTTAAGAGAAGTCTGTGAGCAGTATTTTCTAACTATTCTAGTTTTATGTTTGTAACATGGATTTGTGTAGCTGTACTGATTACTATTTTCCCCATGAGGACTTAAGTTTTAAATTTTCCAGACATACTCACAGCACCTGTCGGCTGTTAGTAAGCTTCAGTATTCGGTTAACAAACCTGTGAGAAGAATGCTTAGAAGGATGATAAATGTTTCTGTTTAATCTTAGATCTCAGTTAGGCCGAGATCTTAACTTTTCCTCTTTGGCACACTCTTTCTCTGTGAGGAGGACACTCGCTGTGGAGATGGGAACTTGCACTGCAATACGTCATCTCTAGGAGTGGTAGAAGGTTTTGAGACTCAGATCTCTTGCCAGACAAGTCCCTCTCTAATGCATTTGGTCACATCAGAAGTAGTGTTTCTTTCTTTGCTCTGCCCGGATATTAAAGCCTGAACCTCTGAGACTTGGTTCAAACACTTAAAAGCTGTAATGGGTAGAAATGGCTTTCATCTGTCGGCTTTTCAATACAAGACAGGGCAGGTAACAGCCAGGACAGATAAATGCTCGGCAAGTTCTGCTGTCCCACTTCTTCTGGTGCTTGGGTGTGGACTCTTCTTTCTGCCAGTAGAGATTTGCTCTGTGGGTTGTATTGGGCAGAATTTGGTGTGTTTACCTTGTCACTTTTCTGAGTAGAACAGCATTTTCTGGTGCATTTTCTTCACTGGTGGATCTGGCCAGCAGTGTTGGATGCACTCCCATACCGTGGCCGCTGGTTTTATCTTCTCCATGCTCATGTTCCAGCACTAAAGTCAGATTTTCTGCATTCCTGATGGCTGAAATGGGAAGAAAACTGATGTTCAGCTTCTATCAGCCTCTGCCTGTAATGTCAGTAATTAACTGTAGTATTTTGCTTGCCAAGCAGTAAGCCTTGGTATTCTCGCAGCTGTGCTGCAGAGAGAAACGTGGCAGCCTCCTCGCTTTGCTACTGCACTGTCAGGTTGGCTCAGCAATTACCTGCTGGCAGTTGTGTTGCTGGCAGAAGGAGTGATGTCTCTTTGGCAGCTAGCCCACACGTGACTTGGTGCTAAAGTTATTCTTTCTTTTCATCAGCCCTGCTTCAGCAGCACTTCACAGATTCACCCGGGGATCAGGTTCCTTTTCTGCATTCAGTATGCTGAGGGGGCTTCAGTCAAGTCGTAGGTTTCATAAATCGCCTCCTTTAAGTGCAAAGCAGTTTTGGAGTTTCCAGATTTCCATCAGCTGTGTACCTCTCCGCCACCACTCAATGGAAGTTGCGTGTTTTCAGCAGAAGCCACCTCTGCTGTCAGAGGCTCCCAGGAGCAGTATGTTTTGACCTTTCGACTAAATCAGGTACTGGATGCACAGCGTAAGTTTAGAGTAAAGGCAGTCAGCGAGGCATGCCGTGGTGACAGCGTGAAGTTTGGTGGCTCAGCAGCAGATCCAGGCAGCAGGCAGGTTCCCAGAGCCAGGGAAACACGAGGAACAAGCAGCAAAGCCCGCCAGGCTCCGGCAGCTCTCACGAGCGAGGCTGACGAGGCTCGGGAGTTGCCAGGACCAGCCACGGGAGATTCAAACGGCCCCAAGGAGCGCCAGCGTCCAGGGTGGGCAAACGGGACGCAGCGTACCAGCCAGGCCGTGGCGCAGCGGTTTGCGCAGGAGTTCGCGCAGGGAGGGCTCCGCAGTCCGCTTGTAGGCCCGCAGCTCGGGGAAGCGCCCCTGCTCTCTGACAAAATGGCGGGCACTCGCCCCAGAGCCAAAGCCACCGCTTCTGCAGAGAAAGCCCCTGCGACAGCTGATGCCTCCACCCAGACTGAGGTGGCAACGAAGGAGGCTTCAGCACATTTAAGCGTTTCCTGAAATTGTTTCCATGACATCATGCTTGAACAATGAATCTCACGAGCTGACTAAAAAAAGTTTTCATTATTTTCACTGCCCAATTTGAAAAGCAAGTGATAGAATCAAAGAACAAGTATTTTATTTTTGATATGTTTATTGTCAATTATCCCTAATATAGCAAATAAATAAATTTGAATTACTGTGTTAATTCCCTAATACCGAGAAACAGTCACTGCCCTTCACTTTCAAAGATGTCAGGAAGCAAGCTGAGGATTTGGCTCAGGCATTTCACTAACATAGCATGAGAAAAAGATGAAAATACATTTATGCACATATCCAGAGTTTACGGGGTCGTTTCTGTGATGTAATTTGCCACCTTACTACATTACTTAAACATTGTCTGATAAACGCAGAGATGAAGTGACCATTAGAAGGCAGGCAGAGGGAATGTAGGCTTCATAAAGTATCATGCTTTAGTAACACTCTAAATAGTGCATTTCATCATCTCATCTGAAAAATGTATTTGTATTGGCTTACTTGTGCTATGAACTGAAAGACTGAAAGAATAATAAGAGGCTAATCATGGATACTTCAGGATTTTCTTTTCAGACTATTTTGGGGCAAGATCTTTAATGAGCTGGAAAACAGAATATATTCAATCTGAGCACAATGATGCTATTTTGGAGGAGTATTCTTGTCACCTCAGGTAATGATGGGGAATAATGACTCCTCTTAGAAAACTCAGATCAGCATGGGTCACAACTGCGTTACAGAGAGGCCAGTAAATTGCAGCAGGAAGAGGGAGCTGTGAGAAAACTGAATAAATGATGTAAGTCTCAACTAGATAGGAATACGATAAGCACCCACCTGTACTTATACAGACTGGAAACGACCTAATGCAAAGGTATCTAACATCCAAATTCAGCTGAAAAGCTGAATTTTTGTACTATGTCATAGAAATAAACCAGGAAAGATCAAGAGCATCGCCCGTGTCTTCAATCCTGCCAGCGACAGGGGATTTGCTTTGTAAAGCTCCCTAGTGTGTCCCACACATTGGCAAAACTCGTCATCCTGCCCGAGAAAGGCTCTGTCCCAGTCCCAAGAGTGACAATCCAGCCAATCTTGAGAGTGACCAAAGCACACAGTCCCGGAACCTGCAAAATATACAAATGTCATTAGAAGCACAAACACATTCCACTCATGCCGGTAGTTGTAGTCAAATTACCATGCCTCGGAAATTACCAAGAGAGGGAAGAAATTAATTCTGGTCCTACCAAGCATGTACTCCCCACCCCCTTCACCCCCCAAAAAACTCATATTAAGACAAAATAAATGTTCAAATCAACATTCCTTTCACCCTCCTGCAAAATGTCAACATATCAGACACAAAGGGATTTGGCCCACAAGATTTTAATTTTCTATGCCCAGGAACTACTGTATTTTTTGCCATACCCGCTTCTCCATATATCTCTGAAAGCCCATTTTGTCTCTAGTGCCCTGTTTGGAAGACAGGCTCAGACCTCATTCTTCAAATGGTCAGAAATCTTGCCCTAATTTCCAGTCTAAATTTATGACCAGTGTACAAGACTTGGATTTCATGCCAGTACTTCCTCTTAACTTGAAAAGATTCTGTCTTTTTTACCTCCTTCCCTCTCCTGAATGCATTTATACATGAATCATCATATTCTCTTTCAACGATTTACTAGGCCAAACAAATCTAGAAGCAATGGGACAAAGTCGTGCACAGAGCATTTTGAATGGTTAAAAAAAAATAATGTGAGAATCAACCTCACATTGCATCTACATGTATTATAACAACCATGTAAGATCTATAACAACTTGCATTTTTAATATAATTTAGAAGACAGAGTGGTTCTCTTTCATTTATTAGGATTCTAAGTGTATGCAAAGGAAATACAATTGATGATTATCTTGAATTCAGTCTAAAAACAAAACAAAACACAACAAATAAGACTGGTAGCAAATAAAATAGAAACTGGTATGTTCACCTAATTGAATATTGTACTGAGCTATGAAAGCAGTTCATTAACTCCAATACAGCGTCTCAGCATAAAAAGGCAATTAAGTATCGTGTCATTTTAAAGAAAAATCTTTAAACTCATTCACGAAATATATTTAAACAACGTTTATGGAAAAGAAGGTGACCTTTTATTAAATGGTCTTAATGCATTTAACCTGAGCGGATGAGATCCATGCTGGCTGACAAGATTTTTGAGGGTAAAGAACAGGTGAGAAGAAGGTAATTACATTGTGTCAAAAAGATGTATAGCAGTTTGTGTTAATGGATGTAGTCTTGTAAAATTATTTTAATATTAAATATTTCCATAAGTGGCTAGTACACTCTGTGGGCCTCTTTGGGCCTGGATTTCTGATCCATGGCTTCTGAGTTTAGGAACAGACCAGACACACAGGGACAACAGAGAACTCAGAGTTTGGATGCACTTTGCAAGAAAATGTCCATGTACCCTGGTCAGTTCTTAACAAAACTGGGAATCACAGAATGGTGGGGGTTGGAAGGGCCCTCTGGAGATCACCCAGTCCAACCCCCCTGCTAAAGCAGGTGCCCCTAGAGCAGGTTGCACAGGAATGCATCCAGATGGGTTTTGAGCATCTCCAGAGAAGGAGAATCCACAGCCTCTCTGGGCAGCCTGTTCCCGTGCTCTGGCACCCTCACGGTAAAGAAGTTCTTCCTCGTGTTCAGGTGAAACTTCCTGTGTTCCAGTTTGTGCCCGTTGCCCCTTGTCCTGTCGCTGGGCACCACTGA
>VZSC01009981.1:77893-100388 GCA_013398225.1 Steatornis caripensis | reverse complement strand
TCTCAGCCTTTCCTCATAAGAGAGGTGCTCCTGTCCCCTCATCATCTTTGTTGCCCTCCACTGGACTCTCATCTCATCCTAGTGTAGATATCTAAAACAGAGATATGGATCATTTTATAAAAACTCTAGTCTTTGTTGGCTACACACAGAGCTTACAGTGATTTAAACATTCAAAGTTAGGCGAGATTAATCCTTCACCAAGAACTAAGTCTAGCTCTGCCCTCCCAGCCTCCTTGTCTCTGTATTGATAAGGTGCTCAGACCCTCACATTGCTGCAGGGCCCTGATGTGCATCTTGGCACTGGGAGATGAATTCAGGACAAGAGATCCTTGTTCACCCAATAATCTCCTAGTCATTCAGTCTCCCACACACAGAAAGATAGCACTTCAGGGTCAGTTCAGGTCACTGTGAAGTGACTAGGCTTGTGCTAGGAATCACCTTTGGGACTCACCTCTCTCTTTTTCTTGACTGTTAGAAGAGCCTGTATCAGCTTAGATCAGACATCTTTTGGAACAGATTTATTTTACTGAACTTCAGCTAAGTGTACGGCCTTTGGAGTCCGACTGAGTTTGCATTTAAACTCCTGTTTGAATCAAATGAAGCAGATGTGTGTTTTCCTGAGTCAGGGCCACAAAAAGCTCTTTTTAAATTTTTTTTATTTTTCACTTTCTCAAAGTGTAATGCCTAAATTTATCGGTAATACAACTCTATTCTCCTAAAGGTCATTACCAGGTACATCTCAGAGAGAGGGACTTTTATCTTCAGAAAGTATATTTTAAAACAAAATTTGAATACAAAAAAACCCCATGAACCTTTGCCATTTTCCTTATTTTAATCTTTGAAGTTACTGTTGTCATGGAGATGACTAATAATATCCTTTACTCTATCAGGGTAATACCAAGACAGTAACTTACATTTGCCCCTGGAAATTCCCACCTAAACTATCGCTAAGGCACTCTGCTGCTAACTCTAACTGGCCTCTTCATTTCTGTGCTTTGAATATGTCCCTTTTTTTTGTCTTCCAGTTATTGCTATGTCTCAAGGCAAAGTAACTTAATATTATTGATCACCAGCTTAGTTGTAGAAACACAAAGGATTTTTCATTCTTTTTAACTCCTCCGATTTTCATATAAAATCAGCAACTTAATAATGGATAAATGGCCATGTGTAATTTTGTACCGTGCTCCCCATAGCACTCAGAGCAGAGCTAGACCCTTCCAGCCTGATAAAGCACAATAAACTAAGAAAGCATGCCTAGTAAGTCACAGATCTTAATTCAGCTCAATGTTCTTGAAAACACCACTGCGCCACTAAGGTCCAACTTCACAAGATTATACGCAGCAGATGGACACATTCATTTATTTATTGACTTCCTTATTTAAAAAAACATCGCTTCAGAGGTTTTAGACTGGAATGCCTTTCAGTGAGTTACTTTTAGTAACTTTACTGTCACTGTGTGACATTGAACATTAAAGGGGGTACGTCTTTTGGTTTTGGCACACTAAATACTTTGATTTTAATTGCAGTGTTAGAGATGCCTTGAATGTGCCATGATTTAATCCCTTATGAACCTCTGCACAAAATAATTTCAAATCAAAAGACTTGTATTTATTAGCTACGTAGAATTACCGGGAGAGGATGAGAAAAGAAATAATGTTGCTGTCGTGCTCTTGACCATTATGATTACCTATCAACTAAAATGATTTTTTGATTTTAGCGTTACCAACACCTGATTTTGTTGTTGACTAAGGAAGGAAGGAGAAAATCATTGATACTTGTTAACCACTGACATCTGATTTCAAAATCATGCAATAGTAACCCTAGGCATTGACTTTAATTCGCTTTTGTGCAATTTTCAGCCTTATAAGAGCACTGGTTTTTTCCATTGCTCAAAATTAGTCTGTTCGTACCAATAAAGCAACACGATTCTGCCAAAGGCATTTTGCTGTGCGTAGAAAACGTTCAGCATTGTATTGTATGTAACAAGTGAGCCACTTCAACCTGTACTCAGTTAAACCTGCTTCCACGCAAAGCCCTGTTGGCACCATTTTAAGACCACAGAACGGTTGAGGTTGGGAGAGACCTCTGGAGGTCGTCTGGTCCAAACCCCGCTGCTGAATGAAGCAAGGCCAACTAGAGCCAGTTGTCCAGGACCATGTCCAGACGGCTTTCGAATATCTCCAAGGACAGAGACTCCACAGCCTCTCTGGGCAACTTGTGCCGAGGCTCAGTCACCCTTGCAAGGCCAGGACAAAAGTAGAACCCACCCCTCCCTGCCACAGCACCTAAAATTAGCAAATCCAATAGAGTTTAAAAAAAATTAGTAAAGAATTAAGTGCCTTGAGTGTGCTTTTTAAAGCACGAATGGATGTGCTTCCTGTTTGAGGTTGCACTTGTATTATTAAAGTTCATTTGAGTTTAGTTTCTGGATCAGCAACAAAACCAAATGCCTCTATTTGGCTTAGGAGATTCAGTAGAACACAAGCAAAAACTATTAAAATGTGAATGTGAGATAAGAGGAGGGGGAGGAGGTGCTTCAGGTGCCAGAGCAGAGATTCTCCTGCAGTCTGTGGAGAGCCCATGTTGGAGCAGGCTTATCCTGAAGGACTGCATCACATGGAGAGGACCCACGCTTGTGCAGTTTTTGAAGGACTGTATCCCATGGGAGGGACCCCGTGTTGGAGAAGGGGAAAAGTGCAAGGAGGAAGGAACAGCACGGGGGAACTATTATGGACTGACCACAAACCTCATTCTCCATTCTACTGTGCTGCTCGGGAAGCGGAAGGATATAGAGGAGTTGGAATGAATAAATGAAGTTTAGCTTGGGCAAAAGGGGGGGCCAGGGGGAAGGGACTGTTTTAATTTTGTCTTTGTTTCTCACCATCCAACTCTAATATAGTTGGCGATAAATTAAATTAATATTCCCCAAGTCAAGTCTGTTTTGCCCATGATGGTAACTGGTAAGTGATCTCCCTGTCGTTAACTCAACCCACGAGCTTCTTCACCTTGTTTTCTACCCCTGTCCTGTTGAGGAGGGAGAGCGAGAGAGCAGCTGGGTGGGCAACTGGCAGCTGGCCGAGGTCAACACACTACAACTATATTGCCTGCAAAGTCATATTTTGAGCCAAGAGAAAACGCGTGGTCAAATCCTTACCTGATGAGACTTGGCAGAGGGTGCTGGATTTCAGCAAAGTGATCCTGCTCACGGGCATCTCAACTCGTGATTTTTAATGTCACACATTGTGCAAAGAGCAATGTTTGGTTGTGTTTGGAAGTAACTACATGTGAAAGCACTGAGGAGATACTCACTCAGGAGGTACAAGTTTGGGGGTTGGGTTTTTTTTTTTTTTAGCTTGCAGCAGTAGTTATGCAGTGGAAGGCTAGACCTATTTTTGTCTGCACAGCAAACAGTCTCAGCTTTGGCCTGTGGCCTGTTGGATATTAAATTACCTGAGCCATTCTTCTGAATAAAACCTAATACCGTTCTGGAATTTGCTCTTTTCTAATTGAACTCAGAATCAACATAGTAGGATACTACTCTTCATAATGAAGTGCAAACACACAAGTGAGGAGCAGTAATGAATTTTTAATAGTTCAGCAAGAACATCTCTCCCTCCCACCTTCTTCTTTCAGCTCCTCCATGTGTTCTTTTCCCCTAGAGATTTAAGACACCATAAATAGTAACCTTTTGTTCTCTGGTGTTATAATTTTGTAATTGCTAGATTTCTTTAATTGCTGTGTTTCTGTACGGGGTGGACAGCTAACAGCTATTTTTTTTCAATAGGGACCTCTGAAAGTATCTCAAAAGAAATGAAGTAAATAGTAACTTGAAAAGAAGACATATAATAGGAAGGGGAGTTGAAAACAGAATGGCCAAATGCAGGGTGCATGCCAGCTATCACTCAGTCATTTTAGAAGACTACTGCAAAAAGAGCAGCAGCATCAACTAAACACCACCCCCTCTTGCTCTGCACTGTCACTGACCTTACGTGTTGGTTTTAGGAGTTATGCAGGCTCAGGAATGAATTTGCATGAGTACAAGAACAGCAATTGCACTTGGAACGGGGAAAGCTGCATTTCTTAGTTCACCTCTGAAAGCTGTACCACCAAATAAACCTACGCTGCACACACACGAGAAGGGGATGTGAAGCCCAGGTCACCTGAAACTGAGCTTCAGTCACCAGTTAGCTTCTGAAACTTCTGACTATTGCCTTTATGATCTTTCCAGATATGCTCAGCAAGGCTTCGTGAGAACAGCATCTTTGGGAAGTGAGGACCTGATACTTTTTTTGACACTTAAAGGATAAAAAAATGTCATGGCTAGATCACGATCAGAGCTGGCACATCGCACCGCAGCGATAACAGATATCCAGACCTTGGCAGTGCCCTCAGTTTAATATGAACCACTGAAAGGCCTGCAGGAGACTTCATGGTCCAAGTAATAGAAACTGATCTGGTCTATCGAACAGAACACAAAGTGTGTGCTTTTAGCTTTTGAGGGCCTTATATTTCCCCACCAGTTTTTTACTGTTACCATCTTCTAAGGCTGTCACAAGCAGTATGGATGTTACCCCCAAACTATTTGTTTCGCAGTCAAGGAGAGCAGCAAGGTGTAACTGGACCCTACTAAATAGCAGGCTGAGGCAGGTTTTGACTTAGTTACTCTTTGTGTGTTAACAGATTAAACCAGGGGAGATGTTTTCAACTCATTGGACTGAGATTATCTCACTTCGGGGATGCAGCCTGGTGGTGATACAGATTGGAAATGTTAAAGTATTACTTATTTCTGGAGTAGCCCAGTGGGATCACTGACCAAATACTCACCTTTTACTTTATGGAAATAGCTTTGAAAAAGTATAATTAATGCAAATCTATGTAAATTGGAGTGAAAGTTTAGCCCGAAGTGTAAGAATTCCTTTACATCCTTCTGGTTAATTGATCGGATTATCCTCTCAGTTACACTGCAGTTACCTCAAGTTTCCCTTCAGTAACTTAAAACAGGTATTTTTCTCTGGCGTGGATGGAGCTCCTGTATAAACAACAACAGGCTCAGGCCCTGGGTCCCTGGTTTTGCTAATCAATTCAAGCCACAGCTCTAATTTACCACGATGAAGCAAAACCAAATCCACCAGAGGTTAACCCTAGTTAATGCTCAGGCTTTTTGTTGTTGTTGCTAAAAAGACAAGAGAGCTTAATGAATTTCTTTAATGAACAATAGGAGATGTTTCAATAAATGCAAGTCCCGAGTAATTGAATTCTATCAGGGCCTCATTAGAATAGCTTTTTTCTATAAATATACAGTCCACATACAAGGCACTTAAAAATTATTAGCTCGGGGAGAGCCTTAAAATCACACTTCAGCATTGCTAAAACAGGAGCACACAATTCAGAAATGACCTCTAATGACTATAAATAGCAATTAAAACCTCTAAGCAAACAGAACGGTCTTTTTTATTCACTGTGTAAGTGTGATTATCTGACTGTTACTGAAAGTATACTTGAATATATTTATACATTCAGGGTTTACAAACTCACTCCATCGCTATGTTTTGGTCAAAAGGAAATTTAGCTAATGGGCCTTATTGGTATTCCAGCCAGGAAAACATAGAGGGAGAGGATTGATGCTCTTTTCGGAAGAATTTATGTAGGTTTTTCCACCCTAGCAACCGAGGCGTTGCCACCAGGACCGTGTTAATACCAGTGCTGCGCTAGTCACACGACTGACTGTGTCTTGTTTCAAGCAAATGAAAGATTTCTCTGGTTACGGTTCTAAAATGGCTATTCTTACATGTACTAGACATATATTTTCAGTTTAATGGGATCTGAAATCATATTACTATTTCTTCATAATACCGTATGTGTCAAAAGCAAGACTCACTGCAAAAAAAAAATGTTTTTAGCTGGCTTCAAGAAAAAAATGATTATTTCTCAAAAAATTAGGTACAATGCCTGGAAAAGAATTACATAGAATAAGATGAGAAGAACAATAGGAATTCATATCTCTGGGAAGATCTTTCTGCCTCTCAGATATAACTAGGTATTTTTCCATTCCAAGTGAATATTACCATTAGAATTATCACTGTTACTTAATACTTGTTTTGGAAGAGCACACAGATTTGAGCCTGACTGTGCCAGGTGCTATCCACATAAGTGTGACAACGTAGTTCATACTCACACACACATTTAGAGCCAAGCTGCTAAAAATCCTGCGGTGGGGAGGTGTGATAGCTTTCATTCTGCGACGCTGAGAACTGTGTGATTTATCAGCCATGTGCACTGATAAAGCACGGCTGAAGTAATGAGCAGACATACCGCCTGTTCTGTTCAGTTCAGTTCAAGTTCAGCCAGGGGTGAGAAAGCGGTGCAGGGAACGCATCTCTGGGCTGGTCAAACAGCCTTCTGCTGCCCTCCACGCCCGCTCTTGAGCTGCCTGGTGGGCAGGATTAGCAGCTGGTGAAGACCAAAAGGGTCCTTGTTAATACAGAGCCACCTCGTAATGGGAGACGGCAGAAGCAGGCACAGATATCTGAGCTAAAATAACTGTGAAAGATCCTGCCCCAAACCATCGAGCAGCAACTTTTTGGGTATGAGTAGCCCTTCAGCAATATCAGAGTAGCTAAGAAATATGTGCGTGTGTATATCTATGCCTATAAATTAACTTTCTTCTGCTCTTTTATTATTCTGCACTGTGTCAGTGTAAAAAATCCCCACACTTAGAAGTTCTATGTCATGAACAAGACAAGTATATTCTTCTGCTGAGCTTTGCTCCAATGTTATCCTGTGCTAGTATGCAGTGAAAACTAGTTTTTGCTAGGAGGCTGGAAACCATATGGTTAAGACTCCATTCCAGTTCCAAAGACTGCACCTGGACTTCTTCCTGCTTGTGTTCGCTTGCAGGATTATCATCAGATTTATTATCCATAGCATGTACGGGTTAAATACTTCTTGCCTTATTGATAGAGTTGTGTGAACTAGATGTGGGTGAAGATAAAGAGGATTCTGGCATATATTTCATGTACTGATTGCATATAATTCAGATATGCAGTGGTGTCCTTTTCCTTCCTCCTTTTAACTGATAGGATATCTCCGGGCTATATTCCCCAAACTTCAGATGTTTTCAGGAAAGAATTGTCTTCTTGGTAAATTCCCACTTAATACACTTTTTGGTTACAGATCCGCAAGATCCACAGAACTTCATGGAACTTAAAGGATTCCTTTTGTTGTGTAGGCCCTAGCTAGGTGGTGCTGGTACTGAACCCTCTGATAAGCACTTGCTTTTGTGGCTAGGATTCATCTCTCTGGGTGCAGAGATCTCAGAATTGATCACCTGTGAATGTGAGTGGCACATCCTGCCAGCTCCTTTTTATGGAGGGATTTTTTAAGAGGCCAGTTCATAAGATCTGTGTTAAGTATTCCCAGAAGACATTCCAGAAAGGTATCAGAGGGCTTTTGGAAGAGGCCTTGCTTTTCTCCATAAAATACAGAGGGTGACAATTTAAAAACTATTTGCCCTTCCTTCAGACATTTGAAAGTGAAAAAAATCTGTGTGTCAGCACTTATGAACACAAAAATTTTGTTTACCGGAGAGCATAAAGATACAGTGTAAAATCAGTATTCAGGGGCAGAACGGTAGCTATTTCAGCTAGGAATTGTCATCCACAAATTTCACAAAACCAAACCTGGACCCAAACCTTTCAGTTTAAGCAAGGCATTCATTTGTTAACTTATTTAAAAAATATTTTCTTTCCTTTCTTTTTTTTTTTTTTGTGCTTTCATTTGAGGCTGCACTGGAACACTAGTGACATTTTTAGCAGCAAGGAAACAAGAACCACTGGATGATGGTCATTCTCCTATCTTTCCCCCCCCCAGATATCAATTGCTACAGAATAAGTTCAGAGAAGGTGAAAATGGTGTAGTATGTCTTTCCACTGTTGTGCTGGAACTTGCTCACACAACCTCCTGGGGGTTCTTTATTAAAACTCTTCTAATAGATCGAAGAAATTAATTTCTGTGCATCTGGTACAACTCCCCATTTATTACCGACCAGATGCGATTCGGTATTCATAAAAATACTTTTGAAGAACAACATTTTTCTTTGGGACTGAATCAGTTTGCCTCGAACAACAGGAATACACAAACAACAGGAATTCCAATAGTTAATTGCATGCTTAAGCTATTACAGCATAGCTCTGTCTTTAAGTAGTAATTGTTATGCTGCACAATCAAATACTGTTAATGCATTCTCATTAGCCGTGTAACTGCAGTGGGTTTTGTTTCATTGGCGGGTGACTATAAGAATGTGCTGCATTAGCTGGAGAAAAATGTTGACAGCTGTAGGATCTATGGAAGAATACAAATATGAATCGATCAAATTTAGATTCACAGGCTTGAGTATCATGCAAAACAAAGCCCATGCTGAGGAATTAAAATGAGACTAAAAGAAATTCTGAAGTCAGAGTGAGATTACCAAATGAGTTTTTGCCCACTCTAATTTTCTTTGCCGCGTGTGCAGAAAAAAATAATTGGAAAATTTTAACAGAAGACATTTTTTTCCAAAATAATAAAAGTTTCTTTTAGTGAGATGCAGCAGTATGGAAACTATTCATGGGTGAAGAATTAAATAAAGAGAAAAAACGAGAGTGAAGCAATTTGCTTTTTGATAAGATATGAACAAAGCAAAGGCATTTCCTATCTTTCACTGTTTTGAAGCCTGCTTGTTTCCATGAGATCACTTATTTATGAAACGAAAAATGGGCAGATGTGGAAGCTCTTCCACTGCAGTTCCAGATGCCTGACCCAGATATAGACACTTTGGAGCATGTATTTCTTGAACATGATCCCCAAATTAGGGTTGGAGAACATAGAATTTTTAAGTAGGGATTTTGCTGAATGTAAATTAATGTAATTTTTATGTAATTTTGCTGTGTATGTGTACTGTATGGAGAAAACTTCTTTTTTATTAACTGACACAGTATTAGCTAATGCATCTGTTTCAAGATCATTTATTGCCAATGCCACAGAAGCTAGTTGTGTTCTTCGGGAAGAATGAAATATACAGAATGTCTAAGGGAGCAAGGTACGATACTGTGGATGGATGAAACAGCCATTCATTATTTGCTGTAAGATTTTCTCTGTTGACATGCAGGCTGGTGGTAGGGAGTGTTCAGGGGAAGAAGGCTCTTCTGCTGTCCTGGCATGCTGCAGTAGGGCATGTCCTCATGCAGAACTGTCTTACTGCAAGCTTGAGCACTCAACAGCCTGGTTTCTCTCAGAAATGTAGTTCAGGAGGGATTTATGCTGTCCTGGGATAGTGAAGCTGTTACTCAGTATGGGCAGCACAGGGCATGTGGTCTTCTCCTGCCCTAGCTATGCCCTATGTATTTGGCTCCCACCACTTGTGCTATGACAGAGCCAGCTGTTCAGACCATGTTGAAGGCCAAGAGTCTTCTCTAGAAAGTCAACTGACAGAGACAAACTCCTCTACTTCTAATTGTATCATGATAATCTCTGAACAATTGACTTCTTCAGCAATCACATAGCAGAACGGTGCTCAATATGGGACACCTGCTTCTGTAATCGGACATCTGCAAGAATACGTAGCACCCATCCTCAATATTTTGGGAAAGGTCAGAATGTATGTACAAAAACTTTTGAAAATGCACACACTCTTGGTAAAGGCAAGACTGACAGAGGATGGGGGTGATCTCATGCAGTAGATAGTACATAGCAAACATTTCTCTCTCTTCCCAGCTTGCGTGAAAAGTGAAGTACTGGTCCTGTTTTGGCATTCTCAGCAATAGCACGCTAGGCTGTGCAGCAGAGGGATGAGAGTGGGGACAGGGAAGGAAGCGCAATAAAAAGACTTCAAGCATAGTGATTAGCTGCCTAGTTACCTGAACCAAACAGGTTTCTTTTATATTTTTCTGTTGCCCGATCCTGTTTTTCTTTCTCTATTCTTTTTCTTGAAGAGCCTACATTCACACCTGGCTATGTTCCCACTCTGTTGCGCTTGGCCTTCGTTCTGTTCTAGCTCCCATGGAATGACCTGTAGCTCTACGTCATATTTTCTATTTTATGTGCTTTTTCTCAGCTTTGAGTCATATTTACTACTGTACATGGTTTTTTTCCCCAGCTCAAAGCATCTGAAATTTCGGTTGGCTGTGGTGTATCTCGCCAAAGTGGTATTTTTCTAGCAAAAAGATAAGTAAACGGGATGTGGCATGAGAACATGAGATAGAGTTGAAATGGATAGAAACTGCTGAGATAGTGTTGAAGGAATGTGTTTTATTAAAGGAGCCAAATCTGATGCAATTTCATCAAATTCCTGTAAGAAGGATCTGGATCCTCCAGGGTCCTGCCTGAAGTCAGGTGACTTCAGAAGGTTTCAGAATTACAGAGCTGATTGTTCCCTGCATTCAGCACAGCCACGGATCTCAGAAAAGCTCTGCACAGATGGAACGCAGGGGCTTCATCGAAGTAAATTGCTCCAGGTTGTCTGATGCACTAACGGTTCTGAAAGTCAATATGTTTGCAATTGCTAGGTCAACAGGGAGAAGCAGGTCTCTAAGCCCTCAGGAGAGATGAAGTACTCCGTTTTGTCTTTTTTTCAGGTTCGCGTTTTACCTGGATTATTCTCTTTAAGCCAGTTGTCTGAGTGCCCAGATGGTACAAATGGTATTCAAGTAATGTGTCCTCTCTCTGTCTATGTATCTGTATCCGTATATGTATCTATCTGTAAGTATTTTTTGGTATTGTCCTTTGTCACTTTGGATCACATGCTGTTAGCACAGGTGCAGAAGTCACTTACGTGCTTCTTCAAAGTCTGCAGAGACCAATTTTATTAGTGGCCAATCTGCTTTTCATAGAATCATAGAATGGTAGGGTTTGGAAGGGACCTCTAGAGATCATCTAGTCCAACCCCCCTGCTAAAGCAGGTTAGCCTAGAGCAGGTTGCACAGGAAATGTTTTCCTGGCTGTGTTGCTGTATCTCCCTCCCAGGTGCTAAATTTCGGAGTAATCCCATGCGATGCAGAATACAGATTTCCCTCTGTCTCGAAGTTCACGTGCTTTTTAATTGTTCCGCAGTTCCAGGTACCTGAATGAATGAGCACTGCAGTTTTTACATAGCCTGTAAAACCCACGCACTATTTCGAATAGTGACCGTTTGTGCATGTGTGTCTCAGCAGCAGCATTTTTACCTCACCATTTTCACCTCAGCATTTTCAATGCACTTTTTAATACTTAGGATTCACGTGGCATTTTATAATACTGCCATGCTAACTAGTAGAGGACTGTACTCTCATTCGTATAGAAAAAAAATACTATTACATTTTTTGAGGCAAGGTCTTTCGAACTTGACTTTAACAACATTCTGTTATTTCCCTCCCCCCTAAACTCCGAAGCATAAATATCAAAGTTGAGCCTTATATTTATTATTGTCCTTCTAGCTTAATATTAAGCTTACTCTCTCTGCCATTTGTACATGCCTCCTAATAATATATACTTGGTTATAGCAGGAAGATTACAATCACGTGCCTTAAAGAACCTTTGCTTTCTATTCAGGTGTAAAGAAATGAAAACGTTCTGTAAGAAATTGTCCATTTTTGAGAAGTCGTGGGTAGAGCTCAAACCAGTCAGCAAAATTTAATTCCTAATTGAGTTAAATATTATTATTAAATATTCACCAGTAAATGTGTACTACTGATCCTGAGGTCTGTTTGCCACTTTTTATTCAAATTTACAATTCAGTACCTATTATTTCGATAATCAAAAAAAAAAAAGTAATGTGAAAAGGTTAAAAAAAGCTTTACAGTGCCTATGCTCTTATTACATAGACAAATTTATTTTGTTTAAAAAGGGAATTCTTGTATTTCTTAAGTGTTTAATTGTGATCAAAATACACAAGCCTGGTTTATCTGAGATAAACAGGAAATTAACTTGATGTGAGACCTTGTAAAAGGGCAAGGAGATATTTTTTCCCAAACAATTCGTTCAGACACTCATGGTCATTCCCACGTAGATTTCACTCACTCTCAGACCCACCAACAAGCATAAAGACACATGTCCGAGTGGTCTGCCCAGGGTCACTTGCGTGTGACAGGGAAAAGGGACACCAGCAGTTGTGTCCTAGCCATGTCACCATGTTCTTTTCTAGGAATGATAAACTACTTTTTTTAACACTTTTTATAAGCCATCATGTGATACTTTTGCCTCCGAAACTTTCTTTCTTCGTCCTGCCTAAAACACGGCAAAGTTTCATCAGTGTTTGCCCATTTTGGGTCTCCTCACAGCTATGCTCAGTCTCCCAGCTGGGATAAGAGGAATAGCACACACACTATGTGTCACCTTATTGCCACCTTCCTGTTGTCAGCACGCAGGTCTTCTGCTGAAAAGTTGTCTTCGCAGTGGCTTTATCAGATGATAGACCTGCTGGTCTTGGTGTAAATAGTGACAGGTTCCTGAGTTTTAACCAGTCTATTGCTGTCAGTCATGTCCTGGTTATTAATACATGCTATTATTTTGACTTGTGTTCTATATTGAGTCCTCTGGTTCTTTCACATGCAGTTATTTCCATTAGTTCTTCATTCAAACAAATCAATACTTCTGCTAAAATTTCTGTGGATCATTCTCTGTAGTTCTGACCTTCATTGCCTTTTTTTTCACTATTAATTTTCCCTGTTCCCATTTTCTTGAAGACTCCTTGACTCTTATTATATACCCTGTCTTTAGAGCAGCTCACCGAAGCGAATGGTTTCAGGCAGCCTCTTTATTCTAGTAATTGATAAATTCCTCCATCTTCCATCTAACCGTTTCACCTGATGTCTCGGAAATTTTCACCTGGGTAAACTGTCCAAAGCTGAAGTTAGCATGGCTTACCTGGAAAGCCCCTTCTCTGTCTTTCAGGGGATTTTTTAGCCTGATGCGTCTATGCTGTAACCAGTGCTTTTTCCTCTTTAGCGTCTTCGGGATCTCCCATTTCTTTCGTTTCCTCACGTCAAATTTCTCAGCCCTCTGTTTCTCCTTGTCGCAGTTACTATTCCTCATCATCCCAAACACACAGTTTATTCTATTTAAAATGCAGCTGTTCAGTACATTTACACCGCGTGCTTAAACACCTTTACCCTGCACACTGATCTGATCATAATAGAAAGGGAGGCCATGGATAGTTTGACAAGAATATAAAACAACAAAGAAATTACTTTTGTTACTCCTTTTGCTGTCATCCACAGATTTGCTAGGAGATTATAAGAAATGCAGGGCAAGAAGTCACTGATTTTTATTTGCCTTAACATAAATCATATAGTTAATACCAGTGAACACAGTGCTTGTATCTTTTTGGATGTGTCTCCTTTTTATTGAGATGATACTATCTTTGCAACAGGACATTTCTTTCTGCGAGTTGAATGATGGTCCCCTGGTTCCCCCAGGCCTATTGCAGGGCAAACATAACCTTTATTTTTTTGTGAAGATTTCTCAATTTTTAAGAAATTGTTGCGGAGCTGAAACTATTAATCAGAATTTTAAGTCAGTCTTTGGAAAATGATAATACAGTATTCACAAATTATCCCAGGACCTATTCTACAAGATATTTGTGGTGTATCTAACACTGGAGCACAGGATAATTTATATATCTCGGTTAGATTACAAAATAGCTGTCATATTTTGGCTTGGAATACATTTATGTCCCTGGTCCTACACATCTTTACATGAAATTCTTTCCTGTTAATCTTCACAACAAATACATCTCTGAAATCCTTATATTTAGTCTTTATACATGGATGCTAGAAAACAGTATACAAAAAAAGAGTGGAATCACCATAATATAATAAAACAACCTATAATGTCTTGGGCAGTTCCAGCTGTAGTTGGGAATGCCATTGGTACTTACACCATTTTTGACATGTCTTGTCTTTTAAGCTCTTCAGTCCAAGTAAACGTAGTACGCCTCTTGCAATGAAGGTAATTTAACATATAGAGGTCAGATAATCTCTGCTATTTAATGGATAAAATAGCATCTATCTCTGCCTTTAGCATTTCAAAGCATTTACCATCTTGTTTTTTATAGGTGTATAATAAGATACTGAAGCAGAAAATAGCAGTGAGGGCTGCCAAAGCAATTATATTTTCTGCAAACTAATAAAACCACAGACAAACAGAATACACTAACAACTGGATCATTAATTACCTTAAATTCTCTTAAGATGTTTAATAAAACAACATTTTTCCACAGTATCACTGTTTGGCAAATGTTCTTGTAACAAAGAATACACTGCTGATTCAGTGCTGATGCAATATTGCTCACTGGGGCTCCCTTGTTCTGGATCATTAGACAGGAACAAGAACAGTTCATTTTGTTGTACAGGATTGCATCAGTACATGGTGTGATAATCGTGTCTTATCCAGTAGCTACTCTAACATGGACCATAATGTGAAAAGTGTCCCATGCACTGTGCCATGTTCTGGGTTTGTATTTGCAATTAGGGTTCTGCAAAGAAATTCCAAGTCGATGTTTTGAAAAGGCTCCTGCCATGAATTCACCGATTTATTCACGTATCCCGACAAACAGTCCACCATTGTAAACTGGCATGTCTCCACTTCCTCATCAGTTGTGGGTCTTATTATTTCAAGGCAAATGTGCCAAAGAGTGGATAATTTTATTGTGGATAAATTGAAAGTGAAGAAGACAAAGAAGGGAAATCTAAAATAATTAAAAATCTTAAAGCACTTTCATCATCTCTAGCATTGCTAGTTCACACATCCCACCAGTAGTTCTATATGCAGTTCCACTTAACTGCACAAAAAAAAAAATATTCAAATAACTGAAAGTAAGGGAAGAAAATTAGAAACTTTCATTGAAACCACATTGAGTTATACCAGCTGTGTCTATGTCCTTTTCAGCTTAATTTATATGCAAAACATTGGAAAGGCGTAAAGTCACAGAACTACAAAGGAAATTAAGACTTTATTATATTACCAAGGAAAGCTGTATGCAATATTTTTGATGAATACAACTCTTTCTTGAAAAGTTGTTGCTTCAGCAAAACAGAAATAGTTATTGGAGATGTATGAATTCTGCAGATTTTCATGAGCAAGTATCTGATAGAGGGTGAAAAGCAAACCAAGTGGAGTGTGGTACTTCTATTTTTGGCAGGAAGAAGTTGAATATGTATGTAACTGGATGACTTGACAAAAAAATGGCAAATGAAATTCAACGTAGATAAATGTAAAGCAACGTGCATGGGAAAAAACCAATCCTGTTACTGCATAAAATGATAGGCTCTGAAGTGGTCATTACAGCTGCAGAGAAAAACCCTGGGGTTATGATAGATAGTACAAAACATAATCTGAGTAGCAGTCAAAAAGGAAATCAAATGCTAGGAATCATTAAAAAGGAAATAAAAAACATAGAAAAAACATCATCTTGCTGCTAGACAAACCCATGTTTTTTCCACAGCTGACGCACTGAGTGGAGTTCTGGTCCCTCCGTCTTTTAAAAGAGATGTTGCAACTGGAAAAGCTTGAAAGAAGAAGAGTGAGAATAATTAAAGGATGGAGAGAGCCAGTACAGCTTGGCAGAGGTCTGCAGACCTGTGAGTGGCACAGGAAGGGTAAAGGACTGCTGTCCCTTCTAGCACGAGGACAAAGCACCAGGAAATGCAACTAGTGGTAATCAGATTTAAAGCAATTGTAAGGAGCCAGTTGTTCATGAAATGGATAGCAGACCCGTAAAACTCCTTGCCAGAGCATGGAACCCTGTGTGGCCGTGCATCAGGGGATCTTTGCACAGATCGGTGTGCATCTAGCCGTCTAATGAACAGTTACAGCGACTATCCACACTGCTGCAAATTCTGCCATTTGGGTTTTATTGGATCAGGTCCTTTATTTTGCAGACCTCAAATCCCATTTATGATTGATTATCTATTCCATTTCTTTTTAGTATTACAGTGGAGTAATTTGTCTTTGCTCATATTTGATACCTTCTGTTTTCACACTAAGATGGCACCCACACCACTTGTATTTTCAAGTCTGTCTGAGTTGTTCATAACTGTGGTGATAACTTTAGAGCGGAGTCTGGACGTAAGGACAGCTGACTTCTGTTTGCAGTTTAATCACTGAGCAGGTAAATTGCTCTCTTATCTGCACTTACATTTTACCTATTTGTAGATAGGTGTAGGAATAATCCTCAAAGTGGTAGAACAGAGATACGCTCTCCTCCAGGTTTCTTCTTGTTCTCCTAAGATACATTCACTACTTCTACAGGAAGAGAATTTTACTTAAAACTGCACGCAGGAGCTATGTGGAAAACACTGCTCCTGCAATATGCAGGAGCCGTGAGCCCAGATGGAGCTGTGAGATGCTGCGACCCTCTGCCTCAGAAAGGTGATATGTCCCCTGAGTCAGGCATCTGGCATCCCTGGGCAGCAAGAGGGGGTCACACAGCTCTGCTGGGCTCCCTGCCTGCAGGTCCGAGGACCCTGCGTCTTCTGGGTCCCCCTGATCAGCAGTACCCTCCTGTGGTGAAAGGCTGTGGGTCCTGGGTCATGGCTTGAGTTTCACAGAGCTGGGTGTAACTCTGCCTCTCCCAATGCCAGCATCCTGCTCCCCTGAAAGACAGCCGTTTCCAGGGCCTGCTGAGCTTTAACCCATTTTCCTCCCCCTGAAACGGCACTGAAATAGTTGCCTCTAACACATTATAGCAGCTGTAATGAGCCTCCCGCATAGAAGCTTAAAACTCTACTGTAATAATTCCATATATGAAAAGTGGATTTCATCCAATGATCCAAAATAGAAGTAGATAAATGGAGAGCCCCTTTAAGATTATCAAAGCCCCAGGAATACAACCGACACCTTTCTGTTTTCCTTTCTTTCTCTTTCTGTCTTTGTCAGCAAGCTATAAACCTCTTGCTGAGCTGTAAAAAAATCAGCAAAGGCTGAAATGAAACATGTACTGCAGCTGTAAAGCAATTTAGAGAGTGCCCTTGCTTTCAACAACGAATCTATTACAAATTCCCTGGATTTTTTTTTTTTTTCACTCTGTTCTTGGGAAACCACACAAAAAATCTGCCACAAACTCATAAAATAAATGTTCACTAATAGATAGAATTTCTTTAAGCTAATGGATCTTCCTGGCTAACTGGGTTTGATAGCTTTCTGACCTTGGAACTGAAAGGGTAAATAGAGCTGAGTCAATAACATAGTCAGTATTTAAAGGACAAGACCCTGAGCGAAGTTCTGCTCTGAACAAAACAGTAGTAGGATGCACTGTATGCAGGTCTTCCAGCTGAAGATGCACTGAAATAACAGTCCAATATGTAGTGGTTTTCTGCATCCTGAACCCCTTAAATGATCACACTGAACTGTCTGAAGGACCACACTCATCATTCACCGAGCACAGATACAGGCTGGGCAGAGAATGGATTGAGAGCAGCCCTGAGGAGAAGGACGTGGGGTGTTGGTTTATGAGAAGCTCAACATGAGCAGGCAATGCACGCTTGCAGCCCAGCAGGCCAACTGTATCCTGGGCTGCATTTAAAGAAGTGTGGCCAGGAGGTTGAGGGAGGTGATTCTGACTCTCTATTCTGCTCTTGTGAGACACCACCTGAAGTACTGCTCTGGGGTGCCCAGTACAAGGCATAGACCTGTTGGAGCGAGTCCAGAGGAGGGCCACAAAAATGATCAGGAGGCTGGAGCACCTCTCCTATGAAAACAGGCTGAGAGACTTGGAGTTGTTCAGCCTGGAGAAGAGAAGGCTCTGGGGAGACCCTAGAGCAGCTTCCCAGTACCTCAAGGGGACCTACAAGAGAGCTGGAGAGGGACTTTTTAGAAGGGCATGGAGTGATAGGATGAGGGGTAATGGATTTAAACTGAAAGAGGGTAGATTTAGATTAGATATTAGGAAGAAATTCTTCACTGTGAGGGTGGTGAAACACTGGAACATGTGGCCCAGAGAAGCTGTGGATGCCCAGCTACCTTGAGCAACCTGGTCTAGTGGAAGGTGTCCCTGCTAATGGCAGGAGGGTTGGAACTAGGTGATCTTTAAGGTCCCGTCCAACCCAAACCATTCTATGCTTCTATGATTCATTCCTCCTAGTGTGCCCCAGGTTTTACAAGGAGGTGCAAATTTTGTTCTAAGAGAGCATTCAACTTTGCTTTCCTTTCTTGGTTTTTAAGAAGTATGAGCTTTTCCCTGGGTTCCGTTGTCTTTTCTCCTATGCTGAAAATTCCTGTACAATCTACACTGACTGTTCAGAGCTCCATGTGACTCGCCAGGTATTGGCAGTACTGGGACATGCTGACTGCACGTATCATAGCCAGTGTATCTCAAGCTTGGAACTAGATTGGTGAAAAGCATCACAGAGAAATCAAACCTTAAATCTTCTGGAATATCTTTAGAAATATGGATCCTTGCATGGATCTTGAAACAGTAGCTGAGTCTGAATTATGCTGTTCACAACTCCAGCTCCAACTCAACATTTCCCAAACATGAATGTTTCTTAAATTATATAAACAAAACTCCTCAGGACTCTCATGATACACTAAGCAGTACCTCAGCTGTGAGCAAAAGATTCAGAATTACTTTTCAGTGGTGACAAAGGAGCCTAGAGCTTATATTTGATGAGCGTGGAAATGTTTGGTGAGCACAGAGAAATTACATGTATTGTAATCTTTAAGTATTTTGATTTTGGTTTTGTTGGTTATGATCCTTCATACGACTGTAATTTAGTGATGTTCAATGCCAGTGATCTGCTGAAGCGGACTCTTCAGAGGCTTGTTATAATTCTTCTACCAGATTGGAGACGAAGATAGAGTGATGGCCTTGCTTATGATCTGGAGAAAGTCCTGCAGCTCGTCTCTAGGCTACTAGTTAATCACATTGCCAAGACATATACACATATTACTGAGGAGTGAATGTTTTGCTCATGAAATGAATCAGACTGAACTGCAGTAACCTGGAATCTTCAGACAAATTCTCAGCAGAAACCACTATGAGTGGTCCTTTACAAGGTCTCTTCCTCTAATGACTGATTATAGATGGGAAGTAAGACATTTGATTCATCAGTGAGTTATACTCTGGTTCCAAAAAGGGGCTTTATGTGCAGGAGTGCTTCCAGATCCCACTATATACATGGGGAGACTCTGATGCATCAGAATGGGAATCAATATGGAGACCCTCCTGTAGGTGACTCTAAAAGCAACAAATAAGGAAAATAAAGCAAGAGATGAGTCTGGAGTTGATGCATTTTCACCTGAGATATCTTCACACACACAAACCTTGTTCTTTTGTAAGCAGCATTGAAGTCACTCATTAAACAGCCCATGGAGCAAGGCGTACAACGTAGTCCTCAGACAGTCCATCTGTATCTGATGCAATGCATCTTGAAATAATTTGTGCACAAAGCTCAAAATAACATTGACTAATTAAAGAATGGGAACAAATGCTAACATGTTCTTGCAAGGTCTTTCACTCTATTTACTCTACTGATTAATCAGTAGAGTCTACAGAGTCTCCTGATTAAGGTAATCTCAAGAAAACATAGGAAGTAGACCTCATTCTCCCTTTCCTTGGATATGTGGCTTAACTAGTGAGCTCTCCATAGAAATTTGGAGCAGAGGTTGAGGAGAGAAGGTAGCAACAGCAGTATTTTAAAATAAAGTTATTGCCATTTTGTAACACATCTATGGATTTATTATAGCTGTTTCCAGTGTACACTTACTGAATGGAAATGATTACTAAACACTGGTACGGGAACAACTAATTTTTAGACCCTAAGTGATTCTGGACATAACCTTCTAAACTTCCTGGAGTGTGAGGTGTGGGCAGGGAAAACTCAATTGCTGAGTAACTCTCACTTTGAAAGCAGTGATGCTTCCAAGACTAGGTAGCAGCTAAACAGAGACTTGAGAACTGCAATTTTGAATTTAGGGAGCCTAAATTACGCTTAAGTTCTGACTTCTTTTATTTTCAAATGAAGTTCTTGACAAATTATAGCTATTCACATTCTCAGAAAACCCCTACTACTACTTTCCTGGACAGTACTAGAGAAGCAAAAATCTTTAAAATCAGAGGAACAATTGCTTAAAACTTCCTGCTCTGAACTTCAGCGAAACCTGCATTCTTTGTGCATCTGGCGTCAGAAGCCTGCGACGTGTACTTACCCCTAGTTCATCCTGTCTATGCCATAGATTACCATCCCTGTTATTGTCTACGGGTGGATTTATTTGACTTTCTACCAATTTATTTTTCAGAACACGAAATATAAATTACCAGCAAAAGCTGATTTCAAATGGTTCTTCCTCTTTTTGTGGTTTCATTCTCCCTGCAATTCTGAGTAAGAATTTTTTTGGTTAAAAGATTTTTATAACTATATTGCTGTGTAGCACACAGTCCATAAAGCTTAGCATGAGCAAAGGAAGGACCTTTTTTTATTAGGGATCTTTGTTAAAATATTGACATCGCATCACCAGACAGCATGCATCCTTCCTTGATCTTTGCAGTATATTTGTAAATACAATGGTTATTACTGTAACACAGATTTGTAAGACAAATTTGTTTTCTATATTTAACTGTAAAGTGTTCCCTACAGGGAAGATTAGATTAACAAATAAAAATGTGTTATTTTTAAGCACTTTGTTACTGAGGAGAAGAGGTCCTGTAGACCTTGGGCAACTGTTAGTATTGTTTCTATATATAATTGTCTTAAATATTCATCCTGACTGTTTGAAACACTCACAGGCAGTGTGTTCTGCCACCAAAGGATGTATTTATTAATTGAAATTTTATTGGGAGAATTTCCTCCTAAAGGATGAATTGTTGTGACTTAGAAGAGGGCATTGTGAAAGGCAGATAAAAGGGGATCTGTATATATGGAATCATCAGAGAAAAGAAAGAAAGTCTGATTGCTTTGCTTGTTGGAACAGTAGCAATTTATTTAGGAGTATTATTACTTGAATAGCAGTCCAGTTTATTTCAGGCTGACTGGAGTTGTTTCAAAGGCTCAAAATTTATTTTCTTCAGCAATTTTACATAGTTGTAGTTCACACTCAGGCGGCTGCTCCTGCTTTGTGCTTATTTCAGATGCTGCCTCACTTTCTTGTTTCGCTGGGGTAGCTTTCATAAGCCTTTCTCATTGAAGCATCATCTTTTTTATCCAGCAAATGGAATACTCCACTATGTTTTCTGACAGGTATAAAAGACAAAAATCTTCTGCTGGTGCATTTCCAGACACAGTCCCTGAGACAGTTTTTATAACTTAATGGAATAACTAAGGTCATGATTACAGCAGGGCTGAAAGGTCAACCTGGTATTTCAATACTAGTACAATTATATGGCTTATAAAAAAGAGACAGTTTTAATGAACCAGTACATATGGAGACAAAATAAGCATATTTTCTAAGCAATGAAGAGGTTAAATACTGGTGCCCAACTTACATTTCTGTGTGTTCTTTATGTCATTGTTTGCTTGACTAATGATACTCTTACAAAGTTAGAAAAGACAATCCTTTTTTCCAATTACAGTTTTGTAAATAAGTCAAGGAAATGGTTTTCAGCTGCATGCTTAATAGCAAAAACAGAAAATAAGGTGTGCACAGTCAAAACTCACGCTGACTTGGGGAAATATTTTCAAGGTGCCAGAATAATCACAGAATCATAGAATCATAGAATGGTAGGGGTTGGAAGAGACCTCTAGAGAGAAGCACATGGACCCTGTTTTTTGGGGGTTGTCTTCTTTTCTGTTGTTGTTCTTTAAGAAACAGTCAGGTTTTCACTAGAACCTACATTGTTTCTTAATACTTTTTTCTCTTCCAAAAACATTTGACTCGTACAGTGGCTACCCTTTAGATTTCTATTGATCTCTGAGCCTCTCCTGGTGCCCTGTAATAGGTTTCCGTAGTGCAGTTTGACTGTCTGTTTTGGTGAGAATTAAGTCCATGCCTTTTATCTCTTTAAATGCTGTGGGGAAATCCACATCTTCAATTTCCCTTATACACCTCGTTAGCTTTCTGGGGCAAACCGTATATTGTCTTCATTGCGATTTGCTTGCAATGCCACTGTCAAAGTAATAGCTGCCATATAAACAAAGAAATTTGCTACTCTTGTAGCACAAAAAGCTATCTAGATAAAACATAATTACAAGAATGCAATTAAAAAAAAAACAAATGAAAATTTCCAAATTCTTCCCTTTTCTTCCATACTATGTTTACTTGATGTTGTCTCCTGATATATCAGTGTGTAGGGGATCCCCGTTGCAAAGATTAATCTAGCTGGAAGATCATCACTCGTTGGTCATCTCTGATGCAGAAGGCATAGAGGAACAGAAGAAAGAAGTTGTTAGCGTCATGCATGAGGGTGAAAAGAATCATAGAATCATAGAATCATAGAATGGTAGGGGTTGGAAGGGACCTCTAGAGATCATCTAGTCCAACCCCCCTGCTAAAGCAGGTTAGCCTAGAGCAGGTTGCACAGGAATGCGTCCAGGCGGGTTTTGAATATCTC
>VZSC01009981.1:46896-76336 GCA_013398225.1 Steatornis caripensis | reverse complement strand
AGAGTCTGGGAGTCCTGAGGGCCAGTCCTAGCAGTGAACACTGAAGCAAAGAAGGTATTCAGTAACTCTGCCTTCTCTGTGTCCAGCGTCACCAGGTCACCCGCCTCGTTCAGCAGCGGGCCCACATTTTCCCTAGTCTTCCTTTTGCTGCCAATGTGCCTGTAGAAGCCCTTCCTGTTGTCCTTAACCTCCCTTGCCAGATTTAATTCCAGTCGGACCTTAGCCTTCCGTGTTGCATCCCTCCATGTTCTGACAATGGTCCTATATTCCTCCCAAGTAGCTGGTCCTTTTTTCCCCATCCTGTAAACTTCCTTCTTCCCTTTGAGCTTTTTTGCAACCTCCTTGTTCATCCATGGAGGTCTCCTGCCTCCTTTGCTTGACTTCTTCCTCATAGGGATGCATTAATCCTGAGCTTGGAGGACAAAATATCATGGTAGAAATGCTGCTGCTCCAGTTCTTGTATTTTGCCTCTTCCTTATTTTCTTGTTCTTTGCTTTTTTTCTCAGTTAATCAAGGTATTTGTATCTGTCCTAGAATCAGATCACTCCTGTTTTTTACCAGATGCATCCCATGTCCATGGCCTTTATGTGCTATGTTAATTCTGTCATACACCTCCTAAACTGTCCTTTCTCTTTCTGCTTTTTGAAGTAACTGCATCACTCTGCTCTTAATATAGTGAACATACATAATATGTTGTCTTGACTCCTCACAATAAAGAGAAGCAGACGTGCCTCTGTCCTGGCAACAGGCTTCCTGCGGCAGTGCTGACAGCTTGTTTTCTCCCAGCTGAGGGAACTGCAGGGTGAGAAGGGGCTCTATAGCACTAGAGAAGTAAACTCAGGATGAGAAAAAATCTGCATCTGTGACAAAGGGCGTCACAGAAACAAGGAAGCGGATAAGCACACAGTCATTCAAAACATTCAAATCAAACGTGCACCCATCCCTTAAAGCAGGGAAGTTACCACACTCCGCGGGTATGAGGCCGGCATCTTAACACAGCGATGCTCAACAGGGCTCCTAATCCAAAAGCTGTGCAGCTGCAACTCAATGCGTTCGGAGAAGGTTGCTTTTATAAACACCCAGACCAGCAGCTGTGCATGGCAAAGCATCAAAGGAATGTGTTGCTTTCCTTTTACTCTTGCTGTAATGATTTGTGGAGAAGACCCTCACCCTCAGGAGATCAAAGTAGCGTTTGCTTCCAGAAACCTCCCTCGCATAGAAGGAGGCAATGGGAGAGCTTGGAAAAAAACCAGTGTTCTTATGTGCTGTCTAGATGCTTTCACCTCTAGGGTTTTTTGTTAGTTTTGTGGTGGGTTTTTTTGTTCTTCCAGGACTAAGTATTGGTGACTTTAAAAGCTGAAGATATCAGTAGTCTGTTGAATGCTGGAGACATTTTTACAGGACTGAAAGCTACCAAAATTTGAAAAGTTTACATTAAACTAAAAATAATGATTCTGATGTCACCTGTTTCCTCTCTACGTATATACAGAAACCAACTATTTGTTAGACATAGTTACTTGAGAGGATAGCCAACAATCAAGGCAGAACTCAGAAGTTCTGAAATAAAGACAGATTTGCCTGAAATAAGTGCTTATATTTACTATTCTGTTTCTTCAATGAGAAATACCAAATGTAAGTCCCAAGCTCTGTATTTCTTCCCACAGGATTTAACATCTCTTTTAGAGATAAAGACTGACAGAAAGTACTCTTAATACCCTTTGAAGCCTGTATATGTCACAATAAAATGCAGTACTTCATGCTCCATAAACTTTACTTCTTTCCTCCAATTTCAGACCAAATGAAGTTAGAGCTACATTTAAGAGACTCCAAATATGATTAGCAATCACTGCTGCTCATGCATTATTCATGGAGCTGTCATTGCATGTGCCAATTATAGGCATCGATACATGATTTCATATGTTCCTGTCAATTTGCAAATGATTTTAAATTACAACCCTTAATTTTGCATTCTGGGAGGTGAACTGAAAAAAAAATTTATCTCTGTCACTATCTGTGATCTATGAGTTTTTCCAATAGAGGTCATCCTAAAATCTACTTTAGCCTGCTGAGAATGGCACCAATGGAGTTTCCATAGCAAATACAAATTATGTCGCATATCTCAGGACTTAACAGATAAATCCATTGACTAGCAATTGAGGTGCTCTGTTTATCAGTCTGAGGATGCCTAGGTCATTCAAAATAACACAAGGATTTGAGTTATCATAAAGACAGATGGAAGGTATTTTACTTAGCGTTTTCATTAGCTGTGATAAGAACTTTTCATTAATAAAAACACATAAAAAGATATTTGAATATAGGAATTACTTTATAATAACATTTAGTCTTTTATTAGTACATTATTGCGTACAATACTGCTGTGCAACTGAGGATTGCTTTTTGTTTATCCTGATGGCAATGTAAGTGCCAGAGTTCACAGAGGAGAACAGATACCGAAAACTATCATTTGCAACCTTAGTTTTTAAAGATAAAAGTCCTCGTAATGCCCCTTAAACTCTCTTCTCCCACAGACTGAAAGGATATAACTCAGTAGGCTGCCAAAAGTTCCCTTCCCCACATCTTCATGTCCAGGAAAAGGAGAAGGCACTCTAGGCCAGCCCAATTGCAGCACAGACCAGACTCGGTGAGAGCTACTGTTTTTTTGTAAAACACGCCCTCTGAGTTGTTAATGGGTGTGTTTTACTCAGAAATAACCTGTCTGTATATTTAAGGTGAGATTTCTGTCTGATCAACAACAGATCACTCCTATTGGAGTGACATGGGAGTTTCTTAATTGATTTCCACTAACTGTAAAATACTAACTGTTCATGTTACCTGCTAACATAAAAGCTCATATTGTTGTGCTGTTAGACAGATGATGTCTAAGAACCGCATTTAAATAACAGAAAGGTAGCTGTTTCCCTAACACACGAAAGAGAAGTAAACATTTTATAAGGATACATTGGTAGGAATTGTTTCACTGCATGCATGGAGAGCTGATGGTTTTGACAGCTCCAAGGGAATAGTCTCTTCCAGCGTCATGTGCTGTTTCTTTCTTAGCTGCTGAAGCGCCTGAGAGCCAGTAGAGAATTTCTGTATCATGTTGTTACTGCTTTGTGAAGAAAAGTTTTCAGAAACTAAAGGAGAGAGTCAGGCAGGCCAGAAGACACCTTCTGGAGGTGTCTCATCCAACAACCCTGCTCAAAGCAGAGTCAGGGTTTGCTCAGAGCCACATCCAGTTGGCTTTTGAATATTCCTAGGGATGGGCATCCCACAACCTCTTGAGACAATGTTTCAGTGTTTGACCACTCTCATAGTAAAAACCTTTTTCTTTATAGCTGTTGATATCTTCCTGCGTTCCAATTTGTGCTTGTTGCTTCTCATTCTATAACTGTGCACCTTCAGGAAAAATCTGACTCCAGTTTCTCCGCACCTTCCCATCTGGTGTTGCTCACAGCAGTAAGATGACCCCACTAACACCCTTCTCTTCTCCAGGGTCCAGGAGGCCCAGATCTTGCACGATCCCCTTGTGCATCATATTATCCAGCCCCAAACGTGCTTGGTGGCCTCTGCTGCACTTGTTCCAGATGTGGTCTCATAAGTGCTGAATATAATCTCTTCCCTTGACCTGCTGGCTTAACTTCTGCTAATATAGTCCGGGACACTTTGGTCTGCTGCGAAGGTGCATTGGTGGCTCATGTGCAAACCCTCCACCGGAATCTCTGGGTCTTTTCCTGCAAAGCTGCTCTCTGGCCAGCTTGGCCCCAGCCTGCCCTGCTGCATGGGATTATCCCACCCCATATGCAGGACTCTGCATTTGCCTTTTTGCTGAGCTTCAGGAGATTTCTTTCAGCTTAACCAATTGAGAAGTGTCATGTTAAATTTTAACAGGTTCAGCATTTTTAACAGGAGAAAGTAGAATTAAGAAGGTGGCTCCAACAAATTTGTCTGAAGTTGTTGAACACTCTTATTGGGTGTAAACAGCAAGCCTCAGGAAATTTCACAATGCGCTGAGCTTCCAAAAATTTCATTTGAAACCCCTATTCTCTTTCTTTCCTAAATTGTAAAAAATATGCATGCAAACACAACTCTGTTATATACCATGATGTCACAGATTTCTCTACTTTCCACCGAGATCCATTAAAACACACAAGCAAGCAAACAAAGACCCTTTCACATAATAAAGAATTATATCCATTCTGCAAAGGGCTGTAGAGAATGTAAGCTTAAGTTAATCTTTGTATGGTCTGTTAATCTTGACAATATCCTCATGATTACAGCATCATGAATGTGATGCTCAAATATTGCAAAACTCAACTGTGTTGTTGGTCCATTAGGTAGCCAGTTACTCCACTGTGTGTTTTTTGGAACAGAGAATGTTTAACATTGCTTGTAACAGGAACTTGTGAGACTTTTTAAAAACTGGTGAAGAATTCAAATGAGGAATTAAAGTACTAACCACTATTTCTGAAACAGTAACTACCACAAGATGGAGATACACACTACATACTGAAATGATCACTCAAACCTTTTTCTGAGAAGATGATTAATAGAGACTTTCATGTCCTCTACTTTCCCTTGCAAAACTTACGGCACTATCTGTAGTCTGAGAGTCTGTACGCACAGAATTCATTGCAGGCTTGGGAACTCATGCACCAGGACCAAGATATATCACTTGAAATCCTGAACTCATTGAATTCAATAGCAAAAATGCTACTGATTCACACAAGTCTGGCTTTTATTTCTAGAACTTTCTGTGAGCACTTGCCTCGCACATGTTAACGTAAATGCCAGCAAAATAAGAGAACAACTATCTCCTCATCAGCACAGGTTCATTTAATTTACATGCTTCACTTGAATCCAATAAAATATTTGTGTTCTGAGCTGTAATAAGTCATTAAATTATTTTAAGAGCCCAGGAAAACAGATGGGGAACCTTCAGGGCATGCCATCTGATGTATATAAAACTATAATCCTACTGCAAGAAAACAACGCGCAAGTTGTGTCACATGAAATGTTCCATAAAAATTACACTATGCCTCTCAGTTTGGCTTCTGTGGGGATTTCATGTGTGTGTGTGTGTGCATTTGTGTGGCTGAAAGATTCATTACCTGACAGTAAGCATCAAAGCATATTCATTTTAAATTAGCATTAAAAGCGAAGCAACATCTGTGCAAAGCAATGTCTTTTTAAAGAGTTCTAGGGAGCAATAAGCCAGGTTCAGAACACTCACTGGCTTCCAGAAACTTCATCAGCTGCCACTGGTGGGAATGGGATGCCATCAGCCTGCCATGGGAGAAGATTTGTCGCTCTGCTTACAGCGGCAAAGTACTGTGATAAAATCTGCTTGCAAGTGACCTTTCGTTACACAAAACGGCAGATGGCAGCCTACAGCCAGTATTTTTTACTCTGCTGTTTGCTATTGTAATTAATAAACAGAATCTCTCTATGAGAGATTTTTGTAGGAAAGCTATGATATATTTAGATGCATAGAAATGCGAAGAATGAGTGTTTGTGTTCTTCCCTCTTGCCTTGCCTCTGTGGCGCAATTGTGCTCGTTTGTATTTTTGGTGCGGAAGGAATTCTCCATTTTTCCCCCACCCAGCTGGTGAAATTTATTGCTGCAATGTAGTCAGCTCCGCAAAGAAACTGGGTAGAAGAAGCAGATCTAGGGACAGCAGGCAAGGAAGTTTTAAGCTGTTGAATGCTCCTGACTACAGTCTTTGGCAGAGTCAAGAAGGCCTTTATAACTTTTTTTTTACTTTCCATTGAGCTTTTATTAGTCTGCCTTAAAAGAAATAGCCGTGAATTTACAGAAGCAACATCTCCCCTCCCCTCCCCTTGCTGGCTGCTGCTGTGCTGGTACACAGTGCTCTGAAAGACTGACAAATTGGTGTGTACACTTAAGATTTCAAGATCTCCATCCTGCCCTTTTAGCACAAATGAAGTTACATTAGGGCGCTTATATTCCAAATGACAGTGGCTCCGAAGAATTTATTTATTGGCCACAGAGCACTTTGCAGGCTGATATCTCCACGGAGTACGTGGCAGGGTGAGCGGAAGGCTTCACGTGTATGCATGGCTCGGCTCGTATGGTATCCGTACACATGAAGAAGTGGCCTATATTATAAAAACAGTTGCCAAATCTAGAAAATATGATCCCAGATCTTGCATTTGCTTTCTTAAAAATTCAAATTGCTTGTGTTTCAAATGTCTGGTCCCTTCTCCTCCCCTGTTCTGGTCCTCTTTGCCTTCCCCAGGCTCCAAGCATTAGTGAGGGAGTGGGAGCCTCAGAGAAATGCCTGTATGGGGCTACCTCTGCCCATAGAGACCCGTGCCACTCATCCTCTGCACCACTTAGCAGTGCCTCCTTGCCTTGCAATCCTCAGCGCTTGAAAACAGTAATTGAGTTCTGTAGATTACATGTGTCTCCTGTGTAAAAACTTTTACACAAACAGTTGATACTTTAGTTGCTCCTTTAATACTAAAATGACCAGAATTGCTTACTTATGTGATAAACCTGGGGATATCACATTAGGGTGACAGCCAATTTGCAAAGGATTTTCTTTGGATCAATGGAGAGAAAAGCTGAATGTTTTAAAATGTGAACTTTTAGCACAATTTGATTTTATAGACATGAAGAGAAGTTTTATGTATATTCATTAAATGAACTATGAGCCTACGTCATTCTTTAATTTGCTAAAGAAACATCTGGCCACAGTGTTTTTTAACAGTATTAAAAAGCCGTTAAGAACATTGCCAAAAGGATATTACATCAATAATTCAGGATATCCTTTACAACATGTAGAAAAATTTCTAGGACTTTTGAAATGGAAAATCACAAAGTTTCTGAACGCTGTTTCGTAGGAGGAGACTGGTCTCATTTCAGTTGCTATCCAGACACAGAAAATGTGGCGGAAGTCACCTTTGATGCTAGTCATGGAACAGGGCCTGCTTTTAACGTGAGCTGCCACCTCCCTTGGGATGTGTCATGAGGAAATACAAAAATGTCATCTCCATCTTCTGTATTGTGGTGGGTAGATCCTGGCCCCCACCCAGTCACTCACTCCTGTCCCAGCGGGATGCAGGAGAGAATCAGAAGAGAAAAGCGAAAAGACTCTCTGCTCAAGATAAAGACAATTTAATAGATGAAGCAAAGCTGTGCATACAAGTGAAGCGAAACAGGGCATTCGTTCACTACTTCCCATCAGCAGGCAGGTGTTTAGCGACTTCCCAGAAAGTTGTTCATCAGTACACGTGATGGTTACCTGGGAAGACAACTGCCATAACCACAAATGTCCCTGCATCTCCCTCCTTTTCCTGAGCTTTTATCTCTGAGCATAACATCATAAAGCATGGAATATCCCTGTCGTCAGTGGGGGTCAGCTGTCTCAGCTGCGTCCCCTCCCAGCTTCTTGCACACCCCCAGCCTGCTCGCTGATGGGCAGAGTGGGAAAAAGAAAACCTGGATGCTGTATAAGCACTGCTCAGCAATAACCAGAACACCTGTTTTTTATCAACACTGTTTTAGCCACAAATCCGAAACAGGCTGCTCTGAAGAAAATTAACACCAACCCAGCTAGAGCCAATACAACTTGTCTTCTCCTCCTCTTTCTTCAGTGGACCAGCATAAGATAGACAAGAGAAAATCAAGAAATTCCGCCCTTCTGGTCTCTCTAACCACGTAGAGTTTTCAAACTCATTTAATGTAACCAAAAGGAGGGTTGGTAAGTTGTACCACTTTCTTGATGAAAGTGTTCTGCTAAGAAGACTTAATGGGGATTCCTTTGTAAAAGAACCAAGGCTTTGTGTTGGCACTGCATTTAAAGCAGCGCTTTATTTAGCCATTAAATGCCTTATGAGGTTGCAATTAGCTAGACCGAATAGTATTGCAAAATTAAGAGCTTTTTGTTTCCTGACATACCTGAGGGAAAGATACCTGCCATGATGCCCGTTGCTAAGGTCTAGGAACCGGCTCCTGCAGGGGTGGCAAGTGCTGTAGGAACCGCTCCAGCTGCTTCCAGGGGAGAGGCACTGCACTCCCCTGGGCCATAGGAGCTTACGCACGCAATACAACCCAGTTATAGACCGAAACACGGTTACGGAAGAGACCTGCCAGCTGGTCTGAGGAATGCATCCTCTGGTGGGGGTGCTCTGTGGAAGGCTTATGGAAGGATTTATACAATCCTGCTGAAAATACCCAGCAGTTTTATCTGCTCATCTTTGTGGGAGAAAGGGTAAGTACGACAAACACAAGGTACGAAATAGAAATGCATCTTTTCTTACTACATCACTTTTTCTCGCATGGCGAGTGCCACTTGCAGCATTTCTTATTTCAGCTACTTGCTGGTATCTCCTGTTCTGTAAAACTCTCGTGAGGGAGAAAGGAATTAGACTGCATTTTACAGTTTTGTTTCCTTTGTTTCCTTTTTGCCTGCAAGGTAGAGACATGACACCAGTTGTCATATTTCAGGGGTAGGGTGGAAGATGAGATTACAATTATCAGCTTTACTGGAAAGCAATTCTCCCTTAATTGCTCTTATAACCCTTGAATAATAGAACCAGAAACAAGGAATATTAACATATTGCTGTTAACTTGTGTTAGTGGAAGGTGGCTGAAGTATGACTACAATACAGTACAGAAACACATATTTCCTAAATTCCACTGTAGATACTGATTCTCTAGTCCTGTAAATCCAACAGCTCAAATCCAGATCCTCTTCTCAAGTGTCCTGAAAAAGCTGTCAATCACCTTCAGAGACCAATCATATATGTAATAAATGTTTTGTGGTAGCTGTCAGATTGCTAAGGCTTAGGTAAATACCAAAGTTATTAGATCGCATCCTCCCTTATTCTTCCTTCTCTTTCTGTAGTTATATTATTTATACTTCACATTGCTGTAATAAACTTTACCTGGTAGGACGCTATGTTCCCTAATTGACAACATATGCAGTAATGAAGAACTTAATTCCAAGCAAATATGGTCGAAATTACCGGAGTGGAGATACTTACAACAAAGTTCGAAATTCACACTGGCACACCTCTTCTTTATCAAAGTAGGCAACTCTGCCTGGGAAGGGTACTGGGAGGAAAAACAGGGAAGAGAAGGAAGAAGGAGGGATGGGAAGGGTAAGCTGAGAATGGCAGATGTGGTTAGAGAGGGTCGAAAGGGCCAGCTCTGCGCGTTTGCCAGTTTGTTGAAGATTCAGGCTTTTAAGTTTGCTCCCATGGGTGCTGACGGTAAATTTGCATGTGTGTGGGAAAGAGAAAACACAAGTACGCACACCCCTGCCTTGCTGCACAGACCTCCATATAGGCTACCTATGGCTTTTGCCTTTTGGATAGTGGCAGTAGAGACTGAGCTTTTCCAACGTGACTAAACAGAGTAGAGACTCGTTTTCATAGCTGTTGACAAAGCTGTTTGATATAGAAGGCAAAGGACTCCTTATTTACCTTGGGGAAAAAACAATAACAACAGGATGGTATTTAACCTTAAAACTCAGAAAATAGAAGTGCTAGAAAAACAGCTATGTCTAGATGTTACAAATTCTGCCCAAGTGCAGTAGCTGCTGTGGTTCTGCTCTCTTTGTTAAATGTTACCCCTTAGGCAGTACTATTTGCTTGTTTAAGAATATTTGCTTAACATGAGTGAGTAGCAAATATATAGCAGCAAGTTCTTAAAACTTCACATCTTATTTTTCTTTCCAAACATTGAACAAAGACTAATTTTTTTACTTGAATGACATCTAGGTACAGTCTGTCTTTTAGATTTGCACAATCAGTAAAGTTAGAATTTATATTCTAGAGACAGTGGTGCGTCAGTGAGATTGGTCCTTTAATGTAATACATGAGGCTATGTCTCCGATGTCTGTATTCATTTATCTCAGGTTGCATGATTTAGCGACAGTGCCTCGTTCATTACCTGTGTTTCTATGGTAACCAAATATCCCATAATGGCTCTGTTACGATGCCAAAAAATGTCTCAATTTAAGCTAATCTATTCAATCTTAGATCATTATGCTGCAGTACTCACAGGGATGACGTTACAGGTTTTTGGCTTTTTTTTTTAGGCTTATTTTGTTGCTGAGAAAAGGAAAAAATAGACATGAAAGAGACTGTTGTGAATAAGAAGCCCTGGGATGTCCATGCATTCAAAAAGCTTTTATAGCTGTCTGGCATCTAAATCCAATATATTTTGTGATCTTGTGGTCCTCAAAGCTATAACCTACAATTGATTTTTACTTTGGAAAAATCAACAAAGTCCTGCTTTGATTCTTGTGTTTTTGTTTTTCCCCATTTGGATTTCGGTTATCTTAAGATTTCTCTGTAAGAAACAACCATTCAAGCTTTTCCTAGTATACGGGCCCTTATGCTTCAAAAAGAATGCCTTTTATACTTATTGATTAAATACTGTGAGATTGATTCGAGCACTTTGATCATAATAATCTCATGGATGGACTGACACCCACTTCTAATGGCATTATTTAAGAAGCTAGCATTATGCACCTGTAGCCTTAACACTGCAACTACTTAGCACACATCTAAGTTTGACTCACCAGGGCTCTTGCAAACACCTGTAATTAAGCAGTTGCATAAAAGTTTGAAGAATCAGGCACCAAATGTAATTTTTTGTTCTGTTTTTATCAAATCAGTGAGTGGAGCAATGGACTCGTAACGGTATTTCTCAGCACATTTCCCTCTGGTGCAAGAAGAAGTAGCTAGTATTTCAGCAATGTGCCTTGGAATCAGTGAGTGACATGGCTCTTTTTTCTCTGTCTATCTGTCTGCTCAGTATTCATTCTGATTTCCTCTGGGATTCTCTCACACTGAAAAACTTCTGCCCTGATACGAACAAATTGATGCAGGAGTTATTTTAGTGTGTGTCACTAGAAATCCCTGTTATGATTGTACTACCGAGCCTCCTGGTTTGATGAAATTAAGAAAAGCAAGAAATCCGTTTACAATTTTTGCAACGGCAGCTAGAGGATGTGTTTTGTTACTTGGGCTTGACAAGATAAATACCAGCACCAGAAATTAAGCCAAAGAACTGAGAGAAATGGAGTGATTTTGCCTATATTGAATTAAGAGGATATATATATATATATATATATATATAGTAGGAACAGAAGACGAAATAAACTGGGTGAATATATAAAACATACTTAATGTTGTAACTGTACAATAATGGCACACATATACCTGGCAGATTGATTACAAGTGGGTGTGCAACGAAGGCAGACTGACAAAGTCACCCTTGGGGAGCATGGCTGAGGGACAGGCAGTATCACTTGCTACCAAGAGGGGAGCAGGCAGCATGTCTGGAGTTGCTCAGTCTCACTAATGCTGCAGGATATACAATGCCCAGCTCGAGTGTCTGGCCTGGCAGCTGAGCACAGACAAATGGAGGCAAATGGTGGCTTAGTTTTTCTAAAGAGGAAGGGGATGGAAGGGAGGAAGCTTCGTGCATATGTTCCTCACAGCAGCAAAGAGGTAAGTAATTTATATTTTTTTTGTTTTAGATCACCTGCCTAAAAATCACAGTCTATTGCTCTCAACGTTGACACTATTGCATCCAAACAACCCTTTCTGTCAGCTCCTCCTTGCCCTCCTGCCCCCAGGGACGACTGGGTTGGTTAAAAAGATGCTATGTCCTGCACCATCGTCCAGCCATCATGCCAGGAGGTTGCAGAGCTGCTCCTCTCCAGCAACGGTGACACCATTAGCAGTGGTGAGATCTCAGCAGTGGAGGCACCAACTCACAGCAAGCGTGCCTAGACACCAGGCAAAGCAATTCTGATGCCTGTCCCTAAATCACTTACACATCGTAAAGAGCTGAACTGATAAAACTATTTGCCTCACATGTCTCCCATTCATTAGATTATCCTACAAGTGTATTAGTTTGTAGACAACTGATAAAGACCCAGAAAAAGCCTCAATAATATTGAGCTTTATATCCCGTTATTGTTCGTATATGTGTGGGAGACTGCTACCTAGCTTTTTTTCTGTGTTATAATCAGTTATAAAATAACAACCTTAATCATTAATGAACCTTATAATCAGTAACGAACAACCGGTGCACAATCAGTAACGAACAACCAGTAAATCAGTAATGAATCTTAGTTACAATCAGTAATGAACAACCTTAAGGTATGTTATAATCAGTAATGAAATAACAACCTTAAGAGGTAGGGATGTTATATGTCACATGCTGTAGCTAGCTGCTCTTCAAAGTTCAACAGTGAAAGAAAACAAGGAGTTAGAAACAGTTGTGTTATGTTGATCTTGCAGTGTGAATTTTATCAGTGTAGTATCCGTGAATCTCTTGGTTAGGAATGCTTAACTGTTGATTATTGGATGCCTAAAAATGAGGCTTAATTTCATGATCAATAATTAAAGAACTTCATCACAGAACAGACTGTGAGTTCCTGTAAACTTTGTTCTCCAGCTCTGCTCAGTGCAACAGTCACAATTTCTATCAGCTGGGAATATAAGCAAGAGCCTTCATGCAGCTCATCAATATTGTGTTATTTCCAACCTGTTACAAGAGTAGTTCTCCAAAAACAGAACATTGCTATGCTTGCTTTCAGCATTTCTTGTGACTCGGTGGGATGCTTTGTTTTTACTGGAAACATCATCTGTAATGCATCATCAAAAAAGAAAATTGCAGAAGATTCACCCATTCCCAATCTCTTGAATTCTGTCCAAATCCAACAGCAACAATTAGGATGTGCAGAACAATATAATAAAAGATTAAATCTATATTCTTCATGATCCTTGAAAAATATATTCCTGCCTATTTATTGAGAGGAGTATGCTGTTAGTAGAGCAGAAGTTTATCCTTCAAAACCTATACTTCCTTTTGGCCGGCATCCCCTTGTTCAACAAGGGGAAATGGGTAGAGCGCGCCCTGTCTCTCCCTTTAGGCTGAACATTCATCTTCTCTTTGTGCCCCCAGCCAGCATTAAGCCACAAAATTTCGTACTGTCAAAGTTCACTGCTTTGTTTGCAAGACAGCATAATACAACAAGTAAAAATACTTTCTATTTTAAAATCTGAAGATGCGTACACAGTCAAAGGACACGTAAGCAACTCACGCTGTGCCTACATAATGACTTGAACGTGTTAAAAGTGGGTGTAAAGAAATATTTGCCTCTCCTGTAGCTAGCAGCAGGTAGCCTGATTTTTTTTAAAGTATGGCTTTGCAACAACTGTGCCATTTCCCTCATGACTTTACACTTTCTCATGCACTATTTGGATGTATTGTGGAAATTTAAAGTGCAGTAAATGGGTAATTTCATTTGTTAGACTAGCATGCTCATTGCAAGTGTAAGAGTGTAGAGATTACCCACAGGATCACAACATAGAACACAGTTTCCTACTTCAGCTACCAGGCTTTTGCTTCTTTAATACACAATCTAATAGGGGGAGGTGAACTTACTAAGAACGTGCCAAAAAAAAAATTGCTACATGTTCTTCTCACTGCTCACTGGAGTATTTGTGCTGTTGTTTCTCATTTTGCAATCCAAGATACACAAAGAAGGTGACAAAGAAGCTGGTATGATTCCTATTCTGCAAGTGAAGATCTCTGATAAAAGCGGATATCCAGGTAGGTACCAAAAGGCTGTGTATTTGACTGTATTGTAGAGGTAAAAAACAGGCATAAGCGTGGTGCTGCCTGATCTGCATGCACTGTGACTGCTCTGTGAGCTACTGCCACAGTTGCAGCTCAGGCTCAAAGTACCCACAAAGCTTGGAAAGAGGCAAACATAAGATGATCGTGGATTTGACTGTAGCTTGATCAGTCCCACCATGCCTAATCGTTTCACACTGTATGAGCAAGAACTTTGGCTTTTCCCAAAGGCAAATCCCAGACCATAATATAAGTCCTTGCCTGCACTTGCAACAAACATTCAGGAGGGCAATGATCTGAGTCAAGAACGCTGTGTAGCAGACATACCGCAAGCACATACAGGTATCACACAGAAATTTCTGATTTAGAGGGGAAAGAGGCCACCAGAAAGAGCATGAGCTTTAATTTTGCTGTTCCCAGTTGGAGTATAGTACAGGGTTTGCAGCAAAGTCATGCAAGTTGACTCACAAAGCAAAGAAGTACCTGCAGCACTAGCTCTACATCTTGCTTCTGCAACTTAATAGGTTTTCGCCATATTCTGCCATTGTCTCATTGCTGCACAGGATAATGAGGAAATTGAATTATGTATTAAAAATATATTGAAAAATCACTAATTGCGTCATTGCATTACTGGGAAGTACCTGACCAGGTTGTCATAGCGGGTGTCGATCTGACTGAGATCAGCTCCATCTAAATATGCACAAAACCAGTCCTTTGCTCTCTTTTATGTAAACGGACTTCCTTAAGTCTTATATTTGTGCTTCCCAGAGAAAAATGATAATAATTAGCTATTCTAATTCTCCGGGATTCATCTCCTCTTATTTTAGAAGTCTGTAAGGCGGATGTCTGGTTCTAAACTCCCTGGATTCCTTTTATAGTGTTTAGAGGGAAAGAGGCACTTTGGGGGGCATCGCTTACTTCACTCTAAAGTGGATGTATATTTTTAGAGTGACTCCTTCACTGCCCATCATCCCCCCTGGCGTCATCTATGTGTCAGCCTGTATCTCTCTGTAATCTCTTGTTGAGATCGCACACTTCTATGGGCAGACACCATCTTTTGTTTTGGGTTGGTACAGGCATTAGATGAATGGGATCAAAATTGAAGCTCTGTGTGTTCCAATCATGGGCATAAGAACAATAAAAGCACAAAGTACTGAATATACTTCCAGATAATTATTTATCTCTTATCTGATGTTATCTAGTAATTTAAGGATGTTTGAGTTTCCAGATGCAAGATGTATACGTGGCTTGAAGAGACACAATTCGAACAGCCGGTGCTCTGAGTGCTTCGTACCTGTGACATAGCCACCAGAATAGTAAATCTGTGAGCAGGGAGCCTCTTTTATCACCTGCTCTACTACGGTTGATGCAAATAGCTGTAAGGTAGAACAACCTGAAACTCAGAAGGGAAATAATGGCGTGAAAGAGTTTTTTAATTTTTTGAGGTAGACTGTAACGACTAATCATACGTCACTCTGGCTAAATAATGAAAAAAGTTTTTTCTCCTCCAGGAAATTTGAATTTTTAGCCTGTCCAACAAGAGTTTTATGAGCACACTTTAAATACATTAAAATGCATTTCAGCAATCCCTGTCCAATATTACATTCAGTCACTCATTTTATTTTTATAGCGTTCTCCATACAAGTGCCACAGAGAGTTCCACTGCAAAGCACACTTAATTAAAAACACAGCTAAGTAAATAGGATTGGGGTTTATAAACCACAAGACACCTATCATTTTAATCACACATGGAAATGTAGTCCACACAAAAGAGGTATAGGTTGCTGTCTAGAGAAAGTGCAAAAACAATCCTGCTTTTATTTTTACCCAGGTTCAACAGAGATACTAAAAAAATATGTATTTCGTATACCATATAGAGTGCTGAGCATCTGGTGCTTAATGTCCAAATAACTAAATACTGAAAAGTAATTTCATGTATGTTATAAAACAGGCTGTTAAAGTGGAGGCTTAAAGCCAAATGCCTATTCCCCTTTCAGATGAAAGAAAACAAATACATTTCCAAAAAATATGTGCTCTTCAGCTTGGAATCTTCATCAGCACAGTAATACTGCCTTCACCTTTTTTTCTAGTTGTATGAATTATGTTTGTGTTTTTATCATTCTGCTACATCTCTGGATATTACATTTATGTATTCAGGGTGATGTACAAGATATGAGCTAGATAATTACGAGTAAGTTGAACCAGCTGCAAATACAGATAATGTACATTCATTACGCTGTAATAAGAAGACCACGTGTGTCTGTAAAGGTTTGTATACTGCAGTGTGTCTGGGGTTTTGAGCTATTGTGCCTGCACTGTGAGATGCTTGCCAAAGCTTTCGTGCGTGTGCAGACTACCACTGCCACGTCTGTGACTCCAGAGAGCTCCACGCTAGTGGGCTTTATGGCAGAGCTTTGTGTCTTCAGCTGTAAATCTACCTGGAGTAGTATCTCACAGTAAGATCATGAGCACCTAGCCACTGTAGCCCTGATCCTAAGAAGAGCCAGCATGCTAGGAATAAATAATAAACAAAACTTACATGATTGTGATAATTACTAAATGAATGCTTCATGATAAGGATGGCATTTTTGACTACCAATGAAAAATCCTGTAAACAAAATACAGCCCCCTTGTCTACGAAAGGAAAAATATTAAAATTACTTATTAAATTGCTACTTGAAAGGTGAATGGAAAGCTCAGTGCATTTGCACTTGACAGCTATTGTTGTTGTCACGAAATCATTTTGACATTTAAATGTCAAAAATATTTATATGGAAATGCTATTCTTACAAGATTTTCATTGCCTTTGATCATGATGGTATTTCTGGTTTTGTTTTTCAATGTTTTAATTTCACTGTGGATTTATGTCCAAGCGGTGCACTAAGTCTGTCATTAACCCCATATACTTTGCAGCATATTAGGAAAATGGCGACCCTTGCAACTTCTTTCCTTGCAGACACTTTATAGTCGCTTCCTTCTTCCTTCCTTGTCTTCCTTTCCAACACATCTCTTGCTTTCTTCTCTATTTCCACGATCTTTGTCTTCTAACTAAAACATGAGAACCGTGGACCATCTCAGATGGTGGGTGTCATCACACCCTTCTGCTCTCATGTTGTATCATTTCGTCCAGCCTTTTTCTGCCTTCTCTATTTAGAGTGGAGTTTTTAGGCACGGAATTTATCTTACCCTGTCTTGTTTTGTTTAGTCCTTAGATTTTATTCCAATAACCATGATTATGAATGCTAATTAGTTTTCACAGATAAACTTAACATAACATTGTCTTGAGAGAGACCTTGGGCTTAGGCTTTCCTGTGTGTGGGAAAAGATCTGACTTCAATTCATAGGCCGTTTTTTAAGTTCCTTAGGTGAAGTTGGGCAAAATGTTCCTCCCACATAACTTAGGCATCTAGAGTCTCAACAAAGATGTGCTTACCTCCATGACCACAGAAATTGCTGAAAATACATTTACCATGGGTGCCTGAAGAAACATGGGAGGGATATGATCCAAGGTCTCCATCCAAAAATGTTATCTGGGCTGGATTTTTTCAGTAAGGACTCAAGAGCAACCAGCTCTATCACAAATTAACTGTATTTCTTTGCATGTACAGTTTGTTACACATTCAAAGAAAGCAAGTTTCTTCTCGAGCTAGACCCTGGGGTCTTTCAGATGCTCAGGAAGATGCTCGGTTTCTGTGTGCGTTTTCTTCCTGTACCTTTAAAAACAAGACATTTAATTCAAGGGCCTAAGGGGGAAATATGTCTCCTCCAATGCATTCTCTCATTAGTACTAGGTATGTAGCTTTTACCAGCATTTCATTACACTTCATTTAAATAAAATATGGCCTTTGTAACCGAGAAGATAATTAGTAGCTGGTGGAACCTCATTTGTAATTATGTTGAGTTGAAACTAGTAATTATTACATTACTTTATATGTACAATGTTTTTCCTTCCAAATCCCCTCTGATTCCCTCATAGATGCCCATGAATTTGCAGCCATTCTGCAATCACTGTTGTGGGAGATGGAGGAGATTCCAGCAGCTCCTTGTTAGCTTTCTTTCACTAGACAAAAAGGAAGTAATTCCTCAGCTTGAAAGGAAATTATCCTTCTCTAGATGATCCAACTCATTGCCGGGTTTCATTCAAGAATATCTTGCTTTTACACTGCCAGAGCTGTCTGAAATGTTACAGGTTTGTTTCCAATTTTTCAGTCATGGAATGCTTCCTGAGGTTCCCTCTAGAAAATCTTCATTCTTATTAGCAATTTCTTGTAATAAACATTGGCATGTTCTATTAGTCATACCTCTTACACGGCTTGGGAGGAGGGGATTGGATATTCTGTGAAAGATGAAAGGAAAAGCACTGTCACCAAGATGCACCTCAGCGTACTCTGTGCTAAGTGTCTCAGTCTGCCCTCTTCTAAAAGGCAGCCTTCGCCTCTTCTCTCCCCTCCCTCTTAGTGCATTCCCCAAGGTCTGTGAGGTCTCATGCAGACACCAGGGACATTTCTGGGGGTTACACTTTGATGTGTTAGCACCACTAAGTAGTGTCGTAAGTATCACAGCTACAGGGGGCTTATTTGCTCTTCTGCTCTGCCCTCCTGCAGAACACTGCTTGTTCAGCATCAGAGCGAATCATCCTAGGGCATCACTGTGAAAAAGCTAGACAAATCTGGGTTAAAAATTCCCCATCTCTGTGTGCTAGCTTCTCTTTTTTTAGGGAAAAAAATCCTTCATATTTATCAGTCCTTAGTTTTCAAACATGGCATCTCTGAATTTTTTCCTACTAGTTTGCAGCATTTTGCTGACAGAAATTTCTTTCTGTGTAAAAAGGTGTGAATATTGACAATAATGCTCGATAATATCTCCCATGCACTTTATTAAGTGTTTTTTCTAGACAATGACCAGGTCTTGTAGCTCTCTGTGAAATCATTCCCCAGCTTTCACCATCTTCTTCTTTAAAATGTTGTCAACAAAGCTACAAAAGCTGTTGCAGATGGTATGCAGGGAGGCAACACCACCTTGCTTCTCCTGTTTGATACCATTTGCCCTAGAAGATATCACATTGCGCTCGTTCATTACCATGATGCTTAATGCTTTTTCAGTGCCTCTACGTTGAAGAAGAAAACTGCCATCCTGTAACTGTGGCATCTTTTTTTCCTTGAGTGGTTCTGACAGATGGAATTCATTTCAAAATGAAGACAGATCAGTTTAGGCTGGTAATTTTAGTACCCAGTGGCGTTTGCGGAGGAGACTTCATAGTCGGTGGAGATGTGGGGAGCAATTCGGATGACCGTCATGAGGGATATGATTCCTTCACACCACAGAGACAGTAACACCACTTCCCATGTCCTCAGTAATCTCATCTGGCTTCCAGCTGCTGCTCTAGAAGGGTAAGTCTCCCNTGGTAATTTTAGTACCCAGTGGCGTTTGCGGAGGAGACTTCATAGTCGGTGGAGATGTGGGGAGCAATTCGGATGACCGTCATGAGGGATATGATTCCTTCACACCACAGAGACAGTAACACCACTTCCCATGTCCTCAGTAATCTCATCTGGCTTCCAGCTGCTGTTCTAGAAGGGTAAGTCTCCCAGAGGTCTGCTTGACATCATGCATACCTTGAGATGTATCAAATGCCGCTGCAAACCAGTGTGTAGGCGGCTGAGTCATTCTCTAGATGTCTGTTTTATCAGGAGCTGAAGTGCTTCCTAGGCTCTATTGCCTGCGATAGGATTTGAGACATCTATAGACACCTACGTGGAGACATTTTAAGTCTCCTAGTCTGAAGTGGATTCGGGCCCAAAGGCTCAGTGTAGTCACCCAAAACCAGATATTTACCAGTTCTTTAATCTCAGGTCAGCTTGCCCTACTTTTCCTCAAATTGCCATCAGGACCACATGAGGGTACACTGTGCAGGGAGAGAGACCCTAGTGGTTTTGATACCTCGAGGTGAAAGCACTGCAGTTCTGGTTTGAGAACATTTAGCTTTAATAATAACAAAGTCTAAGTGTTTCAGACTTGCCAAGGAGATAGAAGCTATTCCATGAAGACTGGAAAATTTCAGTACATCTCTCAGATTTCTCCTGAGATAAAGATTGCACGTACCTGTTGAATGCATCCACCTTCAGATCTTCATTGGCAATTTTGTCAGTGCTGTCTAGCGTCAGGGCCAATGCTAGGATTTCACTTGCATGCAGTATACTGTATAAATAATGTGCCTTGGGTGTTTGAAAGTTCCAGGCACGTGACTCTGAGCTTCAGTAATACCAGTATTATAATTTTCTTTCTTTAGAAACGAAAGATGCCAGTTCCTTGTGTTCATATCTGAGGTCACTAGCATTGATATATACAACAGAAATCAAATCCTTGTTTCTCTACCAAATGTAGTCATAAAGTTTGGCCTTTGTGGGTTTATTAAATAGTGCAAGATGACATTCTACTCCTCTTTCACAGTTCCTTTCAAAATAATAGCAGTGAGATTGTTATGATTAATACTAGAAAATAGGACAACATTTTCATTTTTGCTTGGACTAGGAAATATTTGTATTTAGTTTTAGATTTAGAATTAAGTCTAGATTTAGACTTAGATTTGGATTTAAATGCAGCAGAATCAATTTGCATTTGAAGGCTGAGGGTTTGGATTACAGCTCTGTTTTCTACATTTGGATATGATGTTCTGTAATGTTTTACAGACAATTTAATATATTACTCACTTTCTTTTTTTCTTTTCTTTAGTGTATTCTTTGATATTTATTTATGAATTTCTAAAATAAAGATGCTTGAGTGCAGGGAGATTAAAGCCGTTGTCATCAACATTGCCACACAATCTTTTCCACGTTGTGTCATAGGCTCTTTATGCCTTAATAGCATGCTAAAAAGTACCTTAAAGATGTTGTATCTGATGCTTATGACATTTCACATAAAAGATTATGGGCTGTACAGCTCAGCTGGCGGCACCAGCTGCATCTGCACTTTAATTCAGGAGATATCACTAAGAAATATTTATGACGGGTAGTGAAATTATTGCGGGAGAAAAACATTGCTGTAATGGGAACTGCAGTATCATTTAACTTCTTTCAAATTCTTTTTATCCAAGTTGCTGTCTTAATAATGCCTGTCATATATGCCTTACATTAGCATACTCACGGTGGGATCCATCTGCCAACATGTAAGAGTCTAAAAATTAGACATACAATTCTAAGTTAGTCATCCTAGGCTATACTATCTTTTGAGAGATATAGACACCTCCAGAGGAATATTCACATTAAACTCTTATTTTATGATGAGCTGAATCACCTTTGAAATGTAGCTATCCCTCATTGACTACAAAGTGAATCTAGAGTTAAAAACTCAGGTTCAGGCGTGTAATTTTAAGTTACCTAGATTATTAAATCTGGAGGAACGAAGTTTCGCTTGATGTAACCACTGCTTGTTTGGTTTCCTTAAAGTATTTCACAAAGTAATAAATTGTTATTTATATAGCATAATCATAATTTAATTTTTATCATATACCCAAGAAAACCTGACAAACTGAGATAAAACAGATTCAAAATATGGGAGTTTCACAGTATGGCTGCACACTGGCAAATAACCTGATCCCAAGAATTTTAATCTTGAGCAATGTCAGAAGGAATTAGAAAGGTGCAAGGCATCCCCTTTTCAAGGCCATGGAAATGGTTGTGCTCCTCCCTAGGATGATGGCTTTGTCAAGAAGCTCAGCCCAGAGCCACTCACTTGGCTTCATGCTTCTGTGGGGGTGCGTGGTGAATTTCCAGGACTAAATACCCTTTGCTGTCCCTGTAGCTGTTCTCACGTTTCAGTCACATTTCTGATGAGACACGCAGACTGTTTTCAAGAGCATGAAGCCCAGGAGCAAACGCTGCTGTGCCCAGGTGTACAGCATAACAAAAAAAAAGAGTAATTTCCATAGCCAAAGAAGTGAAATTCTGGCAGGATAAGTGTTCTCTTTCACTGATGAAAACCAGACTGTCTTAATCTTTCTCCTCTGCGGTTTTATGTATTTATTGAGACAACAGATCTTGATGTAGTCCTTTGCCTTGTCGGCTAGAGTCAGCAAACCTAGCTGGATATTACATTATTATGTTTTCATGAAAATGAAAATATGAAAAATGAAAAAAACATGTTCCTTCCTAATGAGCAGAAGTGATTGTAGTCTAGATGAACCACGAATGCTGCAAATTTTACCTCCATGTGTTTTTTAGGTACAGATCACAAATATGCTAAGGATGTCTGGCATTGGTTTTGAGACCAGCAGCTAGGAACAGAGAGTAAATGCAGACACCCATGGAGTGTCTCAAGGCAGGGAGAGCTGTTCCAAATTCCGTGAGCCAGCCTGAGCCCTGCTGAGTTGCAATGTCTACTACGAAAAACCTGAATTCTACCCTTTTTTGCTTTGAAGTAGTTTATAGGAATATCAGTTTATTTTCAGATGCTTGAAGTGTGTTGTCATAGCTATGCACTGAATCACGCTACCTAAAAATATATCCCCTGTATTAATTAAACCTAGTTTCAATCTTATATAAGGCAGTTGTACCAACACACCTTTGTAGTCTTTAGCTCTTCAACTAGTTATACCTAAGCTGTTTGAAAAATGATCCGAAGAAGACAGAATGGCTGTAATTATCACTTTGGCAGCAAAAATTCTTGATATGATACATCTGAATGATTTCCTCCATGTCACCCAGGAAGTGTAAGCGGAACACATAAATTAAGCCTCATCTCCAATAGCCCAAGCTAGTGCCTTCGAACTGAGCTAGACTGCTATCCTTAAAGACAGTGACTTTTTGGTCCCATCTGTAAAAGCCTTAGAGGCAATTGCAATCAAATACTGTAGTTATGTCTTTAAATAGATCTTACCCTGGTTTACAGCTGTAAGAAGGATGAAGCAGATGTGATGTTAGTGTGAGATGGTATATTTGCCTTGGGAGAAAAAAAATTTTTCACGTGGGTGAAAATGCACTAAAAGTCAGGAGCTATCAGTTCTAGCACCCTATGATAGGGACACACCTCACAGCCAGTGACAAAATGTAGCTGTGTAAATGGATATCCCTCATTTCAGTGGTTTACCAGAGCTGTTGGTTGGGAGAACTGTTATTTGCTACCTTACTGATATGTTTTTGCTTCTTCTCCTTATTGAAATACAAGGATGGCCCTATGCATGCTGGTGTATCCTTTCTCAAAAGCAGTTGACTCACTCATCTGATTTCCCATCTGGATACTACTTGTAAGTCCCAAGTGCTTTGATCTCCCTGAAATGACCTCTACTATGTTCCTCTAGAGGCCAGCTCTATGAGGCAGACAGTGATGCTTCCTAGATGCTATAAGACTTCTGATATATTCTTTCTTTTTTTTTTTTCCTGAAGGAGGCAATAATTTGCTTTATGACAGAAATGACTCATGGGGTCAAAGTTTGGATAAAAAAAATCCCTAGCAGCAGGAAAGAGTTAAAGGCATTTGCGTAAGAGGCCATTATCTGTCCTTGCAGATCCACATTCAAAGATTTCCAGTAAGCGCTGGAAAATTGGATGCTAAAACACTTTGAGTAGAATCAAGAATTTTTATAAAGTGGGAAGTAAAAGTGCTTGTAAAGTCATTTTTAGGACAGACATTCCAAACAAATTTGGCTCTCATCTCCTTTTGTTCAGGTTCACAAATCTGTTGCTAATTTTTTAGAACTCTACTCCATTTGTAAAATATTGAAAACTTTGTTGCTGGACACCATGTTCTCTCAAGAGCCCAACATCTTGAAGTGAGGCCAGTCTCATTTGTGTAGAAAGCTCAGATCTGGTGCTAATATCGATACCACTTCTCTGACAGATTCTGCTTTTCCATTTCCCCTTGAAATTTTATGTTTCTTTAATCAAAATCTTTTGTAGTTCCCTTTTATTTCAGTAGATTCTGACAAAGACTCTGTTTTCATTTAGGATGGGACTACTCAGGTTTTGCTCGTGGCTGTTCTTTAGTTTTATTTTTTACTGAGATGTGGCTTTTACTTCCCAGCACAAACTTCCTGCCCCTTAGAAGAACAATGCCATCAGGGTCTTCCTTTTTGGCATTGCGATTGCAGTCAGGTTGCCAGCAAGGACACCCACCCACCATCTCATATATGATGATGCAGAGAAAACTGCCAAACACACATAAACCAGAGGTATGTACATGTCACTCACAACGGATGAAAGAAAATATGCCTGGCTGTATGCAGGAATTGTAGGCAAGTAGGATTTGGTGCACAGGGAAAGCTCTGCAGTGCTGTCACAGTCCACTCCGTGGATGCGTGGTGGTTCATTTACTGCGATCTTGAAGTGCAAAAAATCAAGACGACCATGCCGAAGGGTTATGCTTCAGCTTTATTGTTTTGCCTGTAAAGCGACGTGTGATAGAAAAGTGACAGGAAGAGAAGAGAAGATAAAGACAAGTCAGGAAAGAGAATTATAGCTACCACCATGGGTCCAAGCTGTCCCTATGGTCCCAGGTCCAGGCAGTGTCCCGCCAATCCTTCCGATTGTCGTGATCCTTGGTGGGGAAGATGTCCAAAGTTCGGTTGCTAAGGAGCCATCTTTTATGCTAAGAAATACAGCTTGTTCCTCCTCTGTCTCAAGGAGGAGTGTCCGAGGCATGGTTTGCCTTAGAGGCGGCTAGCTTTGCACCAGGAGGTGCGTTTTCGTGTTACAATGGTATTATAATGAAGAAAGTTCACCCAAAGTTTAAGCTTTCTTGCTCGTTGCTGAGGCAGCAATGCGGCCTTGTCTCGGTCCGTTCCTTCGCGTCCCAGATAAGCGGCATAGTACTCCTCATACCACCCAGTTCTCTCTCTCAGGGTGTTTATGTTTCTGATGACGATGTTGAGACAATACTGTCCTTCGGACCGACTCTTACAAATGCCAAATGAGACACCTGCCCTAAGTTTTGGAGTCCAACCTGAGTGATAGCTGCAAGCCCAGGTTGAAATCTTGTAAGACTTAGCATGTCTTATTCCCTGCCTGAATGTAATGATCACAGTAGCTAAGCTCTTAACTAGTAGAAGCCAATGCCATTTGTCCCAAAAGTTTCATTAGATATTGAAGCAGACAGAGGCCATCTGAATACAGGATAGGCTTCTTCAGATGCAGAAGTGTGATCTTAACATCTCACCTAGCATGGCTCCTTACAGCAGACCGTGTGCTTGATACAGCTGTGCAGCCATCCGCTGCTGCCCCCAACTTCTTGCAGGGATTGATTTGTTCAGTGAATGTGCCTGGGCAAGATTATTATAGGTGCTACAAATAACTCCTCACTGCGTGCTGCGAGACACATTAAAGCAATCAGAGCAGCTTTCTAGAATTTTTTACAGCATAATAACATTTTTTGCATCTTTTGTTTTCTTTTTCCAAAAAAAAAAAAAAAGAGGGAACCCATTGCGCTATTTAGCAGGACAAGAGCTGCCTTTGTTTCCCTTAAAGAAAAAGCCCAAATCATCCTTGTAATTGCTACTGCAAGTACCATTTTCCTAGACAGTCAGGCATGATGCATGTAGATTTTTTCTAATCTGAATAGGACCACTGTGCCTTTTAAAACTGCAGTGGCTTCGGCTAGGTGAAAATAAGAAGAAAATAAAATATTTTTAAAAAGGGAAAAAGTGAGGCATCTTAATGACATCTTTTTTGCAATTGCCAACTCCTCTGCTTTTGGGTTCAGAGATACTGTTGTTGCCTGCTAGTGGATCTCACTAAACTCTTCCCAGGTTTATAGTTCCTGATAACGTAGAACAAACCCAGCAACTTCCAGTTATGTGTAGCCCAGGAAGAATGCTAGCAATTGCTTTTCTTTCTGGCAACCAAAATGACATAAAAATGTAAAAAAAAATATACCGAAGAAATCCATTTATCTTATGTTTTCTTTCAAAAAAGAGAGTTTGAAAACATGCTGCTAGTGGCATCGAGGAGACAATAAATATGTATTGCAGCTACTTATTATGGTTATTTTGATACATATCTTTGCTTAGGGACATAGGGAATCAAGAATGCAAACTACTCCTACTTGTGCACTGAGCTCTGGCTATCTGTGTTTACTTGCTGTACACAGGTATTTTTTCCCATACTGGCTGTTGTATTTGAGCGTACGTTATATTATGTATATTCAGTGAAGTATATCTATAGATACAGATTTCTCAGGTTTTGCAGTGCCACACAGAGGTAAGACACCCAGGAATTGTTATGGGATGCATCGGGAACATCTTTTCTTTTCTTATGATGGCCAGGGCAGGTAGACTGCTAAAGTGATTTAAACTTTTACTGCTTATGTAAAAGAAAAAGCAACAAATGTATTTTGGGGAACACCATGTGACTGCAACCTAATAGTTCATGTTAGGAGTTGCTGATATGGACAAGGTACAGAATTTGCAGAACCCTTTAATGGCCCTAAACGGAAGGACATGAAGGAGTATTCAGACAGCTCTGAGTAACCCTTTCCATCTTACATTTCCTGCTGACTCCAAAAGCACTTCACATTTTCTGGACAAAAGAAAAAACATGAGATGAGGTCAGATTTTTTTATGGATACAAGCTGGCTAATAGCTGGCTTTAGAACTTGCAGAAGGTGCAGTGTTGATTTGCAAAAGAACCTTGCCCTCAGAGAGAGACATGCATTGCTAAGATCAGTTCATGTACATGAAACATTGGTGTGGCTNTGATTTGCAAAAGAACCTTGCCCTCAGAGAGAGACACGCATTGTGTGTCAGGACACCCGATTGCTAAGATCAGTTCATGTACATGAAACGTTGGTGTGGCTTCTGGAACCTCGTAGTTTTTTTGGTTTGAATGAGTTGCATGACTCTGCCACAGGCATTTGAAAACTTGTTGTGCTTGTGTTTTGAAATTCGACAGGAATGTGAGAAAAGTTCTTAATCTACATGGATTATTTTGCCCTTGCTGAACGTTTGGGATTGCAGTTGATAAGGGTTGAATATTTTGTTGTTACAGAATTAAATATCAATTTAAATGTAAATCTCTGCCTGCTAGTTGTGGGTCATACAGTGACATTTTATTGGCTTGGAAAGATTGTTTTCTCTTTCTGTGTATTTCAATAAATCCTTTTGACATTGCTATGGCCTCCTGTTTCCTTACAAACAACTAAGGAGCTACAAATGATTAAACAAACTTTGAACAGTCCCAGATATGCATAGAATTGGAGACTTCAGAGCAGACAGTCAGACCTGCTGGCGGCAAGGAAAGCCACAAATAACCAAACCGAAATTTGTGACCAAAGTACAAAAATTTAAACTACAATGCGAGGGGAGCTTACTTGTCAGTGATATCTACTGCTTGCCTTGCCCCTCTTGTTTTCATTTTCCTTTTTGCCTGCGCCCAGATCATTTGGGTTGCAACTGCAAAGCTTTGGTGCAGATTCTGTCCACATGATCACAGCAATGCAATGCAATGCAACGTAGCCACAGGGGTAAAAGGGGTTATCCGTGCTTGGCAGGCAGTCGGACAGGGGAAAGGCAGGAGCGGGAGCAAGAGCTGAACTCCCTCCAATCCCTTCAACCCCTTCTTCACAGGACAGCCCACCTGTCAATAGTAGCCTATTAGATTGGGTCAGTCATCTCATGTGATGCCACACAGAAACCCTAAGATTTTAAAAGCCCAATGACAAACACATGTGAATAACACGTACAGAGTCAACTTGCAAAATTTGTCATACCAACAAACCTGACTGACTAAAATTCTGGTTCTCTGACAAAGCAGCAAGCATCAGCTCCCAGTAGTGTGGAAAGATCAGGACAATCCTTTCTAAGTTCCGCGTGTGATCCTAATTCAATTACTAACCACAAAGTTTCTTACCTGCCCATTCAAAATTACAATTTTATTTTTGTATTAATATTTTTTTTCACAGCAAGAGTGAGTTTTTATGCATCTTACAACAACATCACAGGGAAAAAATTGTTAAGATCCTGAATATATGGGTCATGTAGCTATCTAATTGTAGCAAGAATTGAAAGGTGAGGTGAAGAAACATTTACTTTCTGACTTACCTTCTTCTGAACATTTTTTCTCTATTTGATAGCCTCCTAATACTATTGTCTCCAAAGCCTGCCCCTTCTACTGTATGAGGGGCAGTAAAGACATCAAAATACCTTTTGTTCCTTTATAAACCTCATATATGGCTGCCAGCATATGAAGAAGTCAAAATTCTCTGTCACTTTTCACTCTCTGGGGCATGTACCAGGAAATGCCCCTACTTCAAGCCCTAAAAATTTCTCTCAAACCTGTAATAAAGAAAGTTGGTAGCATTTGCTGTTACTCCACCAGGTCATGTTTCTGTTTGCAAAATTGAAGAGATCCTCAGTAATTTTCTTGAGCTGCTTAGTGGAACAATTTGTTGAGCAGTGTGCTTGAAGCTACTGTTAATTTTAATGACATAACCACAGTTGCAGGCTGAGACCTCTTCTTGAGATGTGTCCCCCCTTGCAGTGTAGGTCCTATTGGGATATACAAGATGTGGTCCGCATCACACTTCAGTGAGCTACTAATACCAAGAAAGTGGAGCTGTATCGTTGCTAATGCGTACCCTTCACTCTCGGTACCGCTGTCTGGGGTATCTGCCATGGTGCTGGCATTGCAACATAATCCACAGCATGTCTGAATGCACAAGCTGCCATATGATTCACTTAAACTATTGCTTTCTCTCCAGAGAGATTATTTTCACATTATAAATAATTAAACGGCATGATTCATTGTCACAGGATATTGTTAAGGCCAAAATGGGTTCACATACTTCAGGATCTGCTAAAAATTATCTAGATGCAATCTCTGCTGTAGGAAGCTCACTCTTAAAACTCAATGGGAGTTACGTCAAGGTACATTCGGATCCCTCAAATTTACAGGACAACGTACTCTGTGATTTAAAATTTATTTCGTGAGCTTATTAAGAAATATAAGAAACAAACAAGACAAACAGAGCTCAATGCCCTATCGTCCAGACTAGTCTATCGCGTTAATTCCCTTATTCACCATTCAAGACATAAGATTTCATAACTTATAACCCATAACTTTTAATATCATGCACCTGCCTATGATCAAAAGAAAAGAATTAGTTACCTAGCCGACAGTGAGAGTGCTCATCCTTCCTCCTCTGTCACAGTGTGGGGTTCCCATGTATCACACCAGGAAGCGTGAAAGCTTCAGCAGTGCAATTGGTGTTGGATTCACTTCAAAAGCTTTTTGGGTAAGCTCATGTTTTATATCCTCGAGCTTGGAGGTTTGGTCTATACCATTTCCATAAGTTAGCAGATCATGAGGAAGCTGCCAGAGAAAACTTAATAGCTATGGGAGACAGCAATTTGCAGGTGATCATGGCTGCATAACAGCTCTTCAGCTCCCCCTGGCCACCTGTCCTGCCTACCCAGTGCTCTTGCTTTGACCTAATGGTGCTGTGCCCAGCATACATCAGGCCTTAACATGAGCTGGCTTAGCCAAAATCTAAGCAGGAGTTGAGTGAACGGTCACAGAGGTGTGTCGGGAACCTTTACCCTTTACATGCCTGTTTTCCCAGGCATCAGTTACAAGCCACTTTTCAAGACCGACTGTTCATAGAATCATAGAATCATAGAATGGTAGGGGTTGGAAGGGACCTCTAGAGATCATCTAGTCCAACCCCCCTGCTAAAGCAGGTTAGCCTAGAGCAGGTTGCACAGGAATGCATCCAGGCGGGTTTTGAATATCTCCAGAGAAGGAGACTCCACAACCTCTCTGGGCAGCCTGTTCCAGTGCTCTGTCACCCTCACAGTAAAGAAGTTCCTCCTCATGTTCAGGTGGAACT
>VZSC01009981.1:32091-45092 GCA_013398225.1 Steatornis caripensis | reverse complement strand
CATGGAGGTCTCCTGCCTCCTTTGCTCGACTTCTTCCTCATCGGAATGCATTGATCCTGAGCTTGGAGGAAGCGCTTCTTGAATATTAACCATGTTGAGTTGGAAGGATCTCTGGTATTACTCGTTTTGGCTGATTTTAAGTTCTTATCATTATAGAAGCAAGCTTAACTGCATTTGATGGTCCTTATCCACCTAAACAGTCTTACTGATGTCAGACAGAGTTGATATTTCCTAGGAATTGTATTTTATGAGTTGCAAGCCTAGGTACAGTGAAATGGCTTAAGGCTTTGGTGAGCTTTAGAAGAATTTATTGGCATAAATAAATATATTTCAAACACAGCATTTGACCACTGTTTTGTTTCTGAGGTTCTAGTTTCCTCTGTGCTTAGATATCATCATGAAAGAAAATATTTTGCAGTAGATCTCTCAGGCCCCATCAGAGGAATGTGGCTTCGTTATGATGCAAAGCAGCAGTCACTCAGTGAAAGATTTGAGCTGAAATTCTGACTGTTTACTCAGTTGCTGAAGTCAAAGGGATGATTAATTTCTGTGAACTCACCATTTCATCATTACTTTCCAGACTCAGCTATCTCACTACTCTATTATCTTTGATCTTGGCAATAAAGATAAGTGGTTCAATGATTAGGATTTGTTTAACTTCATTGTGTTCTAGCTTCCCATTTTGCTAAGGACGAGAGATACGAAAACTGCCTTGGTAACATATTTTTGGATCCTCAAATGAAAGTTGATGTAGGAAGGGCAAATAATTCCATACAGAGGTGCTTGTTCAGCTATTGTATGTGCTTACCTTAGACCTTATGAGAATTTTGTCTATTTTATGCTTACTCTAGCCACTAGTTCTAGAGTGCCTACAATCATGATCTATCAGACTCTGGGACCCAGCTGTGAGCAGAAAGGCTCACGGTACATAATTTGACCACATATAGTAGGAGACTATCACTATAAACTGGTTAAGTCAGAGGACAAAATATAATGTGTTAATCATCTAAATTTAATAGCAGTGCATGACAATACATGTCATAGTACTCAGGTCTAAACTCAAATCCATTTTACTGTGAATCAAGTCCTGAAGCACACAACTGTGAAAGTGTAGATTAAAAGATAAAGATGACCTTAAAATAGACATTTATCTAATTCTGCAGACAAGGAAAGAAGGGAAAATGCTAGTCAATGTTCATTAATCTAAAGAACAAAGTGGCTATTTATTATTTCACCTTGGCAAAATGTGCCTTAGAGGAAGCTGGAACAAATCCAGCTGTGTAAGGAAGAAAGAGGAAAAGAGAGAAGGAGAGAATTATTATTTCTCAAGGAGAGTAATAATAAGTATGGAGAAGGTCTGGTTTTCTGCTTTGTTTTATGTGTGTATTTTTCTAAATCTTAAGATGTTATTGTATTTAACAGGACTTTTAAAAATTGTGCTGCTTTTTCTTTAAATTTAGGACATATAGTCTTTTCACCCATGAGCATAAAATACTCTGCAAGAGTCTCTTCCTGTCTGGTGTATAGGTCAACAGTAACACAGGAATGCAAGGAACTCTTCTATTAGGCAACGAATCTGACAAATTTGAATAAGGTGAAGGGGTTTATCCTTTATTATTTTCACAGTGGGAACATAACAGTTAACACTAGCGCCTTTCCTTTTGTCATTCCTGCTGTTGTTCTTCACAGCTAGCCTCTAATCCTTCTTTGATCTTCCCGCTGTTTATTGCAAGTGATCCTCAGAGCTCTGTGATTTAGAGCCAAAGTTTCTAGGGATTATTTTCACTGAAGGGCCCTCTCCAAGTCTATAGGTAGAAGACCTCTTTTGAAGAAAAGACAAAATGTAATCCCAATGCAGACAAATTTCTGAAATTCTAATTTTTTAATCACATTTTAATAAAGTAAAGAGATTCTTTGGTTTTTCCAGTCTAAAATTTTTTTCTTAAACAAAGGTGGCAGATGAAGGACCTGAAGTGTCTGTATCAATTACATGTATTATATGCATTTTCTGAGGTTGTAAGGAGTCAAAAGAGAACTTTGGGGCAACTTCCACCAAAAAACCATCTCATTAATGTAAACATGCAGATAAACAAGCTTTTAAACTAACTTTGCTGCCCTTCACCATTCTGTGATGGACGTATCAGTCAGGCTTTTATTTTGCATCATTACCTTCCAGGAAACCTTTGCTGCATTTGCAGACACCTTCTTCCAAAATGTTTAATCAGAGCAGGTGACCTGTGACAGATTGACAGGTCTTGTTCCAGTGGAAGATCAAGCAGTTTCAACTCTGTATCTGTGCATTACTGGCTGTGTGACTGTGCTTTCAGGCTGACAGCAAGAGTCTTACCTGACAATCTCTCTGTTAACTTCATTGCCAAATAACATTTCAAGTAATAACTTAATATATTCTGAGAGCAAAATGGTCACCTCTGAAGGGGCTTGCGGAATTGATGACTTGGCCAAGAACAGCATTTAGATTTCAAGCATTTTCGTTGTAAGGGTAGGGGCTGAGAATGGCGAATCTGACAATCGTACTTATTTAGAAGTGTGCTGCAATTTTATTGTTATAGTTCAAGTAGATACACTGCTGAGGTATCTGAAAAGGCACGATTTGCATGTTGAAAAGATCCAATTTGCATGTTTATGAGAAGGTTTTTTATTGTAATGACATGGATAATGGCTTAACTCTTTATATTATAAAAAAATAAAAAGGGAATGTGTCATGAGAGTATCTTGACAAAGAAGAAAATAGAATAGTGAATCACTCAGCACCATGTACACAATCCACTGATCAGTTTCTAATGCTCTAGTTCACCTGAATTTAAAAAAAAAAAAATTGAGAGGAAATATATCCCTGACCCAACTAAAATTAAGGCGTTAGAAGGCTACTAGCATGTACAGCAACACTTATTTGAGCCCAGAATTAACATGAGATATGGGTAGAATGCATAACCTAGTGCCCTGCCAAGTTCCACACTTTCCATCTTAGTAGCTTCTCTGGGCTAACTAATTAACACAAAAGTAATTGTTCTCATTTTTCCACCATCAACAGAACATTAAAGCAGCACATTTCTGATTATGTTGGTAGATGAGGGATGCTGCAGTTCAGATGAAATTTCAGTTTTACAAAGGCTAAGACGAAAGCCCATAAATTTAGCAAGGGGATAATCTACTGTGCACTAAGCTTCTTTTCTGAAAGGAGAAAAAAGGAATTATCATCAGAACACAACCAAGGAGAAATGGAAATGAGGATGGCCTTTATACTTTGATCAAAGGTGCATCTGCAAAGTTCTGTATGAGAAATAAGTGAACAACATGAGTCAAATGACAAATGTTGAAACAATAAAATGTCTGTAGATGCAAACTGGCAGTACAGGTAAGTTGGTGTCTTGTAACGGGGTCTATATGATCACAGTGCTGTAGCCACCTAGCTTAACTGGGAATATGTCACATTGGATAATGCTAGTAGGAGAATTACATTCCTTTACCTTTTACTTCCTTTAAATCTATGACTGAGTTAGGACAAACACTCAACAATGCAGCGGATTGTGTAAGAACACTTGAGAGTCATTTTCTCAGTTTTCTGGCTGCCTTCATTTGCACCAGAAATATGAAAGAAAAACTCAATATTTTTCATAAACAATTGATAGCTTTTCTTTAGATTTTGGCAAGAATAACGCACTACTGATACTAAAGAAAAGAAAGAATGTTTGTTGATATCACTTGAGTTTGGGCTTGAATACCGCTGGAAGGGCAAAAGGATTCTTATTTCAACTAAACAATTTCTCTGTGTCCTCCAAGTAATTGACTTCCAAGGCTGCAAGGTATCATTCTACTCACCTCATTTGATTTCTCATTAACACCGTGTAATGTGGACTTCCACTTCCAGGAATTACTGCATCAAACTTAATTTTTGATTGAGCTGAATCACACCTCCAAAACTGACATTACACATAAACATGCAAGCTAAAGAATTCAGTGAGGAAATCTGATACTCCGTTTTAGATTCTGTTGCATAAAAACAGTGAAAGGCAACTTCAGATGGGTTTGAATTAGAAAAAACAGAGGTGAATGAAGTTTTGGGACCTTATTCCTTCTCAGTTACCTATTGTTGGGAGGAGGGATGAGTGCTAGAAACAAGTCAGGAGAGCTTTACAGATAATTTTGTGACAGTGGTGTCGGATGGACTGACAGACAGGTGTTCTGCTGGATCTGCTTGAGAGGATGTGATAGCCAGTGGTAGCCTTTGCTGCAGTGATCATGAGATGATAGAGCTGAAGAACATGAGGAAAGGAAGGAAAGCAGCTATATCAGAATAACAACCACAAGTTTCAAGAGACTGATTTTCAAGAAAGCTTGTTCAGGGAACTGGTAGTCCTGGGAGACTGCCGTGAAGCTTAAAGGGGCCAAAGATTGCTTGTTGATCTTCAGGAACAACCTCCTCAAAGTGCAAGAGTAGTCTGTATTGATTTGCAGGCACTTGAGCAGAAAACCACCTTGACTGAAAGGATACCTCCTGACTGAGTTGACCAGGCAGGTAAGGATGACATGAAGAAAGTCGAATCTCAGCTGCAGCTGAAACTAGTGAGGAACACGAAGCACAAATAGAAAGATCCTGTTGGTACTTTGGTGGCAAAAGGAAACCGTGGAAATTGAGATCTGCTACTGAATGGGGTGTGAAACTTGATGGTGAATGACATGGAAAAGGTGGAGGTACTCAAAGTCTTCTTTGCCTTGGTCTATTCTGGCAAGTAAGTCTCAGACTGTATTGTCAATCTCAGATCTCTGTGCCTAGTAGCACATTGAAGCAGAGAAGTGCTACCTGCAGTGGAGGAGGAATGAGCTAGAGCAAACTGAAAATAGACAAATCAGTGGAACTGAACAGGATGAATCTCAAGTGTTGTCAATATTATTGTGAGGCCAATCTGTAATTTTTTTCGAAGGGTTTCCAATCATGGGAACTTTCTGAAGACTGTCCACCTTCAGGAAGAGAACAAGAAGGAGAATCCAGGTAACTAGTGGAGAGTCAGCCTATCCTCAGTTCCTGTGACAGTTATGGGGACTGTCTTCAGGAAAGCTATTTCCAAGCCAGTGAAAAACAAGAAGATGTTTAGGAGCAACTTACAAGGATTTCTGTAGTTCAAATAATGCCTGGTCAGCATGGTTGATTTCCATGATGAAATGACTGCCTATGCGGACGAGGGGAAAGTAGACCACATCATTTACCTTGACATTTCCAGACCTTTGAAATGGTTTCCCATAGCATCCTTGTAGCCAAATTACAGACTGTGGGGTAAATAAGATAGAATTCAAGCTGTTGAAACACTAACTAGACCATTGGGGTCAAAGAGTTACCGCTCAATGGTTCAAAGTCTACTGGTAGCCAGTGAAATATGGTATTCACTGGGCTTGATATGGGGCCTAATACTCTTTAAAGTCTTCAGTACCAATCTGGACTGTGGGAAGGGATGTACCCTCAACAAATTAATGGATGACACAAAATTGGGCTGAATGGCTGGTGAGAACATCCGCCATTTGTAGGAATCTTTACAAGCTGGAGGAACAGGCTGACAAGAACCTCAAGAAGTTAATTAAAGATGAATGCAACGTCCTGGATCTGGAGCAGAACAACCTCATTGAGCAGTGCAGGCTGGGAACTGACTGCTTAGATCACAGCTTTGCTGAGAAGGGCTTGAGGTCCTTGTGGACAGCAAAACAAACATGAGTCAGCACCATGCCTTTACGGCAACGAAGGCTAGCCATGCTGAACTATGCTAGCAAGAACATAACAGTAGGCCTAAGAAAGTGATTATTTCCCTCTGCTTGGCACTTGTCAGACCACGTCTAGATCTGTGTCCACTTTTGGACTGGATGATCTTCAGGGGTTTCTTCTGACATAAATTCTTCTGTGATTGTACGAAAAACGAATTTGCAAAGTAACAGTTATGTGTATTATTAGGCACAACACTGGGAGGTATTGTTGCGGTTTAACCCCAGCTGCCACCAACTAAGCCCCACACAACCACTCGATCACCCCACCCTTGGTGGGATGAGGGAGAGAATCAGAAAAGTGAAAGTGAGAAAACTCGTTGGTTGAGACAAAGACAGTTTAATAGGCAAAGCAAAAGCCATTCACACATGGAAATCAGCACAGGAATCCATTCACTAGTTCTCATCAGCACCCAGGTGTTCAGACATCTCCAGGAGAGCAGGGCTCTATCACACATCATGATTACTTGGAAAGACAAACGCCATCATTCTGACTGTCCTCGCCTTCCTTCTTCTTCCTCCAGATTCATATGCTGAGCATGACATCATGTGGTATGAAATATGCCATTGGCCAATTTGAATCTGTTGCTCTGGCTATGCTTCCTCCCAGCTTCTTGTGTACCTGCACACTACCAAAGCATAGGAAGTTGAAAAGTCCTTGATTTCTTAGCAGCCACTAAAAATATGAGTGCATTATCAACATTCTTCTCATACCAAATCCCATATTAAAGCCAAAACATAGCACTATTCTAGCTAAGAAGAAATTTAAGTCTATCCCAGATGAAACCAGGACAGGTATGGGTATTTTTGTGAAAAAATATCTATGTACTTCATAAAGGCATTGATTTGTTCTTCATTGTGTTCAATAAGATTTTTAGCTGAGGACATGAGATGATTTTTTGGGGTGGATAAACAATCTGATGGCCTTAAGGCAATAACTTGAATATGAAGCCTTATGAAATTTTCTGAGATAATGAAGAAAACAAAGAATCTGAAGAATTTATTCTTCTGTTTTGGAGTATTCCAAGAAGAGGAGCTACGTGGCTTAAACCAAAGCGCAAATAGGATCATATTATTAACTTTTTTTTGCAGTGAAAATGAACCTAGTGTTAATGCCCAGAAACATGCAGACTTTGGGAATTGGTGTCAGTGTGATTATGTTGTCAGATACTGTAGCAAAGTAAAACTTCTATGTTCAGCTACACAGTGACTTGTTTTGTCTCATTTTTGATTGATTCCCCATGTTGACTTTCTACCTGATCTTTGCATCAAGGAAACTTTCTCGATTTCTTTCATTTTGTGATTAGTATGGAATAAATTATAGTTTTGCTACTAGTANCAGTGACTTGTTTTGTCTCATTTTTGATTGATTCCCCATGTTGACTTTCTACCTGATCTTTGCATCAAGGAAACTTTCTTGATTTCTTTCATTTTGTGATTAGTATGGAATAAATTGTAGTTTTGCTACTAGTATGGAATAAATTGTAGAAATCAGTGAAATAATTGTCATTTTTATCCAGTTTCTGCTGAAACACGCAGTTGAGTTTGAAGGGATCTGATTATAACAATGTTGTGGGTGCACTGAGATACTTGCATAGCAAGCATTACATGGATACAGAAGCGTAGATTCTTTAACAGCCTCATACAAGAAAATGTGCTCCATCACCTTAAAATCAAATTAGATTTTTTCTAAATGAAACAGTAAGTACAAAAAAAAAGAAAAGCCACCAAAAAAAAAGAAAAGTAAAGAAAAATACCCACCCAATAAAAATTCATATCCAGTACTTCTCCAGCACTACTCACATCACAGAGTTTTTTGGTTGCCATGATTTATTTTAGACTTGGCTTGAACCAGTAATTCAAGATACATTGCTGTCTCATTCTACAAGGGGAAGTAAGATATTAATACATCTACTGCTGGAAACCATTCCTCCTGTTGAACTTCCATTGCTAAGACTCTGTAAGAGTTCCTGAGTGGGTATCTAACGTAACCCTTTAAGACAAATATTTAGACTGTACTGTCAGACAGCAGTTTGAACAAAATGATTTTTTAAAATTGACTTTGAACACAAGGTTTAAGATAAATGAGGATTGACATACATTGAGGTTCTCAGACATAGACCCAGTAACTCAGTTTTATACAAAGCACATTTAACTGTTAAATGCAAATAGAGATTGTTTAAAGTCTGTTTTTGTAACTCCCTGCCTAACTGATTATGCCCCAAACATAGCGTCAGTACGTCTGCCTTTCGAATCATTCAAACATTCAAATACCTGGATAAAGGCAGCAACGACTGACCCTCAGCAATCTAATTGCATCTCTCTGGGGGAAGTCTTATGTATAAGAAAAAGACACCAGCTTCTTCCAAATCATTCTGAAGTGCGATAGAAACACCACAATAATGGCTCATATGTGAAATATATTAGACACAAGCAAGAAGCTCAATTTTCTAATGTTTCACAGAAGGGAAGAATGTAAACAGAAATTATCTTTGATGACATAATCAGTGGGTGAAGGAAAATATAATAATTGTGGCTCTTTCCCTCTTTCTACTTGATATTTATGCACCCCTTAATTACATTCTCATTTTTTAATTTCTGTTGGGTTTTGTCAGAAATTCCTCAAAGTGCTACTTTCACTGGCAAAATTCAAATGCTAAAAAAAGCAAGTGGAGAAAATAGAGAATCATTGTCAAGCACTGTCCAAAAGGCTCACTTATTATTATTGCTTGGAAGAACATCTGATTTCAAAATTTCATTTAATCTGTTTTCTTTAAATTGCAAAATTAGTAAAAAAAAAAAGACCTGCTACTAACAGTCTACTGAGTCTCTAGAGCTCTCTCTCTCTAATTATTTCTTTTATATTTAATTTAGCATTCTGTTTAAACCCTTTGTTTTCATATAGCCTACATATGTTAAAATTGCAGAATCCACTCAAAGTTCTAAGTATATACTTGGTACCCTGTGGTGTTTCTGTATGCATGTGTATGAAGAGTAGATATGCAGACATGTAGAAAGCTCAAAAAGTCCATGCAAAGAAACCTAGATGAAGTTTAGCAGAACACATTCCACTTTGAAATTGCAAAGGAAATAAGCCACGACATTAAACATGGGAATGGTTCAGAGCTGCATCGAGGGAGGTTCAAACTTGACATAGGAAGAATTTCTTTACTGAGATGGTGGTCAAGCACTGGAACAGGCTTCCTAGAGAGGTGGTCGATGTTACAAGCCTGTCAGTGTTTAAGAGGTACCATGTAACTTCCTATATGACTGTACTAACTTAATTCAGAGACAACTTCATGTTGTTCAGTGTTCAGCTAACAAACACATTCTGCACTTCTCAGCCCAGGCTGAAGAGGGAAACGAGTAGCTGCACAGCTTGCATGTGTTCACTTATGTGAGAAGGAATTTGTGCATAGGGAGAGTTGCAGACTCACTGCTCCCGCTTCACAAATCACTACCTTTTCCAAGGAATGCAGATCAGCGTAGCATATCAGAAGCTGGACAGATTCTGAGGTGAAGCTGTGCATTTGGATGGGATTTTTGTATATACTATTGTACTGTGTGTAGTAACACAATGGAAATACGAAGTAGTTCATTGTGGACTGAATAGTTGTTAGCATTATGTTTGGATCCTAAAAGGGGCTTAGCTGTTGAATTCCACAATTTGAATCCATGCATTTGGATTACACACCATCTTAGCTCGGCTTTTACAATCCATTTTTTTAGGTTGGGGAAATCATCTAGTATTTATGCTTCGGGATGAGAGTAGGCTTGAGCAAAAAATTCAGGCTTGGTCATTACCAACTTGAAAACTGTTAATAGTGTTTGTCTGAGGATGGAAAACAGAACTAGCCAATGAAAAAATGTATCAACAAAATTATCCTTAAGTTTCATTTATAATTTGCCCAAACTGCCCATTTAAATTTTTAAAGATTAAGTCCTACTGTTTTAATGTAGCAACCTCATTATTACTTCCCAGCACCTCACATACACGATAAGCATATAACTAGGGAGTTGCCATAACACAACATAGCTTTTCCATCTGGGTGTATCCCTCACGGGCATTTTAGACATTTGCCATTAATTCTCTTGAGATCCATCTTTTAATTACCCCACACTAAGCAGGTGTGTTGTCACTTGGTTTTGAACCTGCATTTCATGAAGACTGCAGCCAGAGTGTCAAATAAAATGGAAAATATACTGAGTAGTCTTCATAGGACAAAAAGATAAACTTAAATAAAAAATAAAAATGTGTAGAAGGAACAGAGCTTGTCCTTTCTTAATTTCCACTACTATTTCTTCCCACGCTTTGCTCTGTGATCCACTTACCTATCTCTGTGTTCTTCGGTTTTTAGAAGAAAAATATGAGAGGAGCATGTTCTGCAACAGATCTGGTAGAGGGAATTCCAAATTGGACTGGTTGGAGCTGCAGAAACAAATGCTGCTGCACCAGTGTTTCAGGGGCTGGATTCCTTCCCCAGATTTGTGACGAGTGGTATATCGGGTGACAGAATGTGCATCACGGAGCATGATCTGAGGAGGTGCCACTCGAATCAGCTAATACAAAAAAGTAAGCACAGGGCATCTTGTTGCCATCTCAAGGACCATAATCCTGGCCTCTCTCTGTCTGGAGTCCATGACTGAAGATTGTCTCCTTAGGGTAGGTGCCCGCATTGGGTCATGCAGATACTTCAATCGCACACATGGCTTGCTTTCCTGAGAAAAAGTACAAGGGTGAAAGAATAATCTATATGCCAGGACCTAGTAGCTGGAATTCCCTTCTGCAGTAATTTAAAGTGATTTATTGCTGCTGTTGCAGGCGGGGTGCTGTGACAGGCTCCAGGCTATCCTGCATTTGCCCATCCCCTTGTGAAAGTTGTATGTCTGAAAAGGACCTAGGATCCCAGAAGCTAGATTGCTCAAGCTGGACCTTGGCCATTTTGCTTCCAGAACTTAATGGCAACAGAGACAGTCCTGGGTTGTGTTTGCTGTGGCAAGATTGTGTCTATGCTTTATACTAAGGATGTAGATGTGAATTAGGCAAAAAGGTGCTCAGACTAGGGCAAATAGAGAAGGAAATAACCAAGGGCAGGACTAGAAGAGTCTATGGAAATCCAAAGTGAAAAATCACTTTGTCTTTTGAAGGGAGTGAAAACTGAGCACTGGATTTTGGATCTAAGGTTTGTGTTGTTTTGGTACTTGAAACCAGACGTATTTATACCTGTTTTGTTTAGTAAATGCATTTCTTTCTCCTAGAAGAATTGAGCTTCACTTTAGCTGTGAGTGCTTAGTCCCTTTTAAGTTCTTTGAAAATTTTACTGAAAGTCTTGAAACTCTTTGTGCAATAATAAATTTATATCACAACTGTAACCCTCAAATCCAGACTGTGATACAGCTGTGGACTGGGAAGAGTCTAACTTAATTGCAAGCAATTCAAAGAAGAACTCTTTCCTTCTCTCTTCCTACTCCATCTTTCCCATGCATGGTGAGACCAGTGCAGAAATGGTAGCAATTACCAATTTAGCAACGAATGCAGCATGAACTTCTTTTTCCCTGACAGTCAGGCATTCCGTGGTTGTTTGCTAGCAGCTGAAACAGGGCATGTTTTGGTAAACTTATCTCCTTGGTCAGTTGGAGAACCCGTGCAACCAGTGGCTGCTCTGTAACTGATAGGAACCTGCTGCTGACACAACAGCAGCTGGCAATTTCTTCAGTCAAAATTGGCAGTGTCATTCAATTTAAGGCCACTTGGCACTGATTACTATCTAAATATTGTTCTTTTAGATGCTGAACTCATCACTAGGTCCTGAAATGTGGACAAAATGTGGAGAACTGGAAAAATGTGATGAGGATAAATGCATAAAATTTTAGAGAACTTTTAATTGCTAGAGATGAAATAGCAGAGAAATGTCTTTTTATTGTGAAAAACTAAAAAAAAAATCAAGAAATAAATGTGTCACATCTATCTCCTTAATTCTCTTGGTATTGATATAATTATTCACTAAGAGAAATAAATTCTGAATTTTTAATATGACACTCAATATATAATATAAAATTTCTACCCTTGTCAAATCAGCAGAGAAAAGAACAAGTGATCTATCCTGGTTACTGAAAATTAAAAATGTACATCAGATGAGAGCCTCAGTCATCTGGGAAAATTGAGTCAGAACAGAGAGTCAGCACAGTGCCTTTGTACGCATTATGCCACACTTAAGTCTGGAAAACTTCCAGTGACATCAATAAGAGCAGGTCAGGTGCAAAATTTTGAATTAAAATTACCTTCTTTTATCCCTTCCTGAAAGACCCCAAACTCTTGAAGTCTGATGTGATTTCTAACACAAGCAGCAGAGTTTAAGATCAAGACTTTAAAAGAATAAGCAGTGGAAGAGATTCTTACTCAGTCTCCTTGCTTTGATACTTTCATGAGAGCTGCAAGAAGTTTGCTGCTAATGAAAAGACATTTTGAGTTACTGTTAAGAACTCAGTTTCATCTGTTGTCTGAGCTCAAATGGGATACTGAATTGCTAAATGCAAATACTGTCCACTAGCTAAAAGGCTGAGGACTACTTTCAGTCTGATTTTAACTCCAACCTCTACTACCTTAAATTTGCAGTTGGGCTTAGTTTGGTGATAAGAAGCATTCGGGTTGGAGGGCTTACAGCACGTGCAGACGTTAGCTACTGAGGATTGCTGAATTCATCTCTAAACGCGTGCAGATATCTCTCTGCTGTGTAAAATGACTTTTGGTAAAAGCCTTTCACTAAATATATTCAATGAATCTGGGATTAAGAACATCTTTAGAAGCTACATTTTCAAGAGGCAGTATCAGTTCACATGTGCAGCATAGCTTATGCTTCTCTCTATACAATGGGGTTTTTTTTTAAAAAGGAGTTATGCCCTGAGCTATTGAGCAACATATTATTTCTGCAAAGCTACATGTGTGGTTCTTAGAGAAAAATTAGGCTCTTAGATTGTTTTTAGTTTTGGAGTGAAAGGATACTTGTCAAAGATCAACTTCAATGTTAAATATCCCTTTCAACCATCTTTTTATTTGGAGAAAAAAAACAATGGGTCAGAATATCATCAGTTTCCTTTTATAATTACGCGACTTTAATGTTCTTTGTGCTCCCAGGCTCTGGTTTTAATTTCATGTGAGAACAATGCATTTTCAAATTTATATAGAAATAACATATGGTATTTTGTTGCTATGGCAATATAGATCCCTATTT
>VZSC01009981.1:0-22145 GCA_013398225.1 Steatornis caripensis | reverse complement strand
ACAGGCTGCCCAGGGAGGTTGTGGAGTCTCCTTCTCTGGAGATATTCAAAACCCGCCTGGATGCATTCCTGTGCAACCTGCTCTAGGCTAACCTGCTTTAGCAGGGGGGTTGGACTAGATGATCTCTAGAGGTCCCTTCCAACCCCTACCATTCTATGATTCTATGATAACAGACAACATCTGAAGGGTCAGACAGGCAGTCACACCTCTCTTCTTCCAACAAGTGAAAGGTGTTGGCTCACCTCTGTGGGTGTTCCGCAAGGAAGCAGAGGCTATAGCCCACCGAAATCGATCACAACTTGTTTACGTCGACATGTTTTGAATTGGGTCGTAAGAGAACACATCCCTTTGATTCTTCCTGTTGTGCACGCCTGTACTGCCCAGCAGGCTGGGCTGCAAAATTCCTGAGGGGCATTAATTATTTGGCACATTTTTGCACAGCACCACGCTTATTTCAGGTCCTCCTTCATCCCTAATTTATCCTAATTTTAAGCAATTAGGAACAATAATTAAGAATACAGCTCCCCTTTAGTTTCTCACAGAGACATCCTAAAAGAGATTTTGCCTATTTAAGATCTGAGTCATCTTTGTTACCGTCTGTATTTCTCCCAGGCTCTAATGGAAAACAAGGACAACCTGGGTCCTTGTTTAGGTGCCTTGGTTGGGTCTCTGGAGTCTGCTGTAACGGGGCTCAAGAAAGTTTAATGAGTCCGTGCGCATCTCATACCGAAGCTTGAGAGATTAAGGCAGCAATGAGTTTCTCCAGTTAGTGTCTGGATTAAACAGCTCAAGAAAGGGCAGGGTTGATTTGAGAGCTCATTGACTGCTAAGGGAAGGGATGGATGAAAGTAGAGTCCCTGAGTGCTTTCTGTCCTTTGACAACCACAGACAAAGTACGAAATGATCCCCTTGGGACATATAATCTTTTTCCATATTAATGAAGGTTTGCCCTCTATAAAGATCTTTTTGTTTTACATTTTCGGCAAGTATTGCNGATGAAAGTAGAGTCCCTGAGTGCTTTCTGTCCTTTGACAACCACAGACAAAGTACGAAATGATCCCCTTGGGACATATAATCTTTTTCCATATTAATGAAGGTTTGCCCTCTATAAAGATCTTTTTGTTTTACATTTTTGGCAAGTATTGCATTATTTTATTGTTCTCTGCTGCTGATGTGGCAATCTCACCCTGTTAGCCCTCTGGATATATTAGCAATACTAAAATGCCATTTTTCTCTTGTGAGAAAATTACCAAGAAGAAAGATCTTCTTTTAACTCTTGCTGAACCAATCAAAATGTAAATTTCTTCTTGTCATGCCTGTTAACTTCCTGCATGTTTTGGGTGATTTCACTTTACAGCCTGGAGCAAAGTCATCAGCTCACTTCACGGAGGCAACCAAGAGTCATCCAGTGATACAGTAGTACATCCAGAGGTACTGTGAAAAGGGTAACTAGAGCTTGTACGAGGTCAGTATCTTGCTTTGATCTAGTACAGTTCGAATTTTATTCCTGCTGGTTTTATTTTTTAACCGTTTTTTCTGGGTGTGAATTCCACCTCTGGACAGGTAAGATCAATTTGTCTGATTATGTGTATATGCAAACTTAGAGTTTCTCCCCTGCTCCACAGTATCCTTTTTTTTTTTTACTATTAGTCTCCCTATTTTTTAATTTCAATTGATTACATTTTTATATTCTCAGTCTGAGATCTCTCAAATAATTACTACCTTCTTAGCCATTTTTTCTCAAGTACTTATTGAACACAACCATATTACAACATATTTAAACTCATTATGTTAAATCCCATGATTTACTTCCCATTTACTCATTTAATAGAAATTGAAAGTGCTATAAACTACTAGCACCACTTATAGCTTTGTAGTCAAAGCAAAGCTATCCACACACAAATTTTTTTCCATAAACACGAGCATCTTATTCAAAACAGGAACCAGCATGCTAGTCCATTACCCTGCTCTGCCCCTGCTCCTCAGCAGAAGAGTGCTGATGAGCAGTCTGCAGGGCTTGGCATACAGAGAGACATCAGCAAGGAGGAGGAGTGGAGTGGGTTGCAGGAAAGCCGGAGCAGAGGCACTCGTCAAAAAGCATGGAAGGCAAAAGAAAGGGGGGAGAGAAACATCCAAAAGATAAGTAGTGAAGAACAAAGACAGAAAGGGGAAAATCAAGGAGAACAATAAACAGAGGTGGAAGGGGGAGAAACAAGGCAAGATAAGGTGACTGACGTAAGCACCAAGGAGAAAAATAATCAGCATATTAATAACAATATCCCTTACTTGTTGAATCCTAAGGAGGATGCTCTGTAACATGAACATCCTAGAGCCCACACGAATTGTAAAGGGAGTAAGACAGGTTATCTATCAAAATCGCAGCACCAGAGTTTCTGAGGCCATAATTTAAGGATACAGGAAAGCCTGTCTTCAGGTTTCCAGTACCAGATCAAACTGTTGCAGCTGCAAGGAGCAAAGTGCTGATCCCATACAAGCTTGCTCTGCTGGTTTGAATTAGTGCAGAACTTCTGGTATGTTAACTTCTTACTATTAACAGGCTTGATCACGTGTCATCTGTCCTCCCACAGCTGACAAAAAGCCAGTGTAACAGCATAAATCTGACATAAAGTTTGTGTTGCGTGCTCTGGTTAATTCAGCAGAAATGTGTTCATGTGTTTGTAATAAAATTTATATTGCTGGCCCAGGATGGCATAGATTTGGTAGTAAATGGTCTTGATACACAACAAATGTTGTTATGAACAGAAGGGAACGTACCATATACCCAGAACTAAGTATTTACTCTTAGTCCAATTAATATTTTCGGTGAAAACTGTTAGCCTTTTTACAAAAATACATACTCATTCAAATTCATACAGGGATGTCTCATCAATACTACCCTTAAAACTGTTATATAGAAGAAGCCCTTCATAGTATTTACTACTTTTCCCTGGAGCAATACTTATCCTTCCAACATCTCCCTGCAAGCCAGTGTTGAAGGTGGTGGTGTTCTTCCAGCAGAGAGGGAGGGTTACGATGAGACCAACATCATGAGGATTTACTAAGAGGAGTACAATGTTCAGGGTGGGATCATCTTCCTCCTCTTTTCCTAGAAGAACATTGTGTTGATGTCAAGGCTTTCTTCCTCCTCTGCCTTCCTCCTCTTTCTTCCTCCTCTTCCACCTCTGCTAGGTGTTACTTCACATTATTTGCCAGCAAAATCTGCCTGCTTCTCTTCGGTTCCCAGGTAAAATATGAAAGCTGCACAGCAGCCTCCCTCTGTTCCACCTGACACAAAGCGCTGTTGCTTGTCCCACGATGACTGCTTAGGTTTGTCAGGCCTTTACCGCGTGCAATATTCCTAGAGATTAATTTACGACAGGTCAAATATCAGCCACTTGACTACCACAAAATTGTTAAAGCAGGCTAAATCCAGCTCAGACCAAGGCAAGGCCAAAAGATCCTTAGATCCTGGGCTGTTGGGTCTGGACAAAGCCTGAAGACTTTTACTAACAATGGCAAAAATCATGTTTATTGGGGTACAGCCTCAGTGTTGTGTGTTTGTTCGAAACCCTTTGTAAAACTGTATGATGGTCTGTAAATTTACTTTATAATATTGGTTGTTCAAAACTTGATCAATGGGGGCTTCCTTTGGCTTTTCAGCTGACAAGTCAGCTGTGTTATGTACTTGCAGACTGGGGTATCTGAGTTCCAATAACTGATGTTTAAAATGATGGAGGTCTGAACTTAAGTGTTGCTGCATGAGGAAATATCCCTGATGCACCATCTCTTCTCTGTAAAGCATTTAGTTTAGCCTACCCTGCAGAAATCACAAAAGGCATTAGCTCCATCTCAATTATTGTGGTTGGGTTCTGTTAGGATCTAAATTTATTTCACAGCAGCATGTATTTATGTGTTGTTAACACCTGATTGCTGAAAGTACCAGGCCTAGGAAAACATCAGTGGTAATTCCAGTGGGTCCGTTGAATGACAGCTTCTTGTCTCTACAGAAAAATAGTGCACAGGCAAACAAAACTCAGTGAGGTAAGTGCCGACAACATCTGCTGTTCTTACCTTTATCTAGCTGCAAATTTTGGCTACAAACTCCCCATACCCCTTCCTTCTCCCTCATTTTTTTTGCAGGTCTGTCAAGCATGAATAAAGAGCTCATTTCAGAGCTCAGCAGATGGCATTCCTCATTGTTATTCTTGTTGGTACCCAGGGATGTCTGAGTCCATGGGAACAAGAATGCTTTTGCCCACTGCTGTTGTAGTTCCACTTTGGCTTTAATTTCTAAGTGTCCATACTGTCAACATAAGGTGTGATACATCTTAATTAATAATACTTGGCATCCAGCATTGCTCTTGACAGTTTTGATGTTGTAATATGTATCTATATATTAATAGGTTGCTTGTGTGGTATTCTGTCAGTAGAAAGCAGAGCATCCAGGTGATCCTTATAACTTAATGAAGAAGTCTGAATCACAAGAGACAACATACTCGCCTCTGCCTATAAGAAGAAAATTGTTATTAGAGCCCTGCCTCCCTCAGTGCCCATGCTGGAAGGTGACAGTGTTACTGCTAGAAGTGTTTTACAAAAGATGCAGTTATGTCCGTTTTAGAGACAGAAAAACTGGTGGGTTTTTTTCCTTTGTGACTTGCCCAAGACAATTTAAGCAAATGTGAAGGCAAAATACATCTTTTCATTCCCTGTGACGTAATCTGTGTCCCCTACCAGACTTGAAAACTCAGACTTAATTTTGGAATTTTCATATTTGTTATTGGCTTGATTTTGCAGTCTTCATCACTTGCAGTTATAATATTTCTACCAAAGATATCCCGATAGAAAGATGCCTTTCTATTCCTGAATAGAAATAAACCTGGATATGCCAGGATGTTGCAAAGGTTTATAGGCACACAGAACAACTATTAAAAGCAATAGTTGCTTCTAGAAAGCGGTGCTGTGATTTCAAATGAGTCTTCAGAAAGGGTCTTCAAAAACAGAGACCACAGAACCTCTCCCTTTTTGCCAGAAGGTTTTGCTGCCTTTCTGCCTAGGCTTCAGATGATATTAAGGAGTGTCAAGTCTGTCTAGTTAGCCTTGGATAAATAAGAGACTTGCTCACTGGCTTGAGGTACCAGTACATATCTTCAAGAAGTTTTGGATTATCTGTGTGACTGTACATATGTGCTGTATGTGCACTCTGTCTAAATCCTCACTATAGTCAGTGGAGATGTAGAACAGGATTCAGTTGCACAAAAAAGTATTCATATTCATACAAAAGTACCATATGCAATATTCCTAAGAGCATCCATACTTTCAACTGTGTTTCTCTGCTTAAGTTCTCTGTAAAACAGAAGCAACAATAATGTGAAAATCAACCTGCTGATATTTTTGAAGACCTCCATTAAGTGGCATACCAGGGGGAAAAATAATCCTCTTGTCTTTTCAGGAGCATGTGATGCACGGGAAGTGACAGGGACACATTAATCAAGAATAATAGAAATTACTTAATAGATGTGCTGACCACTTCATCTCCTGCATGAGGAATAGTGTGTGTCTTAAAAATAGTAAGAAATTTAGTACTGTGTCATAATGAATACGTTGCATTGATGGCACAAAAAGTGATGTTGCACTAAATAGCATAAAATCTTCATCTTGGATTTTCTCTCTATTGCGATCTTATTATTCCTTCAGTTAGATTTGTGCAGTTTTATGTTTACAAGTTGGCTTTACAACTGTATGCTTAACACTTCGTAAATAATACAATAGGCCTAAACTTTGCAATAGGCCTAAACTTGGCCACAGGCACATTTTGCCTCTGGGTAAGATGTAACAGCAAATGAGATGTATTTTGGACCCGTTTTACTTATTGTATTTTTGTTGTTAACAAAACTTTAAACTCACTATACTCTCTGAGGAATAACTGTCATAATAGGGAAAGAGCAATTAGAAAAAAATGCTGACATCTTAGATAATCTTGCCAAAGTAAATCTTGTCACTGAGTTTAGTTGGGTTTAGATTTCACCCATGGAATGTTAACTATAATAAAGGAAACAGGCAAAGTCTGGGTACACTGCTGTACTTCATTAAAGTGGCAAAGTTGAATTTTCCCTAGGTCTTCAAATTTTCAAATTTTTGAGAAATAGTTTTCCAGCAGGTATTGATTGCTGAACTTCCTGATAACTTTTCTGTCAGAAGATTTCTATTTACATTTTTGTATTCAATGAAAAAAAAGGAGTCCTAGGAGTTAGTAATGAAAGTACTAGATTGCCTGTAATAATTATATATCAAGTAGCAAAGGAAGAGGAGATAATAATTCCTGGGATTAGTTCCTTTAGGAAATAGGATATCAAAAGAGATTTTGAACATTCTAACTCATGCAAATGAACTTCAATACTCTTCGTTGCTATAATTTCTTACTGAGAGCATATCTTCTTGTTTATAAAGGTGAAGATTTTAATAATTTAAGAACTACGGAGATATTTATTACATATATTTGTTAATCAGTTTCTGTCTCTGCCTTCATTCAGATGTTACACAGTGTTGTATCTAGCCATATGCAGTTGCAAAAGGGAATTGGATTATCACATATGGTCTGTCTATTACGGCATTGCTGGCTGAATCTAACGCAATGGCAATGGTGGTCTTCAGGACCTGACCTTACAAGCCATTACTCATGATCCAAATGACTGCCCACATGGCTAAAACATCTAATTCCCAGAGTTACTTTCTACTGTATAATGCTACATTTTTAATAATAGACTAAAAAGCTGAGAGCTCAGATCTTTATCTCATGTCTTCTTTTGTTGAAGAAGCAACAATTATTCCCTCTTTTCATCCAAATCATCCTGGCAGGTAAGTGAAGAATTATTTTCAAATCTTTGTATTTGGAAAAGACAACTGCATTTCAACACCATTATCTGCCTTCAAGCTGTGTTTCTCTGCCTACCCAAATCTTTGTTCTAGGTTCTATCACAATTTCAGCAATTCAGAGTGTTAATTTTAAAAGATGTCAGACTGGGGACGGGCAGTTATGATTCATGATACTGGATAGGGTGAACACAAGAGAATTTTGTGTTAACACTTCTTTCCCTTCAAAATCGAAATAGACAAATAGAAGCCAAGTCCTAGCAAAACAGACTGAAATATCTCACTGTAACATATGTATTCATGCATGCATATGTACATATGCATGTATGGTTTGTACACATTTCATTGCAGAATGTGATTGCTAGTCTCAAGACTATGCTGCTTCTTAGAATTTTGGAAGTTTTTTGACTTACATAATTGGGAAAGTTTTGGTATTTATACCCGGTATTTGCATCGTATGCAACAGAGCTCCCTACAGGCTCTGAATTACTGGGTGTTAAATGGAACAATCCTTTAGTGCCTCCTGCATGTGGAGAGTCATTTGTGAGCAAGGAATTAAAAGTCTGGATTCTAATATAACAACTGGCAAATCAACATTGTGTTTCATTCATTCAATTAAACTACACAGTACAATTTTGGATTTGGTCCAAGTCCTATCCTGGAAGAATATGAGTCTTTCACTGAGGGTTTGATGTAGTCCTCAGTGACTTGCAGCTATCAAATGAACTGCAGCTACTACAGCCCCGGAAGATTTATGACCTTCACTCTAAACTTGACTACAGCTGTTAAGTCCAGATTTTAGAGGACTGAGTCTCTGACACTCATTGAGTAGATGGGCTACATTTGTCAAGCTGACTAATCTCACATAGGACTGATGCAAACCATTCTTCAAAGTACTGTTAGAAAGATGCTGGACGGCAGATGTGAAACACGTCTGTCATCACTGGGGACAACTGCTGCAGCAACAGGCACATAGAAGCAAAACAATCTGAAATACAGTAACAAAATATTGGCAGGTACAAGAACAACAACATTTGCTTTTTCTTTCCTCACACAAACTGAAATGATACATACCAGCATACTATGGCAAGTGTCTCTCCTTCACTTATAGGTCAATAAATGAATTCATGTAAAATGATCATGTCGCTTTCTGTTGCAGTCGGTCTTTCTGACTTAGTCTAAGGTCAACTTCCCTCGATGTACTCAATGTTAATTGCTTCAAGGAATTACTTCCTATATATTCACCTTAAAATCCCCCACCCAAAACCCCTAGCATCATTGTTGCACAACATTTTTTCTAGATGTTGCTTTTATTTTTTGTATTACTTGCTTTATTTATCTTTGATCTGCACTGAGACAATTCAAAAGCAGGAGTCTAAACTGACGGTGTGCATATGTAGTTTTCTTTTTCCAACATGTTTTTAAAGGCATATGAAGATAAGATCTAGAAACTGCATTGCAAAACAATCTCATACAGTTTTTTTCAAACTCCTGATAGATTTCAAATATAAACTCTCCTCTCAAAAAATCCTGTTTGTTTCTTTTCCAGTACAGGTGAATTTTTTCTTTATATACTGGATAGTTTGAAAAGACAGATGCTCTCAATGTTAGTATTTCTGCTAACATTTTTGTTTACTGAGAAAGTCAAACACACAATCAAACATTAGTTACTAAAAGCACAGTTGGAAAACTTAGGTAGAATGGATTAGTCTATGCTACATAGAAGCCCATTTTTGGGCCATGACCACATTTAGATTATGCTGTCAGAAACTTTCGTTAATTTATGCTTTTTGACTCTCTTATGTTTTTGGACTGCATGCAGACATTGTGGTTCCCATGAGAATACAGAAGTACAAATAAGGATGTTACCATTCCTATCGGCCAAATCTCTTGGTGCACTCTCAGCTTACTTCATTTACTCTTTCAGTTTCATAAACTTATTTTTCACACATCTTTCCTGTGGAGAAAAAAGATACAGTCAGGATGTGGATGGAGTATGATGAGACCTTTCCTTCTAATGATAATCAAAAAAAGATTTTCTTTCATGATTTTGCATGGTAGCGCACTGGCCATCTGCAAAAAGTATGACTTTATTATCCCCTGTTTTATCTCCTGTTTTATCTACACTTCTTCATTGACAGAAAGAACCTGGAAGCAGAGACAGCTTTCACAAGAAAAGAGTTGCTAGTGAGTTTTAAAATACACTAGGAAACATGTTAGTTTAAAAGTAATGATTAAGACATTTACTTTAATGAAAGGAGGACGTTGTCAGACCTGCCTAATTTAGCTTTGGTTTATCTGTTTGTGTGGTATTGCATAAGACAAGTTTAGCACAGCTTTGCATAGTAATCCCCAAACGCCTGCAATTTTCAGAACAATAAGGAATTGGACTTCTTTAGACTAATCAAATTTGATCATGTGGTAAAGTTAAGAGTTGAAGTGAATTTGCTTTATTATCCCTTCAACACTTGGAAGTTCTTACAGTGTCTTTTTGTTACATATAGAAGCCTGGCTCCCTTTCACAGTAATTTGTATTGGTATGAGTCATTGGAAACATGAAGGTAAAAATTTGGGAATAGAGGGAAAGATTGGGGAAGTTTGGGGAAAATCTTTGGGAGGAAAAGACATAGGAAGTTTATTCAAGGTTTCGTGAAAAGTGGACCAACGCTTCCCACAGACCGGACAGACATTACCTTCACAGCAGGTACAGGACAAGGCACAGGAGAGGAAACACCCTTCCTGGTGAATCGCTTTCCTGGGAAAAAGGACTAAGGAAGAGAAGTGTCTCTGAACACGATTTCCTTTATTCACTGTGTTTTTTAATGGGAATGAAGGGACTTTCCAACGGCCAAACAGGTGCAAAGGGAAGCAAGTGGAGGAAGGCTGGTGACACCAGCAAAATGAGAACATCTTCCTTTTGGTTGATAAGAAAGCAACGAAGAAAACAGGAACTACAGAAACCCTGTGCCTGTTGTTTGTTCACTCTTCATTTCTGGTGTTTGTTACTGTCACCTCTTCTACTCTTCTCCCCTTAGGCTGACCTATATAAACTGTATAGCCTCAGTCTGTATAGCCTTAGTGGGAGGGATAGTTGTTGGACACCTGACTGAAATTGAGTCACACGGAAAATAGGAATCCAGCTTAGTGAGGTCTAGGACTTGAGAAGCTGGGACTGTGGTTCCTCTAGCATAGGAAAGTGCATCCTTTTTGACTTTGTAGATCTCTGCAGGAATCTTTCTCATTTAGTACTGGGAATAATTTTGAGTTAACAAGAAAGAAACCACATGATGACTGCCCCTCATACCCTTTACACGTGTTCGATACTGTAATCCTAACACTTCATCACAGAATGAAGTGTGCTCATAACAGACAGCAGCTCAGATGAAAGCTGACGTCTGGGACCTAACAAGTCACTTTTGCTGGAGTTATTTTGGAATATTTGTCTTCCTCTGTGTGTCTTCAAAAAAAAAATATTTTAACTGTGAGCAAGGGAGTTCAAACCTGCTACCTAGATTCAACCTAAAATGCCATTGTGTGTGAGAGAGCCTGTCTGCTTAGCTTAGGCACTTAACTTGTGGTGAAATTTTAGCTGCTTAATGAAGTGTCCATGTCGCCTCTATAGTCCGTCAATAGAGGGAAGTCACATGGGAAATCCTGTCTGCCACTTGTAACCAAGAGTCCAGGTGTCTAAACTCAGAAAAAAAAGTCTCCACTGAGACCTTTAAAGACACCTCCTGTTCCCGGTTGCTAAAGTAGAGAACTTACTCTGGAAGTACTCTTCCTAACATTTAGAAACACATAAGGCATGAGATCTGTCTGCCTGATACAGGCAGACCACCCATTTCGTGTAGCCCAGGGCTAAAAGAGGACCTTCCCTCCCCCATCCTCTGGTTCCCCTCACCCCTCCAGCATCCCTCGTCCTTTCTCTCTCTGCAACCAGTCTCTGCCCTGCTGTTTTCTTCTCTCTTCAGTCGCTTGCTCTGGTTCTCATCAGCATTTTTTCCATGCTGATCCTCTCTTCTCTCTGCTTCTGGTGATCCCCACTTCTGCTGATGTCAAACTAGAGACAAGCTGCTCTCATCTTCACCACTTTATACTCTGTTTGTATGGAACTATCATCAGACAATTTTCTTCTTATGTCTTCAGAGGCCTGAATGTCATCAGTCTCCAATTGATGATATTCCCTGATGGAAGCACCAACAAACGCAACTTGGAGTTTTCTGGAGACAGTATGCAGAAGAGTTAACTGCTGCTTTTTGTTTTCAATTGTATCCTGCCCTTTTCTTACATGGAAGAGAATATTTAGGACTGGGTTATAGTTATCCATGTGGCATATGGCATAAGCTTGTATCTGCAGGCTGTAGCCTGGTGCCTCTCATACAGCGCTGAACGGCAGGCAGGCAGCCCAAGCACTCAGTGGAACACATGCTGTAATTAATAATTCCTACCTGGTTATGTACAGTCCAGCCTTAGTGGAAAACATGGATATGTTGGAATGGGTGCAGAAAATCAGGTCTCCTATATTTGATTCGTACTTAAATACTGCAAAACATTTCTTGCTGGTATGGAAATGCAAAGCAGCAGGCAGGCAGAGTAACAGTCTGCCAGGGTGGTATGGAGGAGACTCTTAGACCTTGTTGATCCCAGTATAGCATGTACGGAAAATATTTTGTTTCTTACTTATTATTTCTAGTATTTTATATATGGCTGGGACTATGTTTTGGTTGTATCCTCCACCAGCCCAGGAAAGAACCAGTTTCACACTCGTCCACTTCAGTCCCAGCACTAGGCAACAATTTATTATTTAGAGCATAAAGTGGAGGAATTTCATAAAAGCCAAGTCATTATCCTTTCACACGAGCTGTGGCCCCATGAGGCTTCTGCCAAGCCCAGTGAATAAAGCTTTTCATGACCTCTTCTGAAGTCATACAATAAACCCTGAACTATTTTCTGCCAGTTTTTGAGAAGATGATACTAGGTATGGTTAAAAATGAACATTTTAATGAATAATTTTGCATAAGAAGTATTCCCATTTTACCTGCACCAAGACAGGAATGAAAGGGAGAGAAATAAAAATCAGTGCAACATCATAGACTGAGAGAAATATCTCTGCCAGTGTTAAAAATAGCTCAAGATCTAATAAACACAAAATATTAATTATAAATCAAATTTATTATTAAAGGAAGAAAAAATGCAGAAGAATCCTTAAAAGCTTTCTAATAGCAGTGGCAAAGACTCAGAGATTAAAGTCAGAAATAAATTGAAAACCAGTGATCTGCCTTAGAGACCAAATGAGTACAGAAAGAGATCAGCCACAGTTAAACTGGAACTTAGATAATAGTGAGGTGACAGAAACTTTTGAACTAATTCCTCTCAGAAATTTCAAAGTCTCCTAAATGATTAATGACATTTGAACAATTCATGTATGACATCATGGGTTTAGAACACACATTGTTTCAAGGGACTTTGGGGGAATTTTTTGCAGTGGAAAAGAATTATTTTTATGGAAGAAAAGCACTTCAACCCATTGCATCAAACTTCATAGTAAAAAGGAGATCTTCTGTTCCTGTAAGCCAGTGAGTTTTCAGTGGTTTAGGAATGTTATATCTTTTACTACTCTTGTCTATGTGCATATTTTCTTGCAAATCTGTTGTATAATCTCCTCTCTATTGAGAATGTAGGTGAGAAATCAAAGGATATCAGAGACAGCAGGAGCTACATAAGGCTTCAGTACTGGGAAAATGAAAAGCAAGTGAATAGATGAACAGAGAACACGTCAGGGAGGGAAATGGGGGGAAAGTAGATAGAATGGTGAACACAGCAGGGAACTGAGCTTTGAAGAAAGGAAGTGCCATAAAAACAAGTTAGAAAAGGCACAATGGAAGAGGAAGGGAAGTTATTTAACTCGGTTGAAGCAGTACAAAGCAGTCAGAAAGATGTGGATTTTCTTATTTAGCAGGTTCTTCAAGGGACACAATGCCTACTAAGTGGCTCTTCGTCCCTTGTTTTCCAGGTACACCTGTGGGAAGGAAGGAGAGAGCAGTACAGAAGAAAGGAGACAGCAGGACAAAACTCATGCTTCTCTTTCTGATTTCTTGATTTCACAGTTCAGGGTGTAGGCAAAATCACTCAAACCATCCCAGCACCCACTCAAAATTCTGTCCCAGCTAAACTTCAGGCCCAGCTGCCATAGTATCCAAGAGGGAAGTATAAAAGTGAAGTTAAAGTCAGGGTCCAGCTTGTTAGATAGTAACTAGTTGTGTCATTTACCATATCCCTCCAAAACCCATTCTGTTCCTTTACATCTGATGTCAGAAGTAACTCTTTTATGTATCCTTTGTTATCTTTTAAGAAAACTTACATCAATATCATCTACAAAATAAAAGCCAGAATGTCAAGGCAGTTTTCATGCACCGTTTTCGGACCAGGCTGATTACCTGGCATTCGGGTTACCTATAAGAATAGCTACAGCTATGATTAATATCCTTGTCATGTACTGCATGTTGATACAACATGGTGAATTCCAGTTTTGTAAGTGGAAAAATCCCGGCTGAAATGCACGTTGTAGATCTCCCATCCATACACATGGATACTTATGGAGCTGCCATTCACACACATGGATACTTTAGGCACTCTGGTAGAGTTTTCCATGGTAGTAAGGGATTATATTTCAGAGAATTAAAATAATTTCTGCATCGATACGTTAAGATAGTGCTGTATTTATACACTGTTCATGGCCCTTCTAGCTGCCTACGTAGTGGTTTCCCTGCAGATGGCTGAGTCACTGAAAAAACACACTGAATATCACAGTACCTGTCATATCAACTATGAAAAGCTCAAACTGTTCAATAGTGTAGCTCCAGAGGAGGAAAAGTAAGCTGTAACACCTGTAAGCTTTAACAGATTTGATGCACCAAATCTCTGATTCAGCTCAAGTGCTATGTGGCTAGGTAAATTGGAGTTTTCTAGTTTCTAGACAATTTTACCTCTACCAGCTTTCTGAGTTACATATTTGTCACATATGTCTTCTATGTAAAAAAGTGTGTTAAGGCTCCAAATGGACCATGCAGGAGAGCTCTCATGCATGAGAATTTGTATAACTTCTTATTTTGACTGTATGAAGTACTGAGCTCAAGGACTTTTTCTGAGTTCATAATAGTTGTGATCTCACTATTTCATTTCTGTGTGCACAGCTCATGGTATTCCTTACACTCCAACAACAAACTTATGTTTAGGTTAATTCCAAAAATGCCTAAGTTATCATCCAAATAATTTTCAAAGTCATGCACATGTTTTGTTGATATTAAATGAACAAGAAATTGTTATGGACAGATAAAATAATGACATATCAATAACATTTTTTTCTAGGACTAACCATCACTGGAGTGGTAAAAAGAAACTACTCTGAAAACCATAAAAATAAAGCCGTAGCTATGAAAAATTGTCATTTGTCAAGGATGACCTTCTAACTGAATGAGAAGTGACTGAATTTCCAAATGATATGTGAGTAGCAAGAAAGAATACAACTATTTTTGCATGTCTAGCACTTGCCATGAGTTGACTTCAGTAAGTTTTATCAGATATCTATAACTTTTAAATTATAGTGAAAAGCCAAAATCTACCATATAACTGAATTTGTGAGAAACAGGACTAAGTTCTGGGTTGATTTATCTTGAGCAGAACACTATTTGTGTGAATTTAACTATATTTTCGAAAGTCCTGTGGGGCTGAGGAGCCAATCCCCTAAAACAACATTGTGAGGAGCAATTCTGTGTTCTCTCTTGCTTCATCACACCCCCAGGCTTAGTAACAGCATCAGTCTTATTGGTTTGATTCAGCATAATGCCAGCATTTTAGTCCACTCCATGCAGACACAGTCCCACTGTTAATGCTTGTTACAACCACATAGGGAAACTTGATTTAATAGTTTGTGACCACATTTAGAGAAGAAGTAAACAAACACAATTGCACTGGTTTCATTGGACCCAAGACTTACTCAGGAACTGAGCAATGCACTGTAAACTCACAATCTCCAAATTTTCACTCTAAAGAAGCAGCAGACTAAAGGTAACCCAAATAACAGGATAAGTCTCTGAGTTTTTGAGCTCAGGTATTAGTTACCTGTGGTTTTCAAACTATGTATTGTCTTTAGCAGGTTGAATGCAGCTACAGTATTGTAGCCCTATTCTTTTCTGGTTAGTGGGTGGAGGGATAAACTGGATTTCTGTTGCGGGAGGAAAAAAACCAGCAGGAGCTACTTAGTCTGATACTGCCAGATTATCCTGCAACGCATGGTAATGCTGAGAGAGAGCAGTGGGACTCCTTGGGAGCTGATATCTTACGTACGTTTACAACTAATTCAGGAGGAAACATGGAAGAGAAAGTCCCCAATGGTCTGCTTATATAAAAATATGGCCTTAATAAACCACAGTTTTCTTGCTATTAATAACATGCTGCTGATGGGAGAAAGTAAAGATATAAATTACTTATCCTCTCCCTTTGTTTTGTGCTTCTTTTACTGGATGCTGCTGGAATGGGACAATTCTACCTAAAAAACTACGCCTCTGTAATGCAGTCTGTTATGTACAGCAAGATTTAAGGCACTGAGACAGTATGAGGAGGTGAAGAAAGGCACGTCCAGTAAGGTCTCTTAATGTTAATAAAAGGGATGTGTATCCTGTTGAAGGATTAAAAAAAAAGGAAAATAATCAAGTTTACACCTATTTTGCTCTCCTGATGGATGAATCTGGGAGCCAAGGAAGGCAATACTTTTAAGGAAAGTTAATAGTCTTTCTTACATGAAGTGATTCAGCTAGAGAAAATGACTGTCTTGAAATGCAGGCAGAAATCCCAGAGGCATTCTGAGCAGTCAAGGCAAGTGAGAAGCCCTGGACTCATTTTATTCCTTGTTGATCTGTATGAGGTGCAGACCTCAGTAAGGAATGAATTTCAAGCAAATCTTGAAATTTACAAATCTTGTAAACTCTGTTTTAGAGATTTGAAAGAGGAGTCAAAAAAAAAATTCAGAGGACCTTTTTTCCTATTCTCTTCCCTAATGTATGACAAAGATGAACACATCCTTTCATCTTACAATACCTTCCTGATTACATGACTTTAGAAGAGTTTTGTTTCCTGTAAATCTCCAGGTGCTTTGTGCTGCTCTCTGATTTCCTGAACAAAGACACTCCTGCAGTTCTTTCTGTTTGTGCTGCCTCCACTAATGAGTTCTCAGAGGTACATTAACCTAAATAACTTTATAAATGAGAGATGTTAAAGGAGGTCTCTGGGTTAGTGCAGTGAGCTTGGGAGGATGCATAAGAAGCCTTCTTCTCCTCTATTCTCTCCTTCTTGCATGGAATTTGCAATACTTGCACTTTTCCAGGGAAAAGGGAGCTAGCATTCCCATAAGCTTTCAAGCGTAAGCTTGATTGGACAGTGTCATCGTTCCTTACTGAGAAGCACAGTACTCCAAAGTGTCACATACACCCATAAGAATAAAAGTGTCTTAGCTCTATTCCTGTTTTCCTTCACGAGTTGATTGGTTCTGGGGCACCTCAGCTGCTCAAACAGTAAAAATGTACACAACTGAGCATTATAAGCGACACAAGCAGTCATCTCAGCATGAATAAGGAATAAGATATGTCCGGGACTTTCATGTTGTTACTTTTCATAAGTACTTGTTTAGTCTCAAGAAGGAAAAAAAAGAAGAAAAAAATCCCCCACTTCATGTGCAAATTGCCATGCACAAGTTGCCAGAAACTATTCAACCAGGACTTGTGGTGCAGCAAGTACATTGAGAGTTGTACTCCTCATTAATATCTGAGTACTATGAAGCACGGAAGTGAGAGACAGCTCCTCAGGCAAGTCAGGGATGCAGCTAGGTGGCAAAAGATTGCTGTTTTCTCTCCATGGAAGGATGCTACTGTATTATTTTGCCTCCTTTAACCAGTGGCAGATAGCGTGAAGGAGAGAATGCAGCTGTTTGCAGTATGCCTAGCAATTACCCATCATCTTTGTATGGTGGCAGTTGAGAGGGCAAACTAAAATAGTTAAAATGCTTCAAACAGCAACATTGGATAAGGCTTGATAGTAAAGCTCCTGCAGGTGTGAGACTAATTCGTTCAGCTGTTTTTTCCATGAAGCAAATACTTGGCCAAGTGCTGGAAAACCCTTAGTGCCGTAGAATGACATTTTGTGTTCATTTTGTTCAGTAGCAATGATTTATAAATTACTATGACTCTACACATAAGGCCCACTATTACAAAATACCACCCCAATCCTTCTTCTATTGTGACTGATAGAAAAATTCTTATTGGTTTTAATAGGAACTGTATAAAGCCCTGTGATTGTAGTGGGGAGTCAGGAATAATTTATACCCCCTACCGATCAACCAATAGTCTCTGGTGTGTTTTCTTTGTGTCTGGAATAAAGGAACACAGAAGACTTTCTACTTAAGATAATTTGACTGTAAGACTACTGCCTGAGATTAAGCTGTATGTAGTGTTTTGTAGTGTTCTTATTTGATACTGGATAATACTAATAATAGGACTTACTTGTAATTTCTGCACTCATTAAGGTCTTTGAAGAAGGATAGGAAACGAGCTACATATTTATAACTTTCTTGAGCAAGCTTATTAGAAATGTTTATCAAAACTGTTGAACTTTGAGGAAGAATTCTGTCACGTTATTTAAGAGAACATTTAAGGTTTTCATTAAAATTACTTTATTTCAGTTGTCTGAAGTTCTATATTAATTCCATGAAGGCTTTGAATTCAGCACATAGCCTGCTTGCTTTTTAAAAAAAAAAACAACAAGCAGAAAAAAATAAACAAACTAATCCAATAGTTTCCCATGTGGCCTTCTTCCCTCCAAAAATATGTTATTGACTCATAAAAACTCATTGTGTGGCCAAAAAAACACTTTAAAAAAATTTAGCCTATCTCAGTGCATAACAGTTGAGCAAGGATGAGAAATGTTAACGAAGCACATAAGCCACTGGTCAAGAGTATTGAGAGGGCAGACAGAGCTGTATGAATGATGAGAGGGCTGGAACACCTCTTCAATGAGAAGTTGAGAGCTGGGGTTGTTCATCCTGGAGAAAAGAAGGCTCCAGGGAGACTTTTTTTGACCATTCAATACTCAAAGGGGGCTTAAAAGAAAGATAGGGACAGAGTTTTTAATAGGTCCTGTTACGATGAGACAAAGGGTAATGGTTTTAAACTAAAAGACAGCAGATTCAGATCAGATATAAGGAAGAAATTTTTGACAATGAGGGTGGTGAAATACTGAAGCAGGTTGCCCAGAGAGGTGGTAGATGCTCAATCCCTGGAAACATTCAAGGTCAGGTTGGACGGGGCTCTGAGGAATCTGATCTAGCAGTGGTTGAACTAGATGACCTTTAAAGGTCCCTTCCAACCCAAACTATCCTATGATTCTATGATTAACACATGGTTCCCGTTCATGGGCATTCCCTGGTTACATGCTATCTGTATGTTGCCTCGACTCCTATATTCAAGGCTGTTTCTACTTCTTGAAAGCCTACCAAGGTATTCTGTGCATACCTCATATTTTTAAGGACGACAACTTTGATTAAGCATTATAGGATCACAAGAGGATACAGATCCGACAGGCTTGGACTGGCAGTCCCTTTCCCTCATCTCACCTGTGAGAGTGGCAGTGGCATGTGCTTTCTAAGGGGGGCACAAGAGCCTGCCTGTTGTCTGCAGTCTCTCCACCTTTATAGCTTGTCAGTATCTGCAATTATTGGGTTAAGGCTGTTAGATGGTACAATCCTTCCTATCCCTTATAGTATCTGTCCATGAAAGTGTTTCCCATGAATTTGTCTAATCCCTTTTTGAATCTTCTTTTATTATCTGCCTCCACAGCTTCCATGAAAACAAATTTCAGATCATCATTTACTTTGTAAAGAAGCGTTTTGCATCTACCTCTGCTTTGAAGTGATCTTGATACTTTCAGCAATTGTCTCTTACTTCCAGTATTGCAAGAGTTGGCACATAAAGTTCTGCACTCAGCTTATCCTTTCATGACTTTTCAAACATCTCAGTTACACTTCCTTAGGCTTCTCCCCTTTGAATTGAAGTCTCAAACATTTTTAGACTGTCCTCACAAAGCATCTGTTTTGTCATCCTATCCATTTTAGATGTCTTCACTGTTACCCTTTTTAAAGTCAGTTATGTCTTTTTTGAACATTGGGATTTCCACAATTTTCTATTTATCCAGCCTGAACTTTGAAGATAGAGATTCTTAAATAGAACTTACACTATTTTTTTCCCAATGAGGATTTTTCAGTTCCTTGCAGAACCATGATTCCACGGATAAATTTGCACCAAGGATGGTCAAAATAACAAGGATGACATAAAGAGGGCTAAAGAATAAAGAGAAGAATCTGAGAAGAAATGTAAATTTGTGCTATGATTTTCATGCTTGATTTTCAAGTTGGACTCAAAAGATGGTTACATCCTACCTGTGTGTTGCTTAGTGGGGGAAGAAAGTGGTAAAATATTTTGAAACATTTTTCAATCTTTCAGAAAGTGCAAGAGAGTAAGAAGTCAAAACTTCTTAATTTTTGCATTTTGAAGGGGGATTGTTGTCACCTAGACCTGCACACAGCCTGTGGCTGCCAATGTCTGTTCACCATTAGCAGTAATTGGTCTTATCCAGTATTGTAATCAAAAGAGATGGAGCCATGTGACTAATACTAGCTATGCATTTAGGAAAGTTAACACGCATGCATATACAGGCCCATTTTCTAGATAGTCTCCTTGAAACACTCGTCTTCCTTTTTCCATAAACATCATGTTATATCTCTGAGTAGGCCTCAGGTCACTTCTAGCTGTACAGTTTTGCATTAGTAATTGGCAAACAGAGCACTGGAATCCCAGTCAAATTAAAACCACATGAGTGAGTGAGTTAGGAACATGAGGTTCCCCGGTTGTTTTGTGGAAAATGCGTAGAGAGAGAGGCCTTTAAAAAACTCTGCAGAAGTGGTAGCTGTTTCTCCCTGTGGCCAACTGAACAATATTGAGCTCAATTACTTGTGGATGAACTGGTCTATAACACTCAGAAACATTATTAATCTTGTTTAAAAACCATTAAATTGGAATTAATTTAACATACAACCTGGCAGTAGTTAATCCAGTGATTAATTACTCAGTTACATTTATTTCATATTGATATTTTTTTCGTTTCTCAGTTTCCAACCATTTCGTATCATCTTCCAGAGTTGGGTAAGCCAGTTTGGACGAAATAGAAATTGCTGTCAAGTTCAACTTTAACTTTACAGTTCTCCAGTGAGAACCAGAGCCCTCTGAGACTGGGAAAATGTTTAGGAAATGTTATAATAATAATAATAATACATATTTTTCATTCTATGTACACATTGTGGTTGTGCTATTTCGCTGTTGGTTAAAAAATAATAGTGCTGGAATATGTTCTTGCCAAAAACACTCATCAGTCCTACATACTCCACTTATTCCATAGTGGAATGTGATCAGCAAAACTGATTACATGTTTTCTAAAAATAGTATTAAGACTAGAAAGCCTTTTTTTATTTCTGTGAAGACGCCCTTTTTAAAAATTCCCTACTCAGTTGAAAACTTATTTGAAATTTTTATATATGTAATACATCGGTGATGAAAGCCACTGTGATACAGTTGTGGTCATCTGATCTTATACTTGCTTGCAGAAATCTACTTATTAAAATTAGACCAAATTCTGAAATGCATTTTTCTCTGAGCTATAGCTCTATTCACTTGGCTACTATGTAAGTGACTATCAAACTACCATTAATAGAATTCACAGAATTGGTACGGGTGTGTCTGAGTAACTGTGCATATGTCTTAGAAAGCATCCATTTCCAGAAAAAGTAACATATTAGACAATATGCAAAGTTGATTTGTGGTCAATCATAAGCTTTTTAAGAAGGCCAGGGACAAGGTTTTTGTGTGACAGAGTGACACAGTGACAGAATTTACTCACTTTGTTTACAGTCACTAGTGATTTATTCTGCCTGAATGCAGCATGCTGCACTGGAAAAAGGTATTTCAGTGATTCAGCATCTTTAGCTATCTGACCCTTATAATCTCACCTGTATCTGAACTTTAAGCTTCCAATGCCACAGTTCTGCTTAGTGCCATCTTGCCAGAACTTCATTGGTTACTGACCAGTTATTCAGGTTTTCCAGCACAGAAAAGGCAAACAAAAGTTGGCCCAAGTTGTGAAAGATGCACTTCAACGACCTCCGTGAAAATGATGCTGAACAACATGCATCCCTCTGGGTCCTTTGTCGGGTGAAGGAAATGGCCGCAATACTGCACCATGTGCATCCAAAAGGATTGGTGCTGTGCCAGGTAGCCCTCTAAATCAAGACAAAAATAAACACCCAGATTTCTTTTTAATAAAATTATTTAACTGAAAAGATGCCTCATAGCTAGTATTAGCAAGCAAGCCTCTGTAGTGTTCTTACCAACGTCTCATCAGAAAGGTTGGCTCAGGAATACCAGTGGAGCACAGCCTGAATGCCTTCACTCTTGCTGTCTGTTGCCTTCAAGACTGATAAAGGCAAAACTCCTGAGTATGCTAAGTCAGCCTCAGGATCCTTCTGTGATTTCTTCTGGAATTAATGATGCTAGTGTTAATTAAAGAGGATTGATATTCCATTCTCCGGTGTGTTGTCTTTTAGTGAAATACCCTTCAAGATATTTCTGCTGAATAAGCTTGTTACATGATAGGGGTCTGTTTCTATGAATTATTTAGTGAAGACGTTACTTTTCAGCTAGAAAGATTGAAGCACAAAAAACATGTCATCAGCTAAATGACAAATATTTCAGAAAAAAACTGACACATCATGTAATATCAGTCAAAGCAGCTCTCAAACTCCAGCTACCCTCGCAGAGAGAATATTAACTGGATCCAGCTTTCTAAGATACAGCTGTCTGTAACCTCTTTTGTAACCAAATTAGAATGTCATGATGTCTGTGAAATTACCTCATGCCATGTGAACACCTGTAAAATAAGAATAACATAAAGAAAATCTCACAATGGATTTTTTTTTGGCAAAGTAGTTGCTGGGTTTGCATCACTGTCAGAGAAACTACCTTTTACAAGTGATGGAAAATCCTAAAGCCTTGCAGCTTAGAAAAGCAAATATAAACCTACAAAGATCATCAAGGAAAATAACCATTACATGCTTTATATTACAAGTTGACTTTGAGAGTGTTGAGAGAGAAGGGAAGGGAAGGGAAGGGAAGGGAAGG
>VZSC01009978.1:15769-26285 GCA_013398225.1 Steatornis caripensis | reverse complement strand
GGCTGCGTGGTTCTTTGCTGCCGGCTGGGCCTAAACCACAACACCTGCATGCTTCTCAAAGGGGCAGAGTTAGGCTCTCTAAATCTCCACCTGAGAAGTTAAAGTAAATAAGCATCATCGTATTATTTTGATTGGTTTTGCACTGACATAATTAAAATCCTTTGTTTTTGATTTAAGATGTTACCTTATTCAGCTCACTACTAAATTTTAAACTATATTTGTACTGTGCATAGCCATAATATCAGATATTACTGCTCAAAAAATGTGTTGGATCTATAGCTTTGGTTGACCCTTTTGAGATAATAAGTAATACCAATTTTTCTCCTGTGTGAGCAACTTATCACCTTAGGTCAGGGTAACAGGTGACTTCAGTTTTGCAGCCTTGAAAGCCTTGTGGCTTTCAGGCTTTAAAGCACTGTTGGGCTTCTTTAGAATGAATCTTATGGTATAGAGGTGTGAATGAATGACTGAGCTCATCTCCAAATCACTGTGAGGGAGCTGAGTTCTTAGAGTAAGCAGTGAGTATTTTGAAAAAAGATGTCACCTCTTTTAGGAGTTTTAAGTTGAGTATTCTGAAGCCAAAGTGTATAAGGAAGGCTTGGCTCTGGAGATGTGTCTTTAGAAGGTGATTGATTTTGACTCCAAACTGAAGAGGAAAAGTGTTAATATATATGATCAGCATAATTAAACTAGGGGTGAATTACGTTCTCTTCAGAAGCTTTTTGAGATTCCTGAAGGCATGCTGTCTCAGGACTAGATTAAGTACTCTTATTTTCCCACAAGATAATAGCTGCTTAATAAAGCCTGTGAAGGCTCTTTCAGGAGGAAGGAGGGGTAATCTCTCCAGACTGTGTGAAGGATAGGGGATTGATGTAAAGTAGACCCAAACTGGATAATACAATGCTAAGAAAAAAAAATATAGAAGCAGTAGATCTTTTTACACTGTCGCGGGGGAAAGAGGAGTAGAGTTTTTAACAACCAGTCTTCAAGTAGCAGTAGGCAGAGTCAGACTGTGAGGTGTGTCTCAAAATTGCCATGTGATGCTAGTTTACTGATGGCCCCAGAACTTCTAGACGTGCCAAGCAATAAATCACCTTCCTAATAGAATACTGTGATCTTGTTTGTATGTGTGCTTTGTGTGGTTCCTTACTAGCTGCATTGATGTTAGATTCATAGTAAGTCAACTTGTTCCTAAAAATTGCTACTAACTTATAACAAAACTATACATGAAGTAAATCTCAGTTCTGCTTGTCTAGGTATGCTCTCTAATGTGTGTAAAATCTGCCATGTCTAGTTAATATTGTGTGGCACAGATCTTGCACAAATACTGCAGATTTGCATTTAAAAAAAAATTATTTTTACCTTCCACTCCTTGCATACAAACTTGTTGCCATGAAGCTAGCCAATGTTTGGTGTGACTCATCGTGGAAACTTGAGAAAATGTTTGGCTGGAATTGCTAACCAGTCAGCTATATATAAAGCAAGAAAGGGTTGATTTTGTTCAGTCTCAGAGTCTAGTACTGACTTAAACTGTAATTCTCAGATATTCTCTGTGTCCTCAACTCCCAGGGCTTTGTTCTCATTAAAAATAAAGCTCTTTTTATAAATGCTCAGCAGTGAGTCAGGTGTGTGGATATCTGTATTTAAGTCTCTAAACTTGGAATTAAGTGCTTAACTTAAATTGCTAAGCTTGAAGAATTTGCCAAGTATCTTTATTGCAAAATAAGTAACAGAAAATAATCAAAAAGGGGTGTTTGGTTTTCTTTTAGATTACCTTTGTGCCTTCAATAATCATAAAAGATGCTGGACAGACAGGAATGGAAATTGGTTTCTGATCTATCAAGTGTGGGATGAGCAGTGGAATTAGAATGGCTCAACCTTGAACTGAAGAGACTACCTATATATTTGCTCTGCAGAATGACACCCTTTCATCCTGCATGAATGGCTTCATGCTGTGCAAGACACCGCTCTGTCACGTGCTGGCAGCAGGCATCTGAGGCTGGCTCTGTGCGGTGCCTTGCTTCCTTGTGCTGGCTGGCCTGCAAAGGCTGGAGGGGGGCTTGTTCAGGGCTGCTCTCCTCTCCCTTCCAGCTGAATAATTTCTTTAGGAAAACCTTTTCTTGCTCATGCTCTTAACTTAATCACCCATTGCATCCTTCAAATTATCTCCTATACAGAGATGCCAGAGAAGGATGGGCCAGCCCAACTAGCAGGTGGCTACTAGGTATCTTTTGAGTTAAAAAAAATCCTGTGTTCATCCCAAGCTGTTAATGGCTTGAGATTGCAGTTTAGGGCATAGCAAGTATCACTCAGCCTGTAAGGGACAGTGCTGTGATAAACGTCCATCTGATTGTTGATCCATTTGATTTTTTTAATATACTTTTTAAATGCATACTTGCTTACCTCGAGTTATTTTTCTTCCTCCAGTCTCATTTCTCTTGCTCATCTCTGACCTGAGCACTGTTGTTTCCTGATCCTTTTGCTCTCAATTCCTTACACGGAAAGGACATGTTGCACAGCTCTTTTTTTTTTTTTCCAGTGTGGCCTCAGCACTCTCCCTGCTCTAACTTCTCATCAGGGCTGCTGGCTTGTCCCTTCTTTCTCTGTAAACCTCTGTTCTCCTTGCTTTGCACTCCTCTTAGCTAAAACACAAGCTTGGTGTTTCCACAGCAGGGCTTGTATCACTTTTATAAATTTCTGGATGGAGGAGTGAAGGAAGTCTTTCAAAAAGAATATGGGAACACTTTGTGCAAAGGGCTGGGTTCATAATTCAGCATTATCCTGGAGCACACTAGGATAGTCAGCAAGTATGCGATATTGAAAATTAGCCAGATACCAGAGCTCTGGAGGACTGGAATATATTCTTCAGAAGGCTATGAGAGCTGAGTACACAACTATACTTTTCTGACTACAGAGGTAATGAACGTGTGAAAGATGGATTTTTCACTGCTCAGCTGCCACTTGGTAGCAAACCTTTTAGGGAAGTCCCACATCCCAGTTGAGTACCTGGACTATAAATGCGTATTTCAAAATGTCTCTGCTTCCAATTTGAGGTAATTCATTTTGGCGTCTAAATGGGAACGGATGCTTGCAAATACATATTGTTCAAGTGCTTGATTCTACTGAGGCTTTATAGAACGTGAGCTCAAGCCTGGGATTAGACAATAGAAAACCAAAGCTAAAACCCCCCAATTATATGATATTTGTGGTAGATATTATTATTAGTTTGTTTGCCATTTAATATGTTGTGGGCCTTTAAAAGTCTGTGGCCATGCATCTGAGAGGGGGCAATCCTTTGCCTTGCCTTGGCTGCTGTGACCTGGGTCAGTCAGGGGGACAGAGTGGGGGGGCTCTGCTTCCTGAGGAGCCGCTGAGCTCAGGGTGGGAGACTTAAGGGGTAATGAGTCTTAATATTTTTTTAGATGTACAGCTTGAGATACCAGGTCAGGAAACTGAGAATATTTCAGTCCTCAGACCTATATATATATGTACACACACAATATCACAAAATACCTTCTACATGGACACCTCCCCCCTCCCCGCCTCCAGTTTCTCCAAGGAACCAGTGGAAACTTACAGCTGAACTGAGATTCCTGGTATTGCTGAGATTACATATTTTGTTGTTTAACTTCAGGAAACTGTTAAATTTTTTTAGATAATTTTATCATGTATTTCAAAGATATACATAGTCTCTAAAGCATATACATCTCTTCTGTTTTTTCTCTTTTATTTTCTAAGTTTGATTGTGAAAAAGTGGGAAAGTTTCTGTATACTTACTTCCATAGATCTGATATCTGGTTTGGGATGAAGGGAAGGAGAGGAATGTCATTCTCTCTGCAGATGATTTACTTTTTGTGTCTGGGAATAAAGCCAATATTTCTTTTCCCCTATTATATTTCATTTCTATGGTTTAATCCAGAAGTGACAGCCTTCCCATTAGTGTGATTTGCAGTTGGTTTGTTTTGATTTCAAGGGCTCCTCAGCACAGCTAGCAGCAGCCCAGTAGATACTTTCCTGCTGGATGCAAATCCAGGTGTGCTCTTGTCATTTTGAGTCTCCATACTTAGAAGTGCACAGTAAACATTTCTCAGAGACAGACAGTTTGAATTGTGTTTGTACAGTTAGAATAATGTAACTTGCCATTGGTTATCACAGTGATACTAGTATCAGTGTTGAGTGAGTACCAAAAATAACTCTAGGGAAATTTAAAAGTTCAAAGACATTTTTATTTTAGTACACTGGCATCTGATCTGGGATTATAGCAAATATAGTTGTGCTTCAGAGCAACCCCACTCTGGCATGTCCTGTGCTGGAAAAGTTAGTATTGTTTATTGGGTAGAGGCTTTGCCGAAAATCGGTATTAATAAACCTCAGATTTAAGCTGAGCCTTGCTGTACCTGATCTCATGATGTTGCAGAGGCTTGTGCCTGCCAGAAAGGATGTTTTCCTTGTATCTGAAGATCTGTCAAGATACTCACCACAGCGAGACTGGTTCTATGGCAGTGCAAGTTGCAGAAACGGAAAGCTGGGGAGGCAGGGAGGAAAGTCATGGTATCTGACAGATGAAAGCCCTCATAATATAACCCCCCACTGAAGCACAGAGTGTTTGCTTCTTGGAAGATATGCACCCCCTTGTTCCTCCTCGCCAGCCTCCTCTTGTTATTCCCTCTGCCGGTGAATACAGCCGAACTAGGCTCGCCGGGCAGCTGAGCTGCTCAGGGCCGGGCTCACCACGGTGCTGATGGTGCTGCCTCCTGCTCCATCCTCCTCTCGTGCTGTTATAGAAATGGTCTATTCTGAAGGCCACAAATAATTGCTAGGCAGCCTGTATAACACCAATAGAAGTTTAGATTTATTCCTGCCTTGCATGGAGCAGGATGGATTTAAGGTATCCGCTCCTCACAAAGCAGTCTTTAGCTCTGCATTTCTTGCTTCTCAGCAGTTTGCATTTATACTGCCTTACCTTGTTAGTGCCTGGTTTGTGGAGATTCTTTAACTACGGTTAGCACTGAGAACAAATTATTGCTGCACATCCTTACCTTTCAGTGAGCAATGACTTTTTTAAAATTACTATTTTGTACAGATGTGTGTGTTTTTAAAAGTAATTTTTCAGAATGCTCATTTAATGCTGGCTGAAGATTTCGGAGTCTCTGTCTTCCTTCCTGTAACTGTGTGGGGCATGGAGTGCCTTGGCTGCATGGCTTGTTCTTTCCCTGTCTCTTAATCTCCTGCTCTCCCTCTTCGCACCTGGTGCAACACTATTTCTGTTATATTCCACAGGAGGCATCATAGGATATGCAGACTGGTTAGAATGGTCAGAGGCAGCAAGAATCAGGGGACTGGCTGACCTGATGCACGACATTGTGAATGACTTCTAGAAAACAGGGTTAAGGACCATCATATGCTCACCGTTCAGTAGCTAACAAATGCTAGCATCAGTTGGGACTCAAATATGTAAAATGACCTTTGTAAATAACTGTTGTGGGTTTGGTGGATCCATATCTGAGGGGATTTGAACTTGGACTGTGTGCTTAAAAGGCCCAGTAAAATGTTAAGACAGTGAAAGTCAGCATGAATCTTTGGTGCTTAAAATCTTATCTAGCCTTGGCTGGAATGATCTCAACCTTCATCATAGAAGGGTGTGAAGCTGTCTTCCGTGCCGTTGAATTGAATTTTTACCCCTTTCAACATACAAAGGTTTGTCTAGACTAGGATTTATGCGAGTTGTGTGATTAGCTCCTTGGTAGCTGTAAACGCCAGTCTAGATACGAATGTGTCTTTCATCACTTGCAAAGGCTTTACCTTGCCTCCATTCCATGGGATTAAACTTGACAAGTTCAGTGCATGTGGTAGAGCTCAGTTTTGACTTTTTTTTTCTTTTTTCCACCCTGGTGCGGTGCTGATGCCTTTTGTAGCACAGAGCGGTGGACCTGGTCCTTATTTTGCTAAGTGCTGTACAAATGGAGAAGAGTAATAAGGTCCCAGCTCCAAATAGTTTACAGTGTGTGTAAAAGACAAGAGAAAAATATTACCTGTAGAATATTACCTGTAGACAGGAAGAGTGCAGGAAATAGTGAGCCAATGTTGGTCAGTGTCCTTGGCCGTGCCCTTGGCAGTCCTGGAGCCAAACAACCGTTGAGGTCCTGTTCTGTTGCTTACAGGCACCCTGATAAAGTGGTGGTCTGTAGCAGATCAACCAGCCATCACACTTCCAAATCTTTATTAGGGTAAACGATGTGAGTAGTATATACATTCTTTTATGCCACTGAACTGCTTAGAACCTACCGTTCGGCAATAACCAGGCAAAACCAGGCTACAAACTGTTTTGAGCATTATGCTGCCCAGAACATCCTTGTCGGATTTATCTTCCTGCATGGTCAACTGACATTTCTGGGTAAGTTCACAAGCCTTCCTTTGTCCCCACCGAGAGTCCGTCAGACAGCCTCCTTGTTCTCCTGGTGCATTACCCATTAAGCAAATTAACTGATGTGGAGGGGCACTGTGGTACTGTTTGACGGGAGCTGTGGTTCCAGAGTTTTCAGTATAGCTACTCACCTCTGGCTAGCCTCTAGACAGCCTGTTTTCTAGCATTGTCCTTGGAACATGCTAGTTCATAGGAAGGTATGTTGTGCCTGTGGCACCTTTGGTTTAGGTATTGGCCTGTCCCCTTGCCCAATTCCCTTGTTTTTCAGCACAGTGCTTGAGTAGGATGTTGTGGAGTGGGGTTGGGGTGGAGGTGGGGTGGTCTAAGGCATCTAGGAAGCCTCCCAAACTGGGATGAAAACTTTTTGGAAATGAAGGATTTTCTTAATGGCAAAAATGTTGTTGCTCAGTTATCACCGGATTGTGGAATTTTACAGATCTAACAGGAATTTCCAGGCTTCAATGTTTTGCACAACCCTTTGGATGAGGAGACAGGACAAAGACTTTGCAAATCCCACGCCAGATTTTCCAGGTGGAATGTTAAAAAAAATACATCTATACATATATAAATAGTTTTGTGAACAGTGGGAGTAATTGAGTTTGATTTCCTACACATCTGTACCCTCTGTCTGTCTCGTTCCTGCTGTTGGGAGAAGAGGTTCCACAGCTTCTCTTCCCCCATCTCCCCTCTCTGACCTCCACATTTCACCTCTCCTGCTGTCACNGCTCAGTTATCACCGGATTGTGGAATTTTACAGATCTAACAGGAATTTCCAGGCTTCAATGTTTTGCACAACCCTTTGGATGAGGAGACAGGACAAAGACTTTGCAAATCCCACGCCAGATTTTCCAGGTGGAATGTTAAAAAAAATACATCTATACATATATAAATAGTTTTGTGAACAGTGGGAGTAATTGAGTTTGATTTCCTACACATCTGTACCCTCTGTCTGTCTCGTTCTTGCTGTTGGGAGAAGAGGTTCCACAGCTTCTCTTCCCCCATCTCCCCTCTCTGACCTCCGCATTTCACCTCTCCTGCTGTCACCTAAGCCACCTCACAGAGCAGTGACTGCCTGCTCCCTCCTGTGTTTACAAACCACCATTAGGGAAAAAGCGTGGACTGGTTTGTTGAGGGAATGGCAGTAACTGCTGAGCGGGTGCTTCAGTTTTCACTTTGCTGGGGACAATGTTCTCCCTCCCCACATGAGGTTGCTGATGATGATTAAACACATGAGAGTAAGATTTGGTGAAAACTGGCCAAAGACTTAAATATATATATAAAAATATCTATATAAGTAAAGTTTAAACGAGCCTGAAAAACAGGCTTAAGAGCACATCCCTTTAGGGAATTTTGGATTTTAGTTTCCAGTGCTGTTAATCCCCAGCCATCAACTAGGAGCCTACAGGTTTGGAAGAGCCTGGTCCCATGGGTGGGAGCTCAGCATGCGCTTCAGTCCAGTGCCTGAGAACCACCGCTCCAGGACAGAGCCCTTCTGTAGTTTAATGTTAACACAGGGCTTTGTACATATGAACACGGCATACAAGTTACTTTCTGTTGCTTAACAGACATGCCAGCCGGATGATTTTAGTTTTAAGTCTCTGGAGGAAAGCTGAGTTTTAGCCCGTGTTTGTAGTTACTAATGCTAGTCTGATTCTCACTAGTTCTAGTTACTGGAAGTTCAGACTTCAGTGCTTTTCAGCTTTTCTTTGAGGAACGCTTTCTTTGGTTTGTCTTGTCTAAACAGTTTAGAGTTGCTCCAAGTAAAGTTACAAATTTTAGACTGTGAAGCTACAAATAGCTAAAAGTAGTGTTGAAATATTTAAAGCTAAATTTACTTGTAAAGCTGGTAAATTCCCAAGCCGTGTTAAGGTCTAATCGATGAACTATAAAAATTTTTCGGCATAACTGCCTCGCTCAAGTGTTCCTTCTGTTGTCTTCTGACTGTTGTTTTGGGTTTGGAACAGAGTTTTTTGTCCTGTGTTTGTACAGTGCTTAACATAATGGGATGCTGGTCTGTGAGTGGTCTCGTAGGTACTCCTAAGGGGTCTATAATGGAAGTCTTTTTCTTTCCCCTTGATAAATAAAACACTTGCTGTGGGATGTGTTTCCACTTATAATTATATGTAATGGACTCGGTGCTTTTGAGTCTGGAAGAAAATCAGTATATGCTTAAAAGAACTAAGTTTCATGTTGTCTTTTAATAAATGAGATGTGGCTGTGCTGATTTAAAATGCAACGTTTTAGATAAAGAAATATGTTTTATAATACACAAAACCAATATTTTTTTTACTTAGAGATGTTATTCCATTTTTACCACTATCCTATATAGAGTAATTGATGGTTCTACACATTGAAGAAGCAATTACTTTTATTTGTCTTACGGTGTTAAAGTAGTTGATGTTTACTACTTATAAATGAGGAAAAAAGCTCTTGGAATCAATTTTGGCAGTATTATCTGCTTCTGCCATCACTGTAATTACTATAAAGTTATCTTTATGCTATTAGTAGTGACACCTGTTATAACAATACCTACTGCACATCTCTGCCTTTCTGTCTTCCTGAGAGTCTGAGACACATGACACGACCTGAGTGTGATTCTCAAATCAGGGGCAGAAGGAGAGAAAAAATAGAGAGAGCAGTACACGGAACGATGAATGTATGTAAAAGAATGTATCTCACAGCATGTTAATTAAATAATCTGTATTAAAGTAAAATGGCAGAAGGTGCGTTAACTTTTGGAAACCTTTGGTGTTCATTTTCCGACTGAAATTTGAGGGAAGATGCTTTCATGCCCTGTGTTGGAATCTGAAATGGGAAAGAATGAGAAAGACATTGCAATCACCATGGTAATTAACCTGACTGCCAAGACTGAAAGGTGAGTGTGCCTTTTCTCTCAGCCCACTAGGTTCAAATTAAACTTGACTTTTGACTATTTCATATACGCTATAAAATCTGCCCTAACCTTCCTGAGATCTCTATATAGCCATGCCTGAATCTCACCTTCCAGAAAGCATGTTGGACTGCTGGGATCAGTAGCTCAGCTTTGTATGTATGTTGGGACTTCAGTATTTCCAGAACTGTTTCTAAGTGTACCTTCAAAACCAGCAAGGAGGGTGCTGAGCCTGTGCTGTGAATAGGGAAAAGTGAAACAGAAGAAGGATGTGAATAAAAGTGAAAAGCAAATGAATAAAAAATACAGGTATATCCATGCTTGCATAAATCCTCAGGCACTCTTCCTTCTAAATACCATGCATTTTTCTGCTAAGCAAGGGAAGGAAAACAAAATATTCTGATTACTTTTGTTTGATACATGAAGTAGGCATAACTTTTAACTGTTTCTTGTTTTCAGAATGATTTATAACCAGTTTCCTGTCAAGTAATCAAACATAGATAAGCAAGATGCAGTCTTATTTTTTTGTTGCTGTTGTTCTAAAGATAAAATCTTTGGAAATGGGCTCGCAAAGAAGTGAGCCCAAGGTAGCTCTCAACTTTGATGTTCAAAAAACCAAACTTGTGTTACAATGCAATTTTTGCACAGTTTTTGTCCCACTCCAAATGGAAAAAATTGGACTGTTTGACCCATGTCTTTTGGTTAAAACAGAGTGGTCAAGTTAAACTTGGAGGATATTTTTAATTTGTAATGGAATTTATAATAAATTACATAATTTTTGGAACAGTTCAGTGGGAGACACCCCCTCCCACCCCCCAATCTGTGCATCTGCATTGTCAACTTGCCTCATGTTATTTTGGAATCTTATAGTATTTGAAGGGGTCTATCTTTTGTTTGAATGCCAAATATGGGAATTGGGAGTTTCTGTGAATATCGTGTCTTCGTTTTTTATATTGAAGCAAATCTCTAGCCTATTTGTTTTTCAAGAAAATCTTGTAAATGCTAATCTTGGATGTTAGGAAAAAAAATCAAAAAGGATATGAGAGAGAACCAATTATTATTCTAGAATTTCATAATTCTTGTATTGGTCTTGTGCTTTTTAGGATATGTACTGTATCCCAATATGTGAGGGGAAGAAACCCAGGAACCAGAGGCAAATTTAACAATCTGAGCTTCTCCCTCCCCCCCCCCCCCCCCCCCCC
>VZSC01009978.1:0-15665 GCA_013398225.1 Steatornis caripensis | reverse complement strand
CCCCCCACCCCGCCGCCACCCCATCCCCAGTGCTTATATTAGATGACTACAGGAAAAAAAGGGTGGTGGTGGGAATGCGCATGAGACATAGATTTGTTGATCGCATAATGGTGCCAATTGTTCCCAGTGAGCAGTGAATGCTTCTGCGACTTAATTGTCCTCCGCAATAAGTAACATGCTCTGTCTTGTACTGGGGTAAATCAGCATTTCAGAAAGAGAAACATGTGACTTTGTCTTAACGATCTGCTTATTATTACAGTTGTTTCTTGCTCAGCATTAGAAAAATGAGCTAAACAGAGGTTACATCCATGCACAACCTTTCTTTTCCAAAAGTGATTAAGAAAATGGAATAAATGTTTAAGGTAAAATCCTGGCTCCCGTTGGCACAGTGTAATGAATGGGTCAAGACTTCAGTCGTGGGGACCTTCAGAAACTCCCTCTTCTTCAATGGCAACTAGCATTTCCTATGCAATTTGGTTTAATTCATAGCACTCTTTCCAATCTTTTACAACTGTTTTGTTTGTGTGCAGAAGTTTCCTGACACTAGAAAGGGTATAGGAGCATTTAGTCAGAGAAATTTCCTTTTTGTAGCCCATATTCAAGAGAATTAAGTCAATAAGCCTGAAAGCATGTATAAATATTTTATTAAGTGAAGGCCAAAATGAATATAGTGATTGAATCTCTGGTAGAGATATCTAAGTTGAAGTCCCAGCAAAGTCGAAATCAATGGGAAAAAAATGTTTTAATGGATAAGATCCTCCCTGACAGCACTAATATAACCTGTTTTTATGTCAAAACAACTTGTTCTGAATATGAAGAATTTTCATTAGGAAAATATAATGTGATTGTTTTTTTAATTGCTTATGAGGGCAGCCAACATAATCTAGCATTCTCTTGCTAAATATAATTGTAAATTCAAGTTAGATATTTTAAACTAACAAGGCCAAGTAATTTGTACTTAAAAGTGTGGAAGGATCTGGATAGATCAGTAGTTGCGTTATGCTACTTGAGCTTTTTATGAATTTTGGTGGTTTTATGAAAAAGACATAAGTTCTAACAAACCTTATAAATCTTCAGTGATACTGCAGCTTTGACAAATAATATTAGTACAATATATTTAAATGCCTTTTAAGATTCTCCATAACATCATTTGTGTGACTAGAAAACTTGGAAAGATGCAAAAAACTCCCAACAACTGAATGCTCATCACGTTGATCATATGTGGCCAAATGATAATCAGCCCTCTGAAAAAGGTTTGTTTCTGGTAGTGTCTTGATAGCATCTATCTCTGCCTTATGCTATTTAACATTACCCATCAGTGAGTTAGTAGAGGATGCTGGTGAGGGAAGGGAGGGATTATGGACCAGAAAGGCAATGTTGTACTCGTAGGGATAATGCCAGTGTTAGATATTTAAACCTGGCTCCAGTTCTGGCCTCTACATGGACGGAGTTATAGATGAGCCATGAAAACCATTTAAGATGAGGAGAAATATGCTTCAGAGAGACCATCTGGGAGCTCAGTTGATTTTACCTAAGTGAATGGTGGAGAACTGGTCAAGAGAACGTGGTAATAGTTGTTAATCTTATGTTTTCATATAATCTGCTGTCTGAAGACGGCATCTGCCCTTGCTGAAACCAGAGTTACAGCATGTATTTTTAATACGGTGTGGCATTAATTGTTGGAACATTTTACTAACAGTGATATCAGGTTGAAACGTCAAATGAACCCTGGTGGTATTCTAGTTTGAAAAATAATTAATTTAGAACAGTCTTACAGGGGTCAGCTTTGAACACAGAAGCTCCAGCCAGCGCTGGATGCTGTCTCAGTTGGGCAGTGGAAAGACATTTAACTGTTGCGACCCTGGATGGAAACTTGTGCTCTTGCAAAGCATTTTGGAAAGTCTGTCCTTAGTAAACTCCATTATTAGTAAACCTCCTAGGACCTTAGACCAGCCCTGTGCATGGAGTAGAATACATTAATTAAATTTATCCTTGCTTACACATGTGTGATGCAAATACGGAAAGAATTGTTTCTGTCTTACTGCAGAAGGGGAGAGGGATGAAATTGCTTCTCTAACTGTAAAGCAGCAGACCAGTGTATGCGTTTGCTCCTGTGAAGGAAAGCCTTCACTCTGCAAAAATAACCACTTACGCTATTTAAGGCTGTAAATATGGAGCTATTGTATTTGCTTCAGAAAGGTTTGTTTTACTTAATGCAGTTTCACCCAGTGGCTTTCCCAGTGCTGACCTGTGGCTTGTGCTCACCACCCCCTACCAGTCACGTAGGAAAGGTGCAGATCTTTCCTAAACAGATTTGCTTGTCAGAAGGGATCAGCTGCCTTCTGTACTGTGTTAGGAACAGTGTTTTAAATGAAAAAACAACAACAAAATGATATTCCAAGGTCCTTTTGCAGCCTGCTTCCATGGTGCTTCATGAGCTGTGTTGGCAACTGTCTACCCAGCCTAAAAGGATATTTCCCATATTTTGGCTGTTCTGTTTACTTCTGCTCCTTGATCAGTATGTTAGTGTTTTCCTGTCTGAACAGATATAATTGGTGGATATGTGCGAGTGGGTGCACATATATTGGTGTATGTTTGTACATACACCTATGTTCATGGTGTTTAATCGCTTTGGGGTTAACAGCCTTTGATTCTCTCCCATCCTGCCCAAATGGGGAGCACAGTGGTGGGGCTGTTTTGTCTGTCCACTTAAAGCTACCTTTCTGTTCTGTTGTCTGCCTCCTGCCTGTATGGTAGAGCAGCTGCCTTTGCTCCATGTTCATCAACTTTTTTTTTTTTAAATCTTAGAAGCTTACCCAAACCCAGATATTCCAATTCAAAGACCGACTGAGGGCGTTTTCCATATAAATGAGATTTGGAGATCTTGATGTGTATCTGAGGGTGACTTTGGCTACTTTAGTAATGAATTACTCTACTGTACATGTGGTGTTACAACGTGAATTGTTACTGTTTTACAGGCTCACAGCCCAGAAGTGTTAGCTGGTTGTATTTTTCATGGTTTCATTTAAATGCATTTTAGCAGCCAGGCATTTGGACAAATTTAATCCCAGAGGGAGGGATTAACTGCTTTTAAAGCATAGGTTTTGAAAACTGGCATGATGTCATGCAGAATTCAGACTCTCATTTTCTCTTTATTATCTTAATGGAAAAATTCCCTCTCGTTGTGTGTATTTTTTTTTTCCTTCAGCAGCCTAATGGTGATATTGTAGTTGTTGACTGGTTAGTGTCTGATGTCAATGCTGATGTTAAGATGTGACAAGGATGCTGAAGGGTTTGCTCTAGCTGGAACAGGCTAGAAGGATAGAAAGCATCACACAGGGTAATTGTGGAGATGGTAAGGTGAATAGCATGTATGCATTGAGTACCCTGCTTAGAAAATCTTGTGCCTGTAAATGCACTGTATAAACCAATGAGGCTAGACTTTTGGCTAGTTGGGAAAAAAAAGGAATATGAAAACCACAATTCTAGAGGAGGGGAGGGGGGAAATTGTTGAATTGGCCTTGGATGACTCCCTGTATGCAGGGAGTTTCAACCCAGGGGTGAAGGCTTAAGACATTAACAAGCAAAAGAGAAAGAGCAGTGAGCAACAGCTTCCGAACTCTTACAGGAGGAAACTGAAAATGAGTGATCCCCTCCCAAGCTGTGCTGCTCTGCCATAGGAGCATCCCCTTCCTGGGAGCACTGACTGAAACTTGCATTAGTGTCTGAGAGTGCAGTCAGGCGTATATCCTAAAGGTGATACATAATGTGCATAAGGAATAAATTGTCTGTAGACCAGGAAAAAAAAATCTCTCTCCTGCCCTTTCATTCAGTTTCTGGTAACTCTATAACATATGTAGATTTATGAGGCTTTTGGCTCTTTGGCTAGCATAGATTAGAGTAGTGCCACTGAATTCAGCAGAGCAGTACCAGCTGGCACCAGCCAAAGATATCATCCTTCAGCTACAGTATTCTTGCTTCCTAGAGGCGTTATAGGGTCACTGCACAGGAGGGGGCATATTTTGCTCTGATGTTCAGATTGCTGGGTTTACAGGATGCACCTTGGCTCCTAAGATGCTGTATGAAGCTGCTACGTGGCAGGTTTGTAGCCTGGTGATCTGGCAGCTGTGCTGAAGAGCTTTATACAGGGTAGCACCGAAGAGCCTTGCTTCATTTTGTGCACTCTGAGGTCCTTTAGGCTCAGATTACTCAAAAGATAACCCTGGGGAAGGCTGTGAAATTGTAAATTCCATGAATTTACCACCAGGGAAGAAGTTCAACTGGTAGTGAGAAGGATTATCTTTAATACTGCTGTTCTCTGATGGATTGCGTAGTTACGAGGGAGAGCGCCCAAGTGTTTGTTTTGCCTTGTGAACTTCCCAGCACGTGGTAGGATGTCCAGAGGCTGAGGGGTTACAAATACAAAATGCGGGTGGTTGGTGCCTCCCATTGTCTCTGAGGAGTGCCTGTCTTTAAAACAGCCATCATTAACTGTGCCAGGAGAAGGAACTGAGCCCTGATGACCCCAAAAATGCACTGAAGCCCCTGCAATTCATGCTGGACTAAAGCTGATGGCACTGTTTAGTTTTCTAAATAGGCTTTCTGTGTGTTTCAAATAAATGTATTCTGCTACTTCGTGCTGGAATTTATTTTACACTGCTGTGTGCAACAAATATAGTCCTGTTCAGGCAGCTGCCACAGGGACAGGTCATGGCTCCGGCTGTCTTGCTGTGATGCAGCTTAGCTGTCCGTCTTGCATTGCCGAGGAGTCCCTGCATGACAGAGAAGTGACTGAGAGGGGTTGTGCTCCAAGGGCAAGTGGGCACTGCTACTGCCCCGCTCAGGGACACAGTGCAGTCTTCTGGGCAGCCCCTACAAGTATCCCTTCTGATATTGTACTGCACTGCTGGTGTATGTCTAATTTGCTGTTTCGGCCACTACAGCTGTCTGCAGGTCCTCCTTTCTCTTGAATATCTGTAACCGGGTTATTTTCTCCACTCTTACTTATATGCCCTTAAAATGTGAATAATTATGTAGTATAAATCTCATTCAAGCCTTTTCTGCATGGGGAAGGTCAATACTATGTTTCAGTACGAGACTACTTTGTTCATCTAGCTCGGCTTTTTCCTTGAAGGAGTACAGTACCCTAAATATTCCAAAGGGAAGGATTCAAATACAGGATTATGTGGGCNCAGTGCAGTCTTCTGGGCAGCCCCTACAAGTATCCCTTCTGATATTGTACTGCACTGCTGGTGTATGTCTAATTTGCTGTTTCGGCCACTACAGCTGTCTGCAGGTCCTCCTTTCTCTTGAATATCTGTAACCGGGTTATTTTCTCCACTCTTACTTATATGCCCTTAAAATGTGAATAATTATGTAGTATAAATCTCATTCAAGCCTTTTCTGCATGGGGAAGGTCAATACTATGTTTCAGTACGAGACTACTTTGTTCATCTAGCTCGGCTTTTTCCTTGAAGGAGTACAGTACCCTAAATATTCCAAAGGGAAGGATTCAAATACAGGGTTATGTGGGCTTTTCAGGCTGATATTATCATATGGGTGTTTTTTAATGTTTGGGGTTTGTTTTTTTTTCTTGGACATGGGGGAGATAGGAGAGGATGCAAAAGTAACTTTGCTAAGCCTATACCCTGTTATTTCTGGCCTGCTGCTCTGAACTTTAAGGAACTGTCACGGGATGCTCTTATTCTCAGAACTATTAGCAATGATACTTATTTTAGCTTATTCATTGCTGCTTATGCTGAGTTTCATTGTTGGAAAAGTTAATATGAATCTCAATTGTGAAAAACCACTTAGACATACCTTCCCTTGCACTGGGGTAAACAAAGCTGTCTTGGTTTGGTTTTGGACCAAAAACTAGGTTTCTATTTGCTAACAGCTGTTGCTTAGGAAAAATGTTGTAGAGAAATGAAGTATAACATTAAAGGATGGGATTTCTGCTTCCAACACTCAAAACGTAAAGACTTTCTAAGCCACAAACTCTCTCTGATTCATCATTTGATCCCTGTGATTTGACCCATCCCTGTGGTGGACCAGGCCTTCACTAATTTTTGTGGCTCTTTTTGACACCGTGACCTGTGTGGAGGCCTTCTAGTTATGTGCCTTAAAGGCAGCTCCCTGAGAATTTCATTGACTGCTCCCAGGCTTCACACGGGGAGAAATGATGAATACTTATTTACCATCTCTGTGCCACTTGCAATATGGTAGAAGTTCCTCACACTTGCTTCCTCTGATTTTCCAAGACTGGAAATTTCCTCNTTATGTGCCTTAAAGGCAGCTCCCTGAGAATTTCATTGACTGCTCCCAGGCTTCACACGGGGAGAAATGATGAATACTTATTTACCATCTCTGTGCCACTTGCAATATGGTAGAAGCTCCTCACACTTTCTTCCTCTGATTTTCCAAGAATGGAAATTTCCTTCCCTTGCAGAGAAGCTGCTCCCTACCTCTAACTGATTTTATCTCTTCTTTTTCTATCCTTAAGAATTTAACTGTTTTTGAGAGAGACTGGCTGAGAGCACAGACAAGATTAAAGTGTGCTTTGTATTTATGATTGCACAATGATGATTGGTTTTTTCCTTACCCATTTCCTGTATTTCTTTCTTTTTTGACTACTTCTGAGCAATGAAGCAGCATGGCTTCCTTTCCCATGCATCTCTGCTTAAGGACTTTCTGTTAATTTACCAGGCATGTCTTCTATTTCAACTATTGCATTTTAAAGTACACTATCCTTCATTTGATTTTTGTGTGGCGTCTGAGGATGTGGCATTTGGGATTTCCGTTTAGTCAAGATCCTAAGAACACTTTTTAGACCTCAGAAAATCAATCGGTGCCTTTGTCTGGAGAGATTAAGTGGTGCTTACGGAACAGATTTGGTCCAGAATAGCATACCTTAGCTCAACGTGCTTACAGCAGGACCAGAATCAGGCTAGTCTTCAGATTAGTTGGCTCTATTAAGATCTATGTGTTGACATCCTAGATTGGCTTGTTCCCCTCTTAAAAAAACAATTTTAAAGAAAATTTTGTTACCAAACATAATTGGTATATTTTGCTTAAGAAAGATGAATTTCCCTTACAGCAGGTGCTTGCATCTTTCAGGTAGTCTTAAAACGACATCCTGTGTTGCTTCTATAGGCTAATCTAATTTGCCAATTCCTAAGTGCAGAATCAAAATTCAGTATTGTTAGGCTTTAGTTTTCCAGTTTACCTACATCAAGATATTTTGGTTGTTTTGTTCTTCAGGCCCTGTATGTTTCCTCACTGTTCCTGCACTCAGTATTGCAGGCTTCATAATATGGGTACTTTGCTTACATATTTGTGTAACAAGCTCAATGACAAATGTGGCATGCTGTCTAATGCCTCAGTACATATCATCATGTAACTGTTAGTAAACATTGGACTTTTTGCACATGACCTAGTACTTGAACACAGCAATGAAAAGCATTATTATTGATAATTATTCTCAGAAGTCCTTCCTATTCTGTTCCAGGAACTGGCTATAAGGGGCATTCCAGCAACGGTGCATAGTTCTTTTATATATTTCCTCGTTTGCCTCAAGTGTATTAGTTTAAAATTACGTGTCAGATCTACCCAAGCATCACTAAGCTTTGTATTGGAACCAGATCCAGTATCAGCCAATAAATGTGCTCTTTAAGTGCCATTTCCTTTTTCTTTGTGAGAAAATGGAGCCAGGAGGGAAAAGGAAGTTTGTTCTTTGGGTGTCTAGCTCAATTAATTATCTTTGTTATGTCCCCCAAGGTCCCCAAGACACTTCTTAAATGTTGTAATGTCTGGCTTATCCAAACAATCTATTAAATGTTGGCAGTGCAAGTCACAAAATGTCCCCTGGTGTGGACCAAGGCTCTGATCACACAGAGGAGCACATGTGGACTTCAGAGGCTCGGTCCAAGTTTGGTAACCTGCCTGCCTGCAGCCTGCTCCTCTCTGAAGCCCCTTTCAATGGGCTCAGACTTTAGTGCAGTTTGTTCTCTCCCTCGCTGGCGCTACAGATAAAGCTTGTCAGGGTGTGAAGACAGTGACCAAAAAACTAATAAAGGAAGACATTGGCCATCCATCACGGTTACAGACTAAACAACCCTGTATTGTTGAAGAACTGGCCCCTTTTTGTAATAACAATAAAGAAATCACTAAGGAACCAGTAATGCTTCTATTTTTAAGGCATATTTTAAGGGACTCTCTCTCTGTTTTCTGTATGTGCCCAACAAAAAAAAGGCATGAATCAAAGCTACCTGTTAGATTTAAATTTGCAAGAAGCTACCAAAATGAAGGGACTGATTTGGGTCTTAGGCACTGGAAGGATTAAAACTGAGAAGACAAAAGACCGTGGTGATAGGAGATCTTATTTCCCTCATCATGAATAATACTGGGATTACCGTAATGAAAGGTTTTGAGAACATCTCTGTGATCAGGCTCTCAGAGGTATGCAGGACCTGCTGAGAGTTGGCAGCTGGACCCAAGAGGAGAGAGTGATTCCCAGTCAACATTATTCCTCCATCTTCATACAAAACCAGAAGCAGACATGAGACCGAGAGGAAAAAGAGGCATCTTGCCTGTTGTCTCTGCTGTTGCCCTGTTTCTGTTTGTTGTTCAGCTGTGACCTCAGCCTTGAAGGCAGTTTCATGTGAAAGGTTTTTAGACCTTCTCTCTAGAGGTCCCGTCAGGTTTAGGCTGGATAAAACCCTGGCCTGCAGATTTCAGCAGGATCGCAGCCTCCATCCTTGCTGGTTCCTCTATGCAGAAGGTTCCTAGCTTTTGCTGCTGCACCCTCTAATGCAAAATGCCAAACAAAGAGTTTTTACAATTTTGGCTTGCACATTTTTTCCCATAGATGTTATTCCTTTGCAAATGCAGAGGAACAGTTTGGGCAGAACCCAGGGGGATATGTTATTGCCTTTCCTAGTACTTTATTGCAGCAGCAGGGATGGCTAGGATTGCCCCACGCTGTAGGAATGTTTGGGAAGCATTGCAAAGGCCGTGACTGTAGTGGATGACAAGTTCGCTTGCATGTTCCCCAGGATCTTCCCAACTGCTGCCAGGTGTGGGCCTTGCATTGCCATGGATGTGAGCAGGGCAAACCTTACTGCTGGTGGAGAAAAGGCAGGAGCATCTGGCTGAGAAGATCCTGATGGAAAGTATTTATTTTGAAATCTTGTTCTCCTGCTTTTCATGTGGAAAGAAACAACTTGGTCTGTGTTTCTTTCTGTCACTTGTTAGCTGTAGTGCAGCTCTATAGCATTTTCACATGCAGATGTCATGAAGAGTTAATATGAGACAAAGTAAGTATGACTAATAGTTTCTTATTTGTAACTCCTCAACCTAAGCAGACTTATCACATAATTGTCTCAGAAATAATCCATCGCCATTCTGCAAATATCAACCTAGTCATCTGTAGAAATCATAAGGGAAATTGCCTGCAGGAAGACATGATGGTAGTACAATGTGAAGTTTTTAATTATTTTTTCTTTTTTTATTTTCCAAGAACAGTGTGCAGGGATCATACTATAGCTTCATTCTCAGAATTGCTTGTGCACAAGACAGACGTGCCTGCTGGGGACTCTCAGGAGGCTTATTTTTGTTATTTTGCATTGTTTTTCTTGGTTTAAAGTAAGCACCTGATTCTGTTAACTAGTGGCAAAATATGATTTATGGTGAAACGTGTTGCCTCCTAACCTCTTTGTTATTACTAGTAGCTATTGAAAATATAAAGCATGGGACACTGAAAGTAAATTAAGATGTCATCTGCTCTCTGTTTTTTGCTCAGTGCTGTACATATGCCCATAAAGCTTGTGCCCACCTCTGTAAACGAGTATGTGCATGATTAACTTGTTGCCACGTGTTGTCTCAGAGGGTACCTCTGTAAATGTTTGCAAATTCAAGGACTGGATGTGGTGATCTAATAGAATGTGCCAAAATTCAAATGTGTCTGTACCTGTACAACAACAACAGGTTATTACTAGCTCAGATTTTTTTTTTCTTCTTTAAAGCAGTTGCTCGCAGGAAAAAATACTACGTGGCTCAGTGGTCTTTGAGGTATGGAGCATTCAACTATTCCGCTTTAACAATAGTCTTCCAAATAAATATGCTGCCTGTTGGCTCAGCCAGTGAGATTTATCACACATACACATGGAAAATGTATTTCAAAGACTTATCTGTCATGTAAGTTTTTAAAACTATTTCCTCTCATTGTAACTTTCTGGCAATTAAGGCTACTGATTCACACGATAGCAATTTAATCTATTGTCTTGAGAATCAGAAGGATGTGACGTTCGGTATTTATCTTTCCTTTTAAATGAACAAGAGTTCCTGGCTTGTACAAAACCAAGAAATTTCAGACCAAAGCCATTCCAGTCCTGTCTTCTGAAGCAACACGGGAACAATGGTGTTGTAGTCTGTAAGTGGCAACTAGAGGAGCTTCTCGTTCATGTGCAGGAGGAATCTCACACAGAAGAAGGTACATTCATTTCTAATTAAGCCAGTGAATAATTATAGAGGTTATATACTGGCAGATGTATTCTGATCTGTTACTGGCACCTGCTCTATTACCATTGGGGGAAACTTGAAGTCTGCAGCTCAGAAATGACCGGGAGGTGGAAGGGGGCTAAAGAGAAGGGTTTCATACCCTGTCTTTTTTCTTTGCCTGCTTTGTAAAACTGAGGGGTTAACAGAGAAAAGCAATATCTGATTCGAACACAGTAACAGTGCATGCACTACAAATACACTAGCAAGTGTGTAATCTGAGAATAATGCCTATTGTTTTCTTTACCATTACTTTCTCGTTTCATTCTCATGCAGTTGCCACTTATCTATCTTGCAGCAGTAACACCCTTATGTCAGATTGGCGTTTACAGCATTATATTAGACTGAGTTTTAGAATAGATCTTTCTTTTCCTGTCTTTTGTAAATAAGGCAAACTTGGCATTTATTTATGTGTCTGTGAATTGGACCTGAAATTGACATCAATAAGAAGTGTGTGTCTGTAAACTGAAATCAGAATTTGTCTTTGCAAAATGTATTCTAGTCTTTAACTGGAAGGTTCTTTTAGGGAAAGGTGTGTCTGATCTCCTGGCATTAATATATGGTATGTTTAAGCGCCTCTAGTTGCCTATATGATCACTGAAATTAACTCACTTAAATGGAGCTCCCTACAGCTTTCATCCATTAACTGCTAATGTCTTGCCACAGAACGCATCTGTACTTCATCTGCACAATGCTCCTATCGTATTATTATTTTTAGAGGCCTGGCAGTACAGGAGGTAGTTTATAGATATATGGAGAACAAAGGCTGACGTTTTGGTTGTAGAAAGCAGGAGGCGACGCTAAAACTGATTTTGGTAAATGGAGGTTTTCACCCTGGTTCTCTAATCTCTGCACAATTTCCTCCTTTTACTCCTTGTCTCTTATCTCAAGCATATTATCGACCTGAAATCAGTGGATTACAAGCATGTGGTTGTAATGGTCTGTAAACCAGACCTGTTGGCTGGTGCAAAACTTATATATTCTTTCCATTTGTGGATGTTTGGGCAGGATGCAAATCTTGCACAGCAGAGGTGACTTCTACTGGAGCCAAGTTGGCTGAGCCAGTGTGGTGTGCTTCTTTGTGTCAGGTTGTCTGACAAATAATGTTGTGTATTGAAGGTGTGCAGTGTATTAGCTCGAGTAAATAGGAATATGTATGTATGTTGGGTTGCATTTCCTGTGGAGGTAGCCCACATTTCCCTGCAACAGGACATGAAAATAGGAATAAAGAATGGTTATCCTCCTAGATTACCTATTAAAAGAAGCATGGGTGGGTAACTGAATTACTGTGAAAGTCTGCATTGATTATGGCTTTCTGAAATGTTGTAGAACCTCAAAGAAAGAAAAGAACCAAAGAAAGAATAGAAATTGGCGAGTTGTTGTGGAACAGACTAAACACCCCAAATTAAGAATATGCTAATCCCTCTCGTTTTTAATTTTTTGACAGATGCTCCCATTGGCAGTGCTGCTAACAAACCTACTGCTGACAACTGTAACAGGTAGGAAAACATATTTTCTGATGTCTAGGAACTATAATATGTTTTCACTGTTACTTTGGTGAGATTTCTCCCCCCTCGACCCCTTTTTGCCCATCTAATACTGCAACCCTAGCTCACGCAATTTTCTCATCACGCTGCAGACATCAGTAAAGTTACTCCTTTTGGCTCTTTACCTTGCAACAAGCACTGTGTTGAGTCACAAAGACTCCCTGAAGTCAGTGATGTTTGGCTGAACAAACTATGGGGTTTTGCTACTGCCCTATTGATTTTAATGGGATTGCAGGCTGGCGCAAATGAATTAACACATCACATTCCTCAAAGGATCAGGACTGATATTACCTATGCAAGGTTTGAGCCAGTGGAAATATAGCAAAGAAGCCATTTAAGTAATGCAAATACTGGGGAAAAAAACCCACCTGTGCTTGATCCTCTGGACTGTCATATCGGGCATACGGTCTGCCTAGAAGCTAGAGCTAAAGGTCCGGGACACATAGTGATCAATGGTGATAAATTCCAACAGATAAATGCCTGAACTACAAAATTATTGTTTTACATTGCAAGTTATGTTGTGTTTCGATATGCAGGATCATCAGGTTCTTTGCTTGAGGAGGCATCAGTTTCCCGTTGCAGCCTTTTTGGGAACGATCACATCAAAACTTTTGATGATTCTTTCTACAGTTTTGCTGGGGACTGCAGTTATCTCCTTGCTGGGGACTGTCACAAGCACTCCTTCACACTCTTAGGTGAGTCTGAGCAAGATACCAAGAAGTAACATATGCAACATGTTGTAGGGATTTTGCATTGCCCTTGTGCTGGGTTCCGTCACTGAGAAGAAAAGACAAATAATTGCCCATTGTCAGATAGGATGGATCACTCCATGAAAGGATCTTGGTTTTCTTTTCTTTTTTTTTGAAAGCAGGATTACTTCTGTGGAAATGTTGTCACTTTGGCTTCTGTTATTGCTTGGTAATGTAGCTCATGCAAGGAATGGAGACTTTGTTGCTGGCTCTTCTAAAGAGGGAAAGTGAGACCTTTTTAATTTTGAATTTGGTAGGCGAATGTGTCTGTTAAAGCTGAGTACAGGAATAGGAATTACACAACCCTGTAAAAATAATTTTACCTGTATGTGAAATCCACCCAGTAAGAAAATCCTGTCCTCCAGGACAAAAGGGATTTGAATTAGCATGAGCCTCTGCGGCATTTTTCTTGGGGACGAGCAAGAGTTTATATGAGAATCAAAACTGTATATTACTTTCATATGAAACTATTTTGGTAGATATTCTTATATTCACTAATAACTGTCCTGTATTAGTCTTAGTTACAATATGACTTTTTACTGACTACAAATAAATTGAAGTAAACTGATCCCATCACTCTGAAAAGGAGCCATCTACTAATTTAAATAATTTTCTTCTTCAACTTGCAACTTGGTACAGATTTTTTGTATGTAGAAAAACCCACCGACATATGTGAAGTATGAATTGATTGCAATATTTTATCTGATTAATTAAGTCTCAATGTGTCTACTCATGGGGTTTTTTTTAAGTTTGTTGGGCACATAAGCATGGAATAATCTATTTTTGATTCCTATTTTAGTATATGTATATGGGTTTGTTTTTGTTTTGGGTACCTGGCTGTGGAGTGCAATCTACATTGCCAAGCAAAACTTCTAGGTGTAGGCAGAGCTGGCTACCTCAGAGCAGGAGGTCCAGATGGGCAGCACATTGCACAAGGAGCTGCTCTAAAGTCAAAGCTAGGCAATGGGCAAAAGCAGAGAAAAGACTATATCTGAAACCCCTACCTTTTTCTCTTTGAGCCTAAAAATGTTGTCTCCATCTCTATGTGCTGCTCCTTTTGAAAAATTCAGAGTGAGTTGCTCCCGCCTGTTGGATAGCCAATATTGGCATCCACCTCTTAAAGACCAGCTGAGATGGTTAGAGGGCATATCAAGAATGAAGATATCCAGGCTCAGTTCTTCCATCAGTTCAATGGATGGAAGACCTTCTGATGATCAGGTTGTTCTGATGAACAGCCCTTCTCTTACCACTGAGCTAAGGGTTGTTCTTGGGACGAAACTAGGAAGGGAAAGAGCAAGGCAGATCATTGGGCACATCTCCTGTGGCAGCTCCTCCAGTGTGCATGGTAGGATGGAGAATTCACTGGCTAGAGACAGTAACGGGGAGAGTGTGAGTCCACAGCCAGTCAGTGCCAGGTCATGCATCTGCCAGTGGTTCATGCCAGCCCTCATCCTGGGACTCTCTGTCTATTTCACATTAAACAACCATGGAATGAAATAGATGGATGGCTCCTGAAACTGTTAGATGATATGCTTCCAACCCTGCAATGTGTACTTACAAGTTATCCTCCTGAGTCTCAGGAATAACAATATTTGTTTGTCTTATCTCTTCAGGTGACTACCAGGATGGGGAGAAAATTGGTTTCTCTGTGTATCTTGGAGAATATTTCAATCTTCGCTTCTCTTTAGATGGAGGTGTGATGCAGGAAGACAAAAGGTACATGTGGGAGCAAGTATTCCAACAGAAAAAACCTGATTTTTTTGTGTCGTATTCTGAGAAATTCCTCTTTTTCTTCACAGAGTTTCCATACCTTTTGCCTCCAATGGCATATTTATAGAGAAGGAAGCAGGTTATTATAAAATATCCAGCGATGAGCATGGCTTTGTGGTGAAGATTGATATCAGTGGTAATATTCAGATACTCCTTCAAGAAAAGCACTATAATAAGACTTGTGGGTTGTGTGGCAACTTCAATAAATTTGCTGAAGATGACTTCAGAACTCAGGAAGGTAAGACTATGACTGACTGCTTGTATTTTAATGTATGCTCTGCACGCTTTTCCTGATGGGTGATTCAACAAAGGTTTTGCTGATCCAGCAAAATGTTTCTACAAAACCTGTCAGGTACCTCTATCTTGATGCACTGAAAAGCTGTCTAAGTTCTTTCATCTTCCTTTCTCCTGAAAGGAAATTGCTGTCATATCTCATTCCTGAGCAAAGCTCAGAGGTCTGAATTTAATACTTCTAGAGACCTCGAATCTTGAAATACAGAGATAAAGCTACAGGCTAAACAATATACAGTATAGTGTGTTGGGAGACTGACTAGAAGACCCAGCAAAAAAAGATGTAAGGAACAGTTATTGATTCAGCTTCTAATTTTTAATGAGTTAGACAAGTGGGAGTAAGTATAGGTAATGTTGCAATAGCAGAATATTAGATCTTGGAGGTTGCTCTGGCAGGTTTGTACTCCTATTTGACATGGGATGCTGTTCTATGAAGCGGTTACCTTGTAACGACATTTCCCTGTCTGTATGATCTGTTTGAATGGAGATGTACCTCATAGCACACCAATTCCCAATGAGAAGGAGAGACAAGACTGCTCTTAAATTACAGAATCATAGAATGGTTTGGGTTGGAAGAGACCTTAAAGATCATCTAGTTCCACCCCCCCCGCCATGGGCAGGGTTAACACCTGCTAGACCAGGTTGCTGAAAGCCCTATCCAACCTTGAACACTTCCAGGGAGGGGGCACCCACAGCTTCTCTGGGCAACCTGTTCGAGTGTCTCACCACACTCATCATGACGAATTTCTTCCTA
>VZSC01009974.1:5996-68239 GCA_013398225.1 Steatornis caripensis | reverse complement strand
CTAAAGAATGAGTCTTTGGTCAAAGCTTTTGAAGTCTCCTTAATTAACCTTATACTGAAAAAGCATGCTAATGAAATTTCCCAATAACACCAAGTAACATCATACATGCATTAGAGGATTGAAACACCATACAAAAAGAACTGGATGACCTTGAGTGAGTACTGATAATGGCATGCAACTTAACAGTAGACAAAAGCAAGACCTTACACAGAGGGACTAACAAAACCAAACTCTCCAATAGCAGGGAAGCTGTTGATAAAGATAAGGACAGCCGTGAGTTGTTACCCTATCACATTACAACAGAGCCAAACAGTACGAAGACTTGAAAAAGTTGTTGGCATGCCTATGATGCTAGCAACAAAGTATTTCCCAGCAGAAGCAAGTGAAAATAGTCGTACAACACAAGAGTACCATGCTGCAAGCTCAAGTAAAGGAAGATGAATTCAAACTGAAGTAGATCTAAAAAAAAAAACCCAAACCAAACCAACCAAACCCCAAACCCTGAATAATGCTGTTTTGCCAGGAGGTCAGGATTCAAACTGTTATGGCCATGCATATGCCATCTCAAACTTGGTAACAGGCATCTGAAACCCTTTCAGGATGGAGTTGTTGGAGCCTACCATGCCAGTAACTTGCTAGGTTTACTTGGAATTGTTGCCAATTAATTTTCTTTGACGAATGTTTTAATTAATTTGAGACTGCTGTGAAATTGAGTTTGGGAGTGGAAGAGCAAGGGTAGGAGGAAGAACCAAGAAATGTTGAGGAGTGACAAAAGACTGAGTTTCCTTTGGTAGCATTTATTCTGCTGCTTTTTGGAGGATTTGAATCTGTTATTTCCACTGGGTCCTTTAAAAACTTTTTTCTCTTTCAGTGCAGTTAATAGTTGTGCATGTTGCTGATGGTAGTGCTGTAGCAGTCACAGGAAATACATGCTTACAGCTCCTATGCAGCTCTAATATTTTTACAACAGTTTTACTAGCATATTTGCATTTGTTTAAAAGAACATATTAGCTAAGTCATTCGATACAAAGTTGCATCAAATACTAATATGAATTTTTTTTTTACCTTTACAATTTTCCTGTGGTACATCATCATACTGTCGTGATTGTATCTGCAGTTTATTGGAAAGCAGCTATGCAGTCTTGCAAGCCAGAAGGTATGCAAGCAGATGGCCGATTGTTGGAGCAGTTGACATATTTAAATAAGTAAATGTAGTGGTGATTGATGTAGTCGAGTGTTTTTCTTTTCTTAAAAAAAAACCAAACAAAAACATTCTTTGAAGTGAAGATGAGGTGGAGGGATTGTTACTGGATCAATGATGAAAGAATGGAGAAGGACAGACAACTGCAGTTGGATTGTCCACCTGTTAAGAGGATTTTAGGGAAAGAAGAGGAGAAACCCCTAAAATATGGGTAAGGGATTATGCTATATGGAGAGAAAAAAGAGAAAGGCAAAGTCTAGCCACGTCAATGATTGGGAGCTTTGTCATAGTCTTAAGCGAGGTCTGGACTCTTCCCTTGGGTTTGAAGAGAGTGGGAAGAGAGAAAGGAAAGGAAAGTACGCTCAGAGAGCTGTAAGAAGGTATTGTATGATCTCAGTATAGTGGTACACCAGAAGTGGCAAAAGATGCTTCAAAACCTGGAGAATGCCAGTGAATGAGTTACCCTAAAGTAACTCATTGGTAGGTAAATGATATCTTGCCACCAAATTCAATAGTTTATATATGTATACAGTTTTGCATTCCTTCTCATGATAGGAATGTGGTTTGCATGAAGTTTGGCCTTAGGAGATGTGCTAAATGAGGTGTGGAGCATCCTGGTTGCTAGTTCTTGGCCTTCTAAGTATTCAACACATTTTTCTACTCTCAAATAAAAGCAGGTTTTGCCAAATATCATATTCGCTTATAAGTGGCAATTAGGAAAAAGGAGCCAAATGGGAACAGTTCATCTCCAACTGAAACATTCAGGGAGGCATGAATAACTTAGTAGCTAAGAAGATACAAATATCATGGTAGTTCCACATACATTTTTTTTTCCTCTTGTTCTGCTCTGGAGAGACTGTAGAGTGAAGGAAATTAACTGAAACTACTGTGTGAAAACAGGAGAGGCAGGCAGGTTAAAAAAAGCAAGTAGAGGTAATGATATTGTGAATAAAGGAGTGAAGAGGAAGAGAAAAACTGGCAAATGAAATCTAGCATCATGGCAGTCTTACAAAGCTTTCTTTTTGAGAAGGATCCTCTTAATAAAAGATAGTTTAATAACGAAGCTTCAGAGATGGGGAAAGCTGTTTTTCCTCAGTTAATAGCATTGTAGACCGTTTTGTCAGCCCCAAATAATTTATAAAATCTGGAGTTACTTAAAGTCCTGTTACTATCTTAGAGATGACATATGAGATGGGGAGGCTATGCTCTAGACCAAAATTAAGTATTTAAATTTTTTCAAGCAGGGCATTTATTATGTGCTGTTACTTCTGCTTCCCAGATCACCAGCGTGGAGGTTAAAACCAGTGAAGATCATTTGAAAGTCCATAAAATGAAGAAGAAAGTATTGAGGAAGCAGGTCAGAGCTCAACACACGTTGATGAGACATGAGGGCATTGAGTGCATCTCCCATGCCACACAGGTGACTGGCAGTTCTGATTTTGATGGTAGTATGGAAATGCTGCTTATCTGTGTGCTAGTCTCACATACGCTTTGTCTAAAATGCAGTTCTCCAAAGTGCACTTCCTGAGATGGTGAGTTTTCTGTGTATCTCTGATTTCAAAACAAAACTGTACTCCAGCAGTTTAATGTCTGTGGAGAGGCTTTGATGGCCTTTGGTTAAGTTGTTTTTTTTTAAGTCTGAAACAGTAGTTCTTTGAGTTGGGGAGGAGGAGGAAGCATGGAAAATGTTACCTTGTTGAAGTAGATAAAGAAATTAGAGAAAGAAGAGTTTTCTTCTCTGGCTTTTAGCTTTTTTTATCTTTCTTTCCTCTGTACTTCTCCATCAAGTATAATTTGTCTCATCTAAACTCCATGTAAAAACATGTATCTTAGAAATCTTTTCCACGTTGTTTTCTTCTCCTGAATTGATTTAGGCTGTCTTCTGTGGGAGTTGAATTGACTGGCTGTCTTACAGCTGTTGAAAAGGGGACAACTTTCTCTTCCCTTGCACAAAAGGGGACAAAAGAGGAGGAAATTCTGCTTTCTTATGATGCTCAATGAACTTTACCATAAGCCACTTTATTCCCTAGCCTAACAGAAAACTACTCAGCTTTTTGATTTGTAGTTTTCTGCACAGTAGAGTCACAGGAGATCAGAGGTTGACCTTGCAGATACTGGTATAGCAAAGAGTAAGTTACAGGAGCTTGCAGACAGAAAGGGAAGAAGTTAGAGAGTTTATAATGTCCCTCTGCAAGTCGTGGGGAAGTGCTAATGGCTTGGAACACTGTATAATTTACTCTAACCTTGTTTATCTTAATCCTGCAAATTCTTCCCATTCAAATATGGAAAAATCTGTTAGGTCTTTATACTTTTTTGTAACAAAATTTGGCTTAGTCTTCCCTCAAATTTCACACCACGTGGACATATGTTAAAATGACCCAGCGATGTTGTATTTATTGTAAGCTCTTTGGAGCAGGGATTGTTTCTCTAGTGTTGCTTGGAAATGGGTCTGTAATCCAGGATTTGTTCCATTTGACTCTGCCCCGAATACCAAATTAATCCATCTAATCTATCCAAAGAGTAATTCTGGGGTCCAGCAAGATCCTCGTCGATGACAGAACATGTAAATGATGTATGAAACAAAATCATACTGCTAGTGATAAACTTTTGTCAAGAATACAGAAAATGCTTTCAGGCTTTGTGCAAGAGTCTGATTATATTGAACTTGCCTAGTCAGGAGAACATGATCAGTTGCTGTATGTGCTGCTGTTGCATAGTGATGGTCTTTGTAGATAAAGTGTCTGCAGCCTGTGAAAGCACTGATTTGAGGCACTGCATTTCCTCTACACACGTGAGCATCTCCATTAATAACATTCTAGAAAATAATAATGTGGTCGCCTTTGAAAAATGTGATCAGTAATGAGCAGCCTGATGCCGTGCTAAGAACAAGTGTTAACAGAGCCATCACAATAGGCGTAATCACAGTAGTATTCACCATACAATTTTTTTTTAGTAATCCTCCTCTCAAGTTTTAAACTTATTTTTCTGTCTTTTAGAGAAGTGAGATGCTATCATTTGAAACAATTGAACACTTTACCAGCGGCTTTCAGAAAAGGTCATAGAACATTTATAGACTTTAAGGAAAGATTGTCTGAAAGCTTTCTGGGAAGGTATTACGTGGAGTCAATCTGAGTAAATTGTTGCTAGCTGTTTGAAGTCACCGGAGCTCAATCAAAACTTCAAGACTGTATCCTCGTTTGGCCTTAAAAAGGAACTTAAACTTCTTTCAACCACCATGATTAGATTGAACATCCAGTTATGGCATATAGCTATTTAGATGTCAAAATAACTTGTTAATTTATTTTGAAAAGGCCTATGTGTTTTCAAATGTTATTTCTTGAATAATAGTCTTTTGAAAAAGTTCTGTTTTGTTGTTTCTTCTAATCTTTGGCAAACTGGCAACAGTCCTTGCAAACTGCATACTCCTTGGTAATTTTGGACCTAAATCACTACAAAAGCGTAGAATTAAGCAATTAGGCATTGTGTGTGAAGAAATCTGTGTTAACTAAGAATGGGCCATAAATCTCTTTTGTTTCTGAAAACAAGAAGGAGAATTTTCAGATTAAGAGTGCTGGAGCAGAACTAGATGCTGTTTCTAGAGGCAACTTATTTGGTTTTTTTGGTGAACCTGATGTATGGGGGACATGAGGTGGGACTGGGAATATCAGTTTCTGTGCTTGGAGAGTCTCCTTGGCAAAGATGAGAAAACCGTTAATTAAAAAAAAAAAATCAATCTTCAAAGGTTTTTCTGTTTGTTTGTGTTAGTGGTAGCAGATCTCCAGAAAAAAATCAATTTTAGAAACCTCCAAAATTATGTGTGCCAGTGTCACTGTTTGCCTGCAGTACATCTGACATGCACGTGCCTGCTCAAAGCTTAGGTGCTCTTGTAATAGTAACTACACACATTAATTGAGGAGGTATCTCTAATAGAGGCTGCAAGCTTTTCTGCCAGAATACGTGCTGGGCAAAGGTTGCCCTAGCCTCATATACCAAGCTCAGTGAAATGTAAGTATCTTGTGTGGAATATGTAGAGTACTCATGGGCTTACGTAATTTTTCTTTATAGAGCTACTCTCTTGGTAGAATGTTAGTTTTAAATGAACCAACTAATTCTCAATTTTTTTTAATTCCTCTACACTTAGAGCCTGGTTATTGCCAATGCTGGTCTGGGTAATGGGATGAGTAGACACCAGCTGCTCAGGATAGTAGAAGAGTATGGATTGGTGGAAACACTCTTAATGCCACCGAATAAACCATATTCATTTGTGAAATATGGGACAAAAGAAGAAGCCAAGAAGGCCTTTGATGCCCTTCATGGAAAAGAAGTAACACTGGAAGACTTTGGCCAAAACATTGTTCTATATATTAATTTTGTGGAAAAAGGTATAATTTTTCTGCTCCCCTCTATGTCCAACTTCCTGCATACTGCTTCCCTTTGCTTTTCCTGTCTAGGTTGTAAATATAGCTTTTTATATATAAAAAAAGCACACTAGTCTTGGTCAGTAGACACAGAGAATGAAAGCCAGAATCTATAAGATTCTGGACATAAAATAATCTTTCCTCCTTGTATTTCATGACAGGATACTCTAATTTGAACTCCTTTACTTGGAGGCAAAAGGAGAAAGGATTTAGGTAGTTTCCAGACCATTCAATACTGCACATGAAGGTATTGTGATTAAGGAGCTAAATTGGGACCCAGGAGATCTCTGGACAGTACATTGGATTTTGTGTGTGACCTTAGTCTTACGATCTCTATCTCAACTCCAAGAAGGAAAATAGACATAATAAGATTTCTGGGTCTTTTTTCCACCCTTCCCTCCAGGCTTTTTTAATGGCTGACTATAAGCTATTTAGTACAAGAACTTACTCTTTCTAAGAGCTGTTACAGTGTCTAGTGAAAAGGGTTCTTGGTGTTGGTCTGTACCTCCTACCAGCGAATAGCTTTTTTTAAGCTATTAGGGTAGCAAACTGAATGTCTCTACATCACCAACATTTTGTGTTCACCGAAGTATTGCGTTATACTCCTCTGTATTTGATTACAGATTGCTTCTCTGAACAGAGAGTAATCTGGTAATTTGGTAAATGACCAAAGTTCTAGAAAATTTAAATGAAATGCAGGTAGAATCCTGAAGCGATTGGGAAATTCTTTTTACCATTATTTTGACAGGAAAATCACAGGTGGTTTTGGGTTTGAATAGTATGGAGTCTTGTTGGTCTTATGCAGTAAAATTTTTAGAAAGTGCTTTGCCTGAAGCAAACCTTAGGCTTTATCCTGTTTTGTCATGCCAAAAAGGGATTATTTATTAACCAAATAACACCCTAATGAGGGCTCCATTGTATCATTAAAGTAAATACTTCTATAGCTATACTATATTCCCATACATAGTAAATATCCCGAAAGGGAACACATGTTTTATTTTCTCTAAACAGTGACAATAATCTCTTTTTCCATACACCCTAGTTTTCTGGCAGAATGCTGTTCCTACAAGCTTGCCTCCAGGCCTAATCATCATTGAAAATATTATTTCTCCAGAGGAAGAAAGGAGAATGTTGGAAAGTATTGACTGGATAGGAGATGAAGATACTCAAAATGGTGGGCAAAACTGTAGACATCCAGACTTTCTGTACTTTCATGCTGTTTTTTCCTACAGTTTCCATTTACAAGAAGTCTACATCTTGGCAAATGTATAGTTTGAAATCATCGTGTATTTGTTCTTAGTATTGTAGAAATTGGGTCTTATGTTGCAAGTGATAAACTCCTGAGGGCAAGTGGTCTGAATTGATATTCTGGTATGGATTTACTTGAATAATATTCCTGCATCCAGAAACAACTGAATTCTTTTTAGGTGTCTTATGGCAGGCACAAGACTTCTGTGAAGGTTACTCTTGTAATTTGATGTCCAACTGAGGAGCTGTGTCTTCTCTTAAATCAAAAAGAAGTCAGTGAGACACACATTCTGGACACTTGTATGCTTTCACTTAGGCTCTGTTGAGTTAAATCTCTTAAGTGAATTGTGATTGGAATTGAATTCAAGGTTTCTGTGTAAATTTTGTTCCTTGGAACAACAGAAAGGGTTATATTGACCTTAGCTAACAAGTGACTTAGTGATTGGTGAAAGATCCTGCTGTATCCGTAGGATATTAATCAAGCGCATGTTCAGAGATCAAGGCAAGAATAAAGATGCATTAAACATGACTTAAGAAGATTGGTGCTCTCTACTACTTACATCTACAAAAACACTGTCAGTTTGACTTCAAACAGCAGTGAATGTAATGCTTGATGTAAATACAAAAGGTAATAAGGCAGAAATGTGTACCATGAAGAACAAGAGTCACATACATTATTTCAGCTATTGATTAAAGAATGTTTAGGTTTAACATGTCAGATGGAATAGGGAAGCAGAGCAAATTGTGTATACTGTTTTATGTAGTCTAATCTTACTTTAAACTTGTGTGTTCTTACAGCCCAGAAGACTTTAAAGCATAGAAGAGTAAAACATTTTGGATATGAGTTTTGCTATGATAACAACAATGTTGATAGAGATAAACCTTTACCTGGAGGTGAGAACTTCCTTGTTAAATCATACTTATTTCACACTGATGTTTGAACCATTATGTAAAGCCTTTAAGCCTCACTGAGATACGGATGTGAGACCCTAATTAAAGGAGAGGTGAGACTCTAATGAAAGGAGAGCCTTTAATGTATCATAAGCACACAGTGAACAGTGCTGCTGAATGGGATCCATTCCAAATTACTGTGAGTGCTTGAAGCTTAATTTCCAACCACTTGCAGCCAGAGGCTGCTGCCCTTTGTTGAGGTCCAGTCAAATAAGGCTTTTGGGATTGTAATTGTCATTCTTTTTTAGCTTTTGTTTCATAAAACAATTGTGTTACAGATTAGATACTAATTTCTTTGGGGTTGTGATGTATATTGCTGTGTATAGTTATCTTGAGTAGCTTGAAGCTTGCTGGACGCATGCCAAAATAAAATTTCCTTTGAACTGAAAGCAATTTTGAAAAGTTTTGAGTAACTTTTATTTGGAGTTGAGAGCTGTGAGTTAGAGTAAAGCGAGAGAGTCATCTTATAGCCTTAGATTTTAAAATAATAATAATATAATAATAATAAAATAGGGGAGTTATATTCCTATAAAACTTGAAAGTGTTTAAGTGATGCATGTGTGCTGAGGTGGATGTAGCTTCCAACAGAGGGATTCTGGTTACATTGTGGTTTTAACAGTGAAGCTATATAATCTTGAAAACGTTGGTATTTGAGCTGTTTTCTCATCTCATAGCTAGAATATTTTAAGTGTGAGAAAAGCATAAACACTTCATTGGGGGAGAACAATTGAAGAATAGAAATCAATAGATTCATGAAAGGGCTCTTACTAACATGTTTGGGGATGTTACCCCCAAAAGAATTTTACAGTGAGGTCCTTAGGTAAAATAACAAACAAAAGATGCAGGGAAGCACTGTAATGTTCATTCTTACTTCAAAACCAGTTTAACTTAACTTGGTGATATTTAATCTAATTCAGTAACAGATTTTTAGGGGCTAGATTTTTTAGGGAGCTCCCTGTACAACTTCTGACCTTCTGCATAATACTTTAGCTTCTTTGCTGAAACTTTTTTACTGTAGTTGGTGGAAACTCTGCCTCTGATTTGATATGCTTTTATTTATGTGCAGAGATAGTGAAGTTTGGATTTGTAAGGAGTGGGCCTGATGCGCTTCTGAAAGCAGAGGCCTTGGAGGAGCAGCCTTTTTAATTGCGAGATGTTATAAATATATTGGACTTGCAGATCAGGCCCCCAATTCTGATGTGTGTGTGTTACAGCAAATATAGAGTGACTGTTACTAAAGATGGGCTTATGGATCTCTGAAGCTGTTTCTATATATTTTGTCTAGTTGTTACACATATTGTAAAAAGAAAGAAGAAAAATGTAAAAAGCTATCCTGTCTTGCTTATGGTTTTGTTTCTCTAATTAGGTCTTCCTGAAATTTGCAACCTGTTCTTGGAGAAGTGCTTGAAGCAGGGATGTATCAAACATAAACCTGATCAACTGACTGTAAATCAGTATGAACCTGGACAAGGTAAGTTTATTTGCCCCTCAAAACTTTTGAGTTCTCTACCTTACATTGTGGTTTAACCTTGGTAGACATCCAAGCACCACACAGCCACTTGCTCGCTCCCACCCATTGAGACAGCAGAGAGAATTGGAAGGATGAAAGTGAGAAAAGTCATGGGTTGAGATAAAGACAGCTTCATAAGTTTTAAAAAAGAAAAGGAAACAAAAACAAAACAAAGAAAAACAAGTGATGAAAAAAAAAACCCAAACAATTGCTCACTACCAGCCAACCAATGCCCAAACAGTCTGTGAGTAACAGCATTCCCAGTAAACTTCACCTCTAGTTTTATTGCTGAGCACAATGTCGTATGGTTTAGAATATCCCTTTGGTCAACTGTCCCAGCTGTGTCCCCTCCAAACTTCTTGCGCATCCCCAGCCGACTCACTGGCAGCAAAGCATGAGAACCAGAAAGGACCTTGATGCTGTGTAGGCATTGCTTAGCAATAACTAAAACATCTCCTGTCTTATCAAGGCTAATGTCATCACAAATTCAAAACATAGCCACATACAAGCTACTGTGAAGAAAATTGACTCTGTCCCAGCCAAACCAGTACAAATTAACTGAAAATCAGAAGGAAGTGGCATCTAAATGTGACATGGTGAGGGACAGGATTTAAGCACCTGCTTAGTGTTTTCTCTGTGACCAGAGATGTTTTGAATCAAAACTAAAGTCTTCATACTGGTTTCTGAACCTGAGAGCTTGTGTTTAGAAGTACAGTTTCTGATACCACTGGAAATTGATGTTTCAGAGTCCAAGGCCATGACATGGAAACTAACCATAAAAACATATAGGAATAAACAGTTATGTATGGTTTCATAGTCCAGTGCACTCTTTCACTCAAGACTCTTCTTACTCCCCATATTGTGCATACAGTCTCCAGAAAATGGCTGTTGCTCTTAGTATATATGATACAATGTTAGTATATGTGATATATGGACTCATAAGTATGATGCAAGCAGTGTTCCTCCTTATTTGAGGATTAAGAAATTACTCCGTTTCTGTAATCTTTCCCAAACTGGAGACATCTAGAGAGACATTCGCTTCTAATCATGCCTCTGGGGAATAAATCACATGCTGTGCTTTTTGCTGAAGTCAATCATCAAGGCTAAGTATCTGACTTCCTTTCTAGAGTGGATATCTCATTTGTCCTTAGGAAGAAAGGGCAATAGCTTTTCTTTCAGAAATAATGTCTGATAGCTAGTAGAGTGCCTGCCAAACAGGAGTCTGAGAAGCTGATCCTATTTGTTTATGTATCTGAAAATGTGTTAAATTGATACAGTCATGTACTTCTGGCTGGGACATCAGAGGAGATTAGTTAGAATTGTAGATTTCTATCAAGAATAGAAGCAATTTTTTAAGAACAAACCCAAAGCAAAATATCCTTTCTTGAGTGGAAATCGTTAGGGTATGAATGAGCAGAGACTGCAGTCAGATTAATAGCTTTAGTGTCTGTGTTCCGAGCCAGATTGTCACTGGAAATTACACTTGTGAATTTAAAAAGTGACTGATGACTTTGGGTGTCTAAGCTGTAGGGGCCACGCTTAAGACACATTAAATGAATTCGTTTTTGAGGGCACTTTTTTAATTCAGGGTCCTAATAGTTTTTAAAGTTGTAGATTTATACTTGAAAGTTACCATCTGCTTTTGAATGCTTAGGTGACTGTCTCTTCCTATGTGCTGCATATATAAACAGGAGGTAGGTAAGTGTGGTGTTGATTGAATTGTCTGGGTGACGCTGAAGAGAGCAGTCAGTGTTCTCCTGCTGCACACTTCAGCATACATCTGAAGGCAGAGTTATGAGCAATTGGCTTTCAAGTCTTGCTGATTTTTCTGTCGTTAAATGTTGGCCTCGTAAAACACTTGTATTGCTTTCACTGAAACTAGTGGAATTCAGAATATTTACATCTGGAGGTAAAATCTGGCATATAAGGATGCTTCATAGGGCTGACTGCTAGGAAAAAATGTTTTCAGCTCAGAAATTTGATAGTGCCCAAAGTGAACACGGGTAGAGTTTTAATAAGCAAATGTAACTGTTTTAGTTTGGGACGCGTAGGAGTTACTCTTATCTGTCTGGGCCCGCTGTGGTGTCAAAGGAGGGTGTAGCTGCAGTTCTCCCGAGCTGTCTGCTGGCCTCGCTCTGCTGCTGGCTACAGTTCCCTGCCACGCGATGAGGCCTTGCTGTGGCATGCACACTGCTGTTCCAGCACTTGGTGTTAAAATGTATGGCATGAGCTGTGGGGAATGGCAGTTTTTCCAATTAGGAGATCTGAAAGAAAAATTAAAAAATTGCTGTCCCTTTGGCTATTCTCAGCTCTGTATGTTACTCATACGCACACCAACAGATGTACTGCCCAGGGCTGAGCCTAGCAATGGTGTGTGGAGTCCTGGGAACTGCAGAGCTGAGGCAGAGTTTGATCCTGACAGTGCTTGTGTTCATGGTAGTAGGTCTTAATTCTGAAGCTGAGGCCCTTGACACAGTCATTTGCTTAGCAATAGAGGGAGTATTTGGGATGACTCCTTTTCTGAAGAGAAGAGTGAGGGAGGAATACATGATTGTGGATGAACGAAGGCCTAAAATCGCCTAATGTAGCTTAACACTTAGTGCTGAGCTGCCTAAGAGGAGAGCATAGTGATTTCAGGTGCTCTCTGCAGCAAGGAGGGCATTTGGGGTCTTCAGAGGCTGAGTGAGGCATTTGGGTGCTCTGAGCTGTCTTCTAGATATTTCCACTGTTTACACAGGACACTGTGTTCATTGTGTGCATCTAATCTGGGCATGTAAATCAGACAACTGTCCTGAGTCCTTTTGGAAGGCAACTCCCTCCTTTATGATAAGTTTTGTTTGTTAAGCTGTATATCCCAGTTTTCTATATGGACATCCATGGAAATAGAGCTTGCTAACAGCAATAGCACTCTATTATTATACTGACTTTTTTGTTTTTTCTTATGCAGGAATTCCTCCTCATATTGATACACATTCTGCTTTTGAGGATGAAATAATCTCCCTCAGTTTAGGAGCTGAGGTAAACTTCGTGTGTATGTGTGTTGATGGTGCTTTACTAAGAACTTTCATTTTTTATATTGTTTAATACAAGTTGATTTTTCATGGTGTCTGTTCACACTAATCTGAGTTTCATATCAAGCATATAAGGTAATGTGATACTCTAATTAAATAAGTAACGGCAATGAGATGTTGTCACTGGAAGATTTGCCAGTGATATCAGTGATACCCTATTTTTAAATCTTAGCATCCAGTTTTCCATTGACCTTCCTTCATTTCATATTCATCCTAGAAAGCATATCACTCCTGTTTATGTTTATGCTTCCATTTTTACCTGTCATCCCCTATTCAGTCTGCTCTGCATAAGCCTCCTTTTGGTTTTTTTGGCACCTTTACAGTAGGCTAATGTAGATGTGTTACCTGTAGAAGGTCCAGTCAGAGCCTGAACCCCACTGAGCTAGTCATGGTGCAGGCAGAGGCAAACTGATCTCACGAGCTTCCAACATACGCAGATGATGTAGATGAAGAGTGGGAAGGGAAGAACAGTGGAATAGCACAAAGTCTTGCAACATATCAAGAGTAGTGCTGAAGACAGTCTCAGTGCTCTAATTAGTGTCTTTACTCTATTTGAATTCATCTGTTGCATCTGTGCCCATCCATGTTATGAATTTAGTGTTCTCTGCCTTAAGCACTACTGCAGCGAGTCTTCGCTACTTGGTCTTCCCATCTTCCTACGTGTTTCTTGAGAGTGTGTGTTCTGCACATCTGCAAGGCCTACTTCCATTGCTGTCTCGAGCTTTTTGTGACAGGGGAGTTCCATGGGAGTACACAGCAATACATGTTACTGGATAACTAGAAGTTTAACAAGGCTAAGAACAGGTTATTGCAGTGGATAATAAGGGTTTGACTTCTGAGGCTTTCCACTGAAAAGCTATGAATGCTGTATGAGGATGATCTAATCTGCTACTTGTTTTTTCTGGCAGTGGTGTGTAGACGGCATAGATGTGTGCGCTTAGAGTTGCGCATGTGTTACAGATAGTGATCTCCTGTTACAAAAACGCGACTTCGATTATTGCTCTCGGTTTGTCCTGCTCTTTAGGCAGAGAGGAACATGGATGGACATTCTGAGTACTGACATTTTTTTTGAATCTTTAGTTCTGACATCAACTTCCTCTTTTCTTGCTGCAAGTTCTGTAGTGGATGTGGAGCTCCTGGGAGGTGGGTGAGTCTCTCACTTGGGGATGAGTCTAAGGAAGGATAGCTTTTTCGATAATGTGTGGCAGTGGCGTATCTGGGTTCTTGGTTTCTTGAAAAGGAGATGTCAGTGTTGCCAGTCTTCTTAGCCTGACCATGGATTTACCCACTGTTGACAAAAGCATCCTGTCTAGAGCAGGAACGTCTGGGAATAGTTGTGGGGGTGGTATGCACAATGGCAGTAGAGTTCTTACTACTTCTGTTTTGGAATCTCCCAATCGAGGGGCTACTTCCTCATGTAGCTTCTGCACTTAGCCTTGCTAGGAGATACTGTGTTCTTCTCTGTTCAACTGCGGTGTTGTCTTTAACAGTGCCACCACCTCTGTGCTAGGTAGCGTGTGGGAACATCCATTTCTTTCATGCAGTTTCTCTAGGAGAAGGGCTCTAAATGATCTTCTATGCAGTTTGTCCATCCTAAGTTTCTAATACATGCTGAGCATTCAGAGCAGCACAGCAACAGTAGATGACCCCAACTTACAGCTGTTCCTATGTTGATCTTGTTAATAAAAAAATAGTTACTTTTAGATACTTTATAAAAACTATATTAGTGCTGCAATTTCACATTTTCTACCTCAGTCTTTATACCCAAGCTTTCTTACCCTTTCCATTTCAATTAAAAGGCCAGCTCTGGGACAGGTACTCTGTTACTTCATTGATGAGGCACCATAGACAGTACTTCTCTAGATTATTATATTACAGCACACGTTTGTGATGGTCTCAGAGATGGCCAAAAGCAGAGCGATTTTAATCACCCGAGAGATACAAACCTTTCCGGGAAGTGGACTGCCTAGAGTATTATGGTGCTGTTAAAAATTGGAATGTGTACGTTTCAATCAGGGAAACAGCCAGACTTGGACCATTTCTAGATATTTCAGGCATAGACATTGGATACAGTCTGTTAGATGGCTTCTGACTTGCAGTGCCTTTTCCTAATGGGCCATTAATGCACTTTTCAGGTGCAGGCAATCAAAGCACACTTGTAGTAAAACAAGCCAGTGGCCCATGAAATGCTACATGATTTAATGGCTTTTCTTTCTCGTACTTTTACAACTTTTTATGATTTCTTTAATGTGTTTTTGTGCGCTTAGCTCTTTATCTGATTTTAAAATGTAAATATCAGTTGCAGTAATACGCGAGTTAGCTATTTTAGGACTGAAGACCTCTGTTCCTAGTAAAGCTTACTGTGTACAAAACTTACAGACTGATACTAAATAATTGGAGTTGCATCTACAGCAGCAAACGTTGATATCTCTCTACTCTTCTCTCTGTTCTTCTCTCTGTAGTGTGACTTTTTTATTAATCTGAATAAATTAGGCTGCGATGTAATGGAAAATGTACTTAAAGTTGTGTCTTGTCCTTTCTTTATTCTTCTCAACAGTAAATGCACACATTTAAATAAAAAGTACCATAAAAAAAAATCATAACCCAACTGATTCTCTATCCTGTCTCAGAAGTTGGCTGTCCAAACACTTCAGAGGACGAAAAGAAAGCAGAATGCCTCATGTAGGTTATTCTTATATTAAGTCATGGAAAGAGCTTTTCTTTCAGTTGTTTGTATGCTTGTCCTTCCAGGATCTGAGTTAAGCAGATCGTGGTAACTAGTAACTAAATTAAATGCTCTGTCTTACCAAGGCTATTGTCATCACAATGACAGTATCTTTGCTGTAGTCCATATCTTTCTTGTAGAAAGTCCAGTCCCAGTACTGGACACAGTACTCTAGATGCATCCTCACCAGTGCTGAGCAGAGAGGAAGAATCACCTCCCCTTGACCTGCTGGCAGCGCTCCTCCTAATGCTGCCGAGGAGGGTGTTGGCCTTTTTTTCTGCAAGAGTACCTTGGTGGCTCATGTTCAACTTGTTTGTCCACCAGGACCCCAAGGTCCTTTCTGGCAAAGCTGCTTTCTAACTCATCAGCCCTCAGCATGTAGTGATTATTACTGAGCAGGTGCAGGACTTTACACTTCCCTTTATTGAACTTCACGAGGTTCCTGTTGGCACCAGTTCTCGAGCCTGGCCAGGTCCCTGTGAATGGTGGCACAAACATCTGATGTATCAGCTGCTCCTCTTAGTTTCTTATTGTCTGTAAACTTGCTGAGGGTGTGCTATGCCCCATTGTCCAGGTCATTAATGAAGATGTTGAACAGTGTTAGCCCCAGAATCAACCCCTAGGGCACATGGCTAGTGACACCTCTCCAGCTGCACTTTGTGCCACTGTCTTCTTCGGTGGCACCTTGCAGCCTAAATCACACTATTGAAGATAAGTCTTTTCCTCAGTGGCAAATGAGTTTATCCAATAACAAAGACTATGTATATGTTCATTTGAAATATGAACAATCTTGAGAAGAAGATAAGGGCATGATTCTTCACAACACTGCGTTTGTCTTGCATCGGATAACCTACAACAGTCCAAGTTCTTACGCTTGTGTGAAGTGAGGTGGAAATGTAGGTGTGAGATTCTCTTTCCTGTCTCAGTCACATGTGACAGCTTTGTCAAGAGGCACAGAGAAACAAAGTGGCTCAACTTCGTTCTAGCTGATGCAATACCTTGTGTGTTGGGGGGTTTTACAGGACAGATTAAAGTTGACATGAAGGAGACAAATCTCACTATTACTTGTACTTCTGTCTAGCTTATAAAAACTACTAAATAGTTTGAGGGAAAAGCAGCAAGACATGTGAAGTGTCTTGTCCCATAATACTCCAGGAAAAGTGAGAGTCTCGGGCTAATCACTTACCTGTTTTTGGCCTATTTCTTTGGCATCTCTTGGGAAAACTGCAGAATAAAGTGAGACTTTCAGAATGTCCTGTGGGCTTGTAGTGACATTTTATAAATCACCACATTCACCCTGTCTTTATAGGAGCTGATACACTGAAAATGTTAACAAATATCAATTTCAATGTTGTGTTACTTCATACAACTCTTTAATTCAGAAATTGTCATAGTAGGAGAAGAAATGCAATGGGGTAAAATGAGTTGAGAGTGATTTTTATTAAGCTTAATGGCAAATCATATGTTCTGTGTCCATGAATTTGATCAAAGAATTGCAAAACAGAGAACAGTCCTTTTGTGTTGAGAATTTTCTGTTTGAATTAGGTGCTATTTTCAGTGCCTCCATTTGGTGTCTCTAAAGATACATAATTTTACAGTATTTCATCTTGGGAGCCTGGCCAAGTTTGCAGCTGCCTCAAAAAAAAAATCCCAGTTAAAGCTTGTGTCAAATTTTGTTTTGCAGGTTTGCAGCAGGAGCTTGATCAATACTGAGATTTCTCTTTTTCCACTTTTCTTAATTTGCCATTTTACATGCTGTCATGTAAGCCTTGATTCATTAGAATTTTAGAAATGCAGAGGTAGCATTTCTATAACAAGCTCAGTAGTGCTATGAGACTATCCAACCCATAAAAGAATTTTCCCTTCCTGGCTGCAGATCATACCCCCAATAAACAGCTAGCGATGCCCTGCAGTCCCTCTGCATCAGCTCTGCCCTGTTCTGTCTGAGGCTGCTGTGGGACACCCACTGCCCCATGCCAGAGGGTGAAGCGCAGTCATAGTTCTCCTGAAGGGTGTGTTGTGTTGGCACCATACTATGTTTTATGTTGTTCTGTCCCATTTTCCTAATAACCAGACCTGATGTGGAAGCCCGAGGCTTGTCATTCTCTTCTCCTTAGATTTTGGTTTTCCTCCTCGAGTGCCTTACTCTGCTTCCTATCCCTGTGCATTGGCTTAGCAGAAGGCTGGTGTAAACACTGAGAACTGCTGTGATGCTCTGGCTGGGTCTCTGACCTAATGTCTGCGAAAGGGAAGCTTCAGGGTATTGAGTGAGAGTTGTGGCTCAAGGTTAAGCAGTGAGGCTGTGTGTGGATCATCACTGACCTCTTCTGTTCATCTGAACACATATTCCTCATGTCTTAGCCTGCAGATATTGAGTGCCTTGATCTATAAAGAAAAGCTGTGACTCTTTAGCCTTGAAAGCAGAGCAGTGTTACAAAGAAAAACTCCACCAGGCCTTTTGAAATATGTGTGACTGATGGTCGTCCTAGAACTGATAGAATGAGGTACCCTGCTATTACTTATCTCTCAGGCTGATAATTGACCATTTTTTCCTGCACTTTTGGTACTTATCTGTTGATCTATTTCTAATCTGTCTTGGTTAACAAGCAGAAATCTGTAGCTGTTATAGCTTATAGCAGCAGCTGTTTAGATACTTGAGAGATTTACCAGAAGCTGTTAGAAAGTCTAGATTGTACCCAGCCTTTGACAGTTAGCACCTGTTTCATGTCTTGTCTGAGCTCATACAAGGTAGGCAGGCACTGGATATTGTTGTATTAACGTTATTTGTCCTGCTCTTGTTTTGCTTATCTTGGTTAGTTGCTGATTCAGTTTAATTTACTGTTTACATTGCTTTATTTTTTCTTTTTAAGGGAAGGCAGAAAGCATCTTGCCTGTTTAAGGAATTACTCTGGTAGTGGCTACACCAAAGTTTTTCCACTGTCTATGCTAGCAGCATGATTGTAGGAGGTGCAACAGTAGTAATAGAGATTAATATTTAAAAAGAGATTGTATTGGCAGAACGAAAATGTCTCTTGACCCAAATGGAAGACATTAATTTTAATCGCTGCAACCTAATGCTGAGTTCAGAAGTTTGTTCAAGTGAGTCTGGTGGGATTCCTGAAGCACAGTAGTGTGTTTTTCAGATCTGTAAGACAGGTTTCTTGACCTGTATCCTTCTTACAGTCGTGGATTTTATCAGTTCTTAAAGAACAGTGATTTGCAGTGGCTTCTGTATCATTTAGCTGGAAATCCAAAAGGACTGTATTTATAATTGTATACCAAATTTAGTTGGTTTGTTCCATTTAAAGTGGTATTTCATTTTTGAAAACTACTGAAGAGCTTCAAGTGAAAGGTGTCCTGAGCACCACAAGTTAAATACATCAGGCTTCATAAATCTGTCTCTCCTGTTTGTATTTGCTCTGTATAAATGTGTCGTGTGTGTTTCTTTCTGTCCATGTTGTACCATAACGTACTGTCATTGAGCTTGGATCAAATATAAGACCCATCAAAATCAAACAAGAACTTTCTATTGATATAATTGTACATAGAGTTGTGCTCCCCAAGATAAGCAACGAAGCCTGCATGGAAATATTGATCATAGTCTTTCTGTCTGTTTTGGGAAAGATGAATATTAAGTAAACATACTGCTCTGAGTTCTTATTTCTGTGCTGAATGTCTCTGCTATTTACATATAGGCTTCTGTTCACAGATACCAATGTGTCCTGCTCATTTTTTTTCACCTGATCAATTATTTGAACCTTGGTAAGGATCTTGAAAGCCCAGCTTTCATGGAAATTGTTCAGAAGGAACCTGTCTTGCAATACCTAATTGCCTCCTTCCACAGCCTTGGTTGTTTATAGGCTAACTCCTGTTTTAGCCAAAGGTAACAACAGGAAAGACACCCACTGTGTGAAACTAATGCAGATGAGCATTTGTTTCTCAGGTGCTGTAGGAATCTGCTAATCAATCATGATTTGCACTGGGGTGCTACAAGAAGAGCATTTGGTCAGAATTGTCCCTAGAACAATGATACTCGCATTATTTCTCTAGAAGCTGTGTGGCGGTAATTCGTTGAGAAACAAGACAATGCCATGGAGATCTTACCTTCTCTGCCAACTCCTCAACAACTTGGCAGGAGCAGGATCAAAGCTAAGCTATGACAAAGCCTCTATTTTAAAGTTCTGTGTGTAAAAAATATTATCTTTTTTTTTTCTCTCCCCTTTCATCTTGGTGAGACGTTACAGTTTCCAGGTGCCTCTTTGTATGAGTCGGCCCTGTGGTGAGGCTCCAGGGTCGGGCGTTTACTACTGCTGGGCCAATACTGGGCAAATAGCTCTGCAAAGCTTTGTCTCCCTTCTCCCTTTTGTTGGATTTGTACCAGCCTTCCTTCCTTCCCACAGAAGAAACTTGTACTCTACTGTGCCTTTTCATAAAGCTGTTCCCCACCATGCAAGGCCTAATAATCCCTAAATTGGCTAGAATCCTACTTCAGTGATGAGGAAGGAAGGGCAGCCTATACTTCTATTGCTGTGGGATCTCTGACCCGCAGAATTTGCTGTGACTTGCTGAGATATTTCTCCTGGGTCTGCTAGAGTGGGAAGTTGCATTACTCTATTCTGTATAGTAGTTTTATGTTTCTTGCACATGGTCCGTTATTTTGGCTGCTGAGAGGGAAGGCAGAGCTGCAGCTCCTCTTGAACGTTCATACGACTTTGCTTTATTCCCAGTCAGCTGGTTGCTCTTTTTAACATCCTATGTTTTCTTTGAGTCCTTGATGTTGAGAAAGGGACGTGGGAACAATGTTCTTGTTGTCTTCTGAACTCTGGGCAGTTGCATCAGCAGTGCATACGAGGGGGATGTGGAAAGAGAGACAAAAGAAATTGCGGTTAGGAGGAATTTGAAAATGAAATCCACTCAGTATCACATGGAAAAATATAGAGATGCTATGAAAAAATGTCATGCAGTTCCCATTAGTTTTCTCACAATCACACCAAAATCCTACTGTGAGTGAAACGCTTTGTAAATGTTTGAAGTCTGTAGTAGGGCTTACGATTTTCTGACTGTGGTCACAGCTGCTAAATAATGAAGGAAAACTTTTGCATAATTCCTTTACAAAGTTCATTCTGTTTTAACAGAACCTGTTTTGTCCAGGCTATTTGCTGTTTCTGTAGTGTGCTTATTTTGTATGCTGAGGCAGCACCATTTCTTTTCCAATTCTCAGACGTCTGGCTGTTACGGCTTTACTGTGACACATGAATAGAGATATTGGATTTTTCAGTGGAAACAAATGCACTCTCTAGAAAGTGTCTTGCAATTGCTAGAGATTTCTAATTGTTTTTTATGTGGTAGGAAATATGTAGATAGATAAAAATCTTGAAAAAAGATTGGATTATGATGCACAATATTGCCCTTTTTAAACAAAAACCTTTTTTCTATCTTGTTCCACTTCAGTCCCCCCATGTACCCTTCACTATGATATATGAACTACTTTTCAGTGGTGATGGGATGAATTAACGGTTTAAATATGAAGTTGCTATTTATTCCTGTGATAAGTGTAATCATTGTAATAGAAGAAAACTAACAGAGCATTTAAATCTACATTTCAATTAATATTTTTACAGCTGAAATTATTTTTGTGTCAGGTTTCGGATTGTCATTCTTGAAATATAGTTCAACTTTTTTATAGAAACCACTATTGTTGTTTGAGTAGTTACTAATTTACTTTTTTTAAGAATTTTTAATTTCTCCAAGAGGCTTATCAGTGGAAGTTATTTCTGTTTCCCATGTTATTTTTAGAAGACCAGTACTTGATGCATGAAATGGAATCCTGATGTCTGCCACAAATTAACAGCAAACACATTGAACTCTGGGACATTAAAAAATTGTTGTCTTCAGCTGTTGCATTTGAGTTGTACTTCAGTTCTGGAATTCAATAAAGAAATCTCATTTCATTAGCCAGTGATGTCATCTCTATTGTCATAGGAGCCTATTTTAAGACTGTGGCAAATTTCATGTAGAAATGACAAATAGTCAGTCAATAATAATAATCCCAAGTAGTCTATAAGCAAAGAAACAAACTTAAACTTGTTAAGCTCCTGCTGTGGTGTATTTTCTCTCTTGACTTTGAACCGGACTTCTATAACCAGTAAGTGTAGCAAATGGAGTTTGAAGTCTATCTGCCTTTATACTGTCTTTACAAATCTGAACATTTTGCATACTGCAATGTTATGTTTCTGTTTTTCTTTCCAGCTATGTTGAGTGTTTCAGGAGGAGTTTCTCCGTGGAGTTCTTGTTTGAGTAGAGGTGACTGGAAACTTTTGTTGGGAAGTAGCAATTTAGAGCAGTTAAAAGCTTGCTGGAGCCACAGCTGTCAAACCTGTGATGCTGATACACTTGACAGAAAGATCCTGAATCAAGGAAGGGAGAGGTGTGTGCCCTTAGCAGAAAAGAAAGCAGGTGGGAAGCCTCTCAGTGCAGTGCAGGGGCAATGCATGTGCAGCTCTGGTCTGTGTGCTGGGGTGGCAGCAGAATGGCTGAAATGGACCAGAGTTGATGGTGCAGCTGAAAGCAGGGAAAACTGGACACTTCACAGTTCATTGTGAGTTGTTCTTGTTCCTCCTCCTCTTCTCTCTGCAGTGCACATTGAGGCAAGTCATTGTAAATTCAGGGCCAGATGCTGAGGCCCTGGAGAGCCCTTTCACGTAACTTTTCGCTGTGTTATGTGAAGACACTCATTGAGCTACTGAAGCAGATAAGGGGAATGAGAAAAGAAAGAGATGAAGTTGCTCGTGATGAAAATCAGCAGTGATGGAATACTGCCTATCCACACCTCAAAATATGTGTTTCCTTTTGATAGTTTTACCTGCTTTGAAGTAATACATGTATTTCAGATATGTGGTACTTCCATGGGGTGAAACATGGCAATTGTGTGAATTGATAAAATGGTTTTCTTCGAATTATTTTGAAGAAGTCCTTCTGTGTCATGCTGTGTTTTGAATTATACTTTATGGCCCTAGGAGACATCATTAAGCAAGAAGATGGCTTTCGTTGAGTTGTTTGGCTGGGTTTTTTTGAGAGTTATATGCTTTTGTCTGCTAAGGAATGACTTTTCTTTATGTGTTTAAGCCATTTCTGTAAATTCATGCTCAGATCTTTGTTCCTCAATAGATGTCTCTTTTACGGTGAAGATGTAGAGGATTAAGAAACAGGCCATATGGTGGTTTCTATAGCAATAGATTAAAAACTGTGTCTTGTCAGCTCTTGTAAGGTGTGATGCAAGAATTAGTTTGGGAAGGCACAGCTTTCATGTCTTGTATTTTGGCAATTCTCTGTTACTGTAATGGTCCCTGGTGCAGTTGTTAGATGGAGTTCTGAGAAGGGCTAGTTGACCTTTGTTTCAAACTCAGGCTGAGTAAAGTAATCATTTCATCCTTTTGAATTACAGATATTCGGCACTGGACTATCTCCATACTACTTTCTTAATATGTAGGGGGCAAGATTATAGTGATAATAGTGCAGGAAGAGGTTTTAATTAAGGCAGGACTATTTTAAAGAGAGTTGAGGCATCTGCTGAATCCATACTTGGGTGTCTTACTAAATAACTTGTTGTCAATGGTATTCAGTCCAGGATTAAGACACTTAGATTTTAGTGTTTACAAGTAGGTGTGTACGTGTGCATGGCACACCTGAGCTTCTCTGTAATCAGTGGGGATTGGGTCAGTCCAGCCTAAGGGGTGATTCAGCTCACGCTAAACTAGGTGTTTGGTGTCTGGTTTCAGTCCCCTAATAGGATGCTGAAATCTGTGCCCAAGTGGAGGTGTCTTAATCTTGAACTGAAAGATTGTTCCTGCCCTATGACTTACAGTTAGCTTGGATTCCTGTACATTGCATTACAAGCAGAAAGCTGAGACCTGCAGAGGAGAATAAGGTCTGATGACCAACCCTGTTGTTTTTGGAGAGTGAGGGAAGATGATTTTCCACTATGGGATGATGAACATGCAGCCTGTTTCACCCATGTCTTGAAACAGCCTGAACGCGTAAGGGCTTGGACTGTTACACAACAGCGGTGGCACACTAGTGTGTGGTATGAGTGTACCACCCTGAATGTAAGTGTTTCAGGTCCTCTTTCCTGGAAATGACTATCTGGTTACCATAGGTGTTTCTTGTTCCCCTTTTGGCAGTATTACTCAGCCATGGTCTGGATTATCCTGTATCGATTATTATTTATGTTATGTGGAGGCCCTGTTCACAGTCCCTTACACTGCTTCTGTTGTAGAAAACTTGCAATTAGGGGTTATAAGGGTCAATGACAGGCCAATAAATTTACAGATAGGATGGCATGGAAATAAAATTATGGGTGAAGAGGGTCCTGCTACATGTATTTGCAATCTTGGTAACGTGGAAATTTCTGATTGTAGTGTGTTTCCACAGCTGTTTATAAATTATCAGTGATTTTAAAAGGTGATATGCACTTTTGAACCCTGAAGTGTCTGCTTTTCTACTTAGATACTGAAAATCTCTTGAACTTGCAAGTTTTTGATGTGTGAAAGAATTACAGATATGCCACAGCACCACATGCACATATGTGCACACCAGAATCCTGTAAATATCGTCATGCTTGGATATAAAGCTGTACTCATTACAGAACAGCTGCGTATGTGTTGTAAGGGCTTGTGCAGTGGTTTCTTGGTAGACATTTGGTACAGCATTAAACATGTAAATAAGGATTATTTGCTTTCAGAACATAGAGTAATACATTAAGTGCAAGTCTGAGGAGATGTATTTGAGGGTGCAGAACTGCTTTGTTGTGACATCTGGGCCCAGACTGAGCCCTCTGAAGGCTACTAGGATCAGGATGTCTGAGTCCTCTTGTGCTCTTCTGTTGAACTGTACTTCATTAGAGAGCAAGTGATATAAAATCCTGGAAACTTCCTTTCCTTTGGAAAGCAAAATGAGTGTTTTCATACATTTGGGGCATGTTCTGCCCTGGTGTAGGTGCATGCAGTTCCCTTTATGTCAGTGTAGTAGTGCCCATGGATGTGAGGGAAGACATGTGACTAGAAGAATGGAAAATACTGCAGTGAAGGCTAGGTCAATAAAACGAATTAAACGAAGACTAACAGCATTAGCCTCTTGCTTTCTGTGTCCCAAAAGAGTTTAAGCTAAGAGCTAGGGAGACGATTTATTAAAGGATGAAAATGGAATGTTACTGAAATTAAATAAACTGGATACTGTTGAGAACTTGCTTGAGTCTTTGTCTCTGGATTCACAAAAGGGCATCAAGGTCATATGCTAGGGTTAGATAGGATTTTCTGAAAAGGAGAAATTTATACCTGTGGTGACAGAGGGAAGCAGTGGGAGTGCAACTATTGACTTTTACTGTTGGGGTTGAAAGTCTATTGTGTAAGCGTCCAATATTCAGCATTGAGTTTTGACACAGGTAATGATCTGGGAAGGTGCAAAGGCCACAGGTAATGTCCTGACATACAAAAGAGATTTGATACTTTTAGAGTTAGTAGGAAGTGGCATATTTGATGGGTAGTCTTTAATGGGCTAGGTTGGTTCTGTTCTTTTAGCCTGGTTGTTCAGTCAGCAAGACTAAACAGTAACCCTGGATTTACAAAGAGGCTTTTGAAACAAAGAAGAGTCAGCTTGAGAAGATTTTTGAGTGAAGCATGTAAAAAATTTGTAGCAGCAGGGAGAGATCTTTGGAGTGGGACCAGCAGCAGTCAAAAGTTGGTGTGATGCAGCCAGAAGTACCACCAGCATCCCAACCTCTGCTGAGGCTGGGCTGAGCAGCCACCCTGTTGGATGCCACGAGGAGCTGGCATCCAGCTAGTGGGGTAACAGCACGGGTGCTGCAGTGGAGACGCATACCTGGAGCACTTGTGTGTGAGCTGTTTGTCACTGGTGTGTGCATGGGGAGCACCCACATCTCACAGGAGGGGTGTGAGAGTAGGGGAGCCCCCATTGCGATGAGAGGTGTGAGTGCTGGTGGCCTTCGTGGCTTCTGAGGAGGTGGTGTGCATGTAACTGTGCCCGCTGTGGGGTTAGAGCTTCGGGGGATTAGTTATGAAGTCTATTTTGAAATTTGTAGGTGTTTATTCACATTTTGTAGGCATTTAGTGCTGTGGTTTATCTGTTATTTTGGTGATGCTTTTGTGTTCAATGTATAGCTCACGATTGCTTGTTAATTAAGTGTTGTTAATAAATCAGTAAACTAATTTGAGTCCAATTTGATTTAAACAACAGGAGTTGAGCAGTTTTTCCTATTAGTCATACTCCAAAGTATGGAGCTAAGAATTTCCAAGACGTAATGGAAGTATGGCTTTAGCCTTAGTTCATGTGACAGCTTTCCTCAAAAGGCAAAGTGGATGAGACTACACTGTGGTCCCTTCAGCTGATACACTTCCCACTTGCTCCTTTTCCCCTTACTTGTGCTGTCTCCTAAGAAGTATAACACTTTGTCATTTTGTGCTATAAAACTCCAGGCTGTGGTGAGTTGCAACACAGTTCTAATGCTTCAAACACCTTGAACTGTAAATAATAATCATACTTTTGGGCATACTTCCAAGCAGTGTGGACCTGAGGCAGTGTGGACCTGAGGCAGTGAGGAGTCATTTGGCCTCAGGGCTGGAGATTGTCTCTGTCTTTTGTTCAGAAATGTGGGTGTACTCAGAGTAGCTAAATTTCAGCACTGCAGTTATTCTTCAGCGCCATTGATCAGTGATGAGGGACAGTAGAGGAGTTAATGGCATGTCTCAGCTCTCCTGGTTGGTGTTGCACTGGTTGAAATACTTGTAATAACTTGGAGTTGGTGAACCTCAAAAAATGCATCCCCTAGTGCAAAAGGAGTGGTATATATTCCAGCCAGCTGTGACAAGGCTTGCAGAGGATTGGAAGCTCCTTCATCCAACAGGAGTTAGCTTGGAAGTTGCAGTAGTTTTCCTCTTCTTGTGCACTACCTGAATCTTGTAAACAGAGTACAGACAACAAGAGAATTTGTATGATGGAAGTCAATGGCATATGTAATAGCTAGGAGAGATACTGGTCTGCTGTTCAGTGGGTACAGTCTCCTCCTTGGGGTTATCAAGGAAATCATAACAAGGTGAGACCTTGGAGAGAAAAGAATGAAGTACTGTCCATATATTGAAATAGTTCTTAAACATTCATATCCTAGACTTCAATTTAGAGGAGGAAATATATAGATACTTAAAATGACACAGAAAATTCAGGAAGATACTAATATATTGCATGGAGGAAACTTGAAATCAATTTTTGAAGAAAGAAGACCTAGTAAGTAAATCAAGCATCTGACTAGCATCACCATAGTGCCTAAGTAGATAAGTAGGCTTAGCAAGGAATGGTATGCTTTGGCATAAATCTGATACGAGGGAGGCCTGAGCATGCGTTGAGAGGTTTTTGAGGTAGGCAGTACTGAAATACTTCATCATCATGATTGTCAGTGTTGCACTCATTTTCTGAAGTATGGCTAGAGACCATTATATAGGATGCAAGTATCACTATAGGTTACGTAACATAAATTTCCTATAATGTGGATTATTTGAAGAAGATAATCCTATTCTCTTCACCCTTAAAAGTCAACATTTTTCTGAATTGCAGATTTTGGAATTTAGCATGGTTTTTGCAATGAAAGGCACTGCGTATTACTGATTGATTGCCTGTGTAAGTCAGCAGGCTCTTGTCTCTGCATAGAGCCCCACTGTGTTGTTCAAGCTTCATGTGTGGGCTTTAAAGCTCTCAGCTGTCTTTGAAGTAGACATTCTTTTTCATCTGTTCTACGTGTGGAAAACTGCTATGTAGGCTGATAATGTGTCTTTGCTCTCTGAAAATACAGTAAATAATGTCAGAGACTTGAGAAGCGTTCCATATTGTGCTTTTTTTAGCTTTAGAGTATGTTTCGTCTAAGGTAGTCTGTTAACATCAAATACAAATTCCACCAGAGACAAAGCTTAGAAAAACAGCGTTATCATTCCACGCTGTAGCTGTGAAACCCTTATTGACGTTATCCTTGCAGCTCACTTGCATTATTTCTGTTTTGCCTTTGGATTGTTACTTTTTTGATAGACCAGCCATTTGCCTCCATCCTCCTGCTCTTTCGTGAAGTGCAGTACCACTGCACTGGAAGGTGGTGCGGACTTTGCGTTCCATGGAGTTAAAACCCCCATACTTTCTTCACTTTTCCTGTTAAACTGGATTCTTTTCTGTTTTTTTTTTTTGCATTTTGCTTTATTTTATGCCACAGGAGCAATGTTCATGATGTGAGTGTCACTTTTCTTTGATGTTTAGCCATCCTTAAAAGCTGTTTACTGCTTCATGTGCTCCCTAGTCATGAGCACTTTCTCTTGGATAACCTGGCATGATGACAAGATATTTAAATCTGTATGTAGGTATTATTAATCTTTAGCTGTTTGTTACTTTCAAGTTTTTTTGCTGTATATATAGAGACACACTTTTTCCATACTACAAAGAAAGAACGTAAAAGTTGCATAAGGTCAAAGCATCCACTATTTTTATTTTTGAATGTAATCCCTGGATGATGCACCATGGGCTAGCTGGAAATTTGATCTTTATTGACTCTGCCACCTAAAAGAAAAAAGAAAATAGGTAAAACCGAAAATAGTAATTGGAAATAGCTCCTGTGGAGCAAAGCTGTCATGAAGCAGATTGATTTGGCAGTGGCAGAGTTGCTTTATTGATTGTGAGTCCTTAGTAAATTAAAAAGAGGACCAAATGCGTTAATCTTTTGTGTGTGTGTGTGACAGTGACAATTTAGAATGTTCTGCAGGGATAAAGACACGTATAGGAGTGTGGGAATGTTATCTACTTCAGTCAGTAATAGGCTTTTCAGAGATAAGAACAGAGTTCTTCAAAAACCCTTCTGGGTTAAATGTTCTTTACTGTAGACAAAGAATAGGAGAAATACTGCTGTGTTCAGGTGCAGTTATTCTAGATAAAGGAATGGAGCATAGGAATTGCACTAATTGTCTTCGGATGTTCACAGTGGGTTCCTTAAATTTGATGTTCTGTCTGAATTACAGTGTCTAAACTGTTGTTAATAGGAAAAAGTGCAAAACTTTAGTAGATTCTAACTGAGGGTCTTTGCTTCATAAGCAAAGTTCAGTTTTGGTTTTGGATTTTTGACTCTTCCAGTTACTGCTAATTACTTAATGTCATTGCCCATTTGCAAGTAACTAAATCCTTTATTTATATTTTCCTCCCCAAATCATCACAGCTTGTCATAAAGATGAAATTCATTTAGAAGGGGAGCAGCCACACAGTGTGAGTTGATAGTACAGAAGCTTTTCCTCCACAGAAAGGTAGGGAGCAGGGACAGAGCTGGGACCCTGTGCTGGCGAGGACTAGACTTGCCAGATGTTACATAGGTAATCTCTTGCTTTTCAGCCTCAAATTCTGCACCATCAGAAATTTTGTTTCAAATATTTCTTGTTGGCTTAGCATAGCTGGAATTCAGCCAGGAGGACGTGCTCTCCTCTTTTACTCTTTATTTTCCTGGCTTTCCTGCCACTTCTACCTGAAAATCTAGCTACCAGGGATAGTTTTGTGGCCCCTCATTCCCAGTGTGCTATAGGTTATAGAGCACTCTGAACCTCTGCTATTTTGGATGCCTAGGATGGGATTTGAGGAACATCTTCTGTGATGAGACTCTGGGACCATGCGGTTGGTGGGGGAAAAGGAATTGGAGATGCGTGAGGAAGCGGGGAGCTGGAGGAATTGTTTCCCACTGCTTCCTATAGAGTCCCCAGCCTGGCACGCAAAGAAGTGAAAAGGAATAAGGTTGTCTTCTGGGCCCTGGCGGGAGATGGGAACTGGAAGTGCATGGGACCCCATAACGTTCTCACTGACTCTTGCAGAAAGTGCAGTTCTTGAACATCGTCTGCAAGAACAGAGGTTTGCAGCTACTACTGCCCCGGAAGAAGGGACAGTGGGTAACTGAGACTCTAGGAAGGAATCTGGACAGTGTCTCATATTCAGTTTATTCTGCTGTACTTGTGAAGAACCCAGTCTCTATCTTGTCCCTTCACACCTGTACCCCAACAGCAGTGAGCCAGAGAGGCAAGAAACAGACTGAGACATCTCCTCACCCATTTCATCCAACCAATTCACTCCCCACTTCTTTTCTTTTCATGCTTTTCCTTTTCTTACTTGCTGGGCCTGATTACTCATCCTCTGGTTTCTTTGCCTTGCCAGATAGCTACATCTTTTTACAGAGGATTGCACCTAATCATGCTTTGTGGGACAGCCTCCTCATCAGATCGGTGAAGCCACTGTGTTTTCTCCTTCTTCACCCCATGCTTCTTTGAGGATACCTAGAAGAAAATGCTAAGTGCAAGGGAAGCAGTATTAATATATGCAAGTGGCCGCCATTTATCTATTTGTGTAGCTGTTGAAGTGTTTCATAATCATTCATCAGAGCTTATGGGTAGGCTTTATTCCTGTTCCCCCATATCTCTTCCCATTTCAGCCTCAGTGTTTGTCCCTCTCATTATTTCTTGCCTTAAATTTAGATAGTTCAACAGGAGAAGCTGTGTCACTCTGTGGGTACTATTACAGTCTAATTAATTTTTTCCCTAAAAATGTAAAAGCCATTGTAGTTTGCTTCAGTGTGCACAACATTAAATAGTAAATGCTGTAAGAGGTAATTTGTAGTGTTTAAACTAGCTTATTCAGTCTCTGTCTTGCTGATTTTTTGTGCTGAATGACTGATCATTGCACCACTGTTTTCTCTTTGTTAAATGCATCTGTATGCAGAAGCAGAACTGCTTGTTTTGATCTGGCATACTGTAGTAAGTCTGCTCTAAATTGCGTACTTAGTAGATCGCAAATCAGGTGGCAGCACTTTCATGGTGCTAATTCTCCAGTGTAGCTGGAACCACTGACTTGAATAGTTTTTGACCACTCTTCTTGTTTGGGAAGTCTTCTGTAACTTGTTTGGATTGCTTAAATGACCTGCCCCTTATTTTCCATGGCAAGAGTTTCTCTCATTGGGGAAATGTAAAAGGATAACATTCCTAGCCCAAGCAGAAGCAAAATGTAGCACTGCCATCTGGGCTGTGAAATTGGAATAAAGCTGAAAGTGATAGCTTGATATATTGCCATGGCTAGAAGCCAGCCTGGTCTGGTAGCTGGCATGTTAGTCAGGATCTTGGGAGACTGTGTGTTTGGTGTGCTGCAAACCTCCAAGAATGTGGGCAAGTTGGAAATTAATTCTCTCGCCTAATACTGGTTGTCTAAATGTTATGTATCTGCTCCAAGTTAACTGCCTTGGCTCAATCTGCTGTGAATGGATAGGCATTTCCAGAGAGCACAGGGTCATTCCGCATCACTTAGCTCTACAGTTTAGACTATAATGAATCATTCTGTGGAGATACTTGTCTCTCTGCATAGACTTCACAAAAAGACAGTAGCTGACTGCCTTAGCCCAGGTGCCGAACTTCAGATGCCTCAGTTACAGCAGATGAGCCCTTATGCAGTTGCCTTTAGTTGAGGGGTAGTAATCCTTTCGTACCTCACAGGTACATACAGAGATTAAACAGTGCTACCATGTTCTCACAAAGCAAGCTGTTACTGTGGAAAGAAAATAAACACATGTATTTATTTTTAGTATTTTAATTATCTATATATACACATACGTTTGTGATTGCCTCAGATTTTTGAACACAGTACTGAAAGGAAGAGATCTTTAGGACAGAGACCTAGAGGCTTTTGCCTTCCTAGGAAATACATAACTGTTTCATGGCAATATTCTGTTGAACACGTTGAAGAGGCAAAGCTAGGACTTGAGAATGCCTGGTGTGTATATGAAGCTCTGTAAGTCATTGCTCATTTGTGGTGGTTGGTTTTGTTTCTTTTTAGATTGTGATGGATTTCAAACACCCTGATGGCCGTACAGTGGCAATTATGCTGCCCCGATGCAGTTTATTGGTGATGGCTGGAGAATCCAGATACCTGTGGACACATGGGTATGTGTAAGAGTCCCTGCATTGCTGAGGATAGAAGAATAATATATATTGTTTGTTTGCTTTGTTAATGACATTCTGTATTTAAAATTGCTCTGAAAGAAATGAAGTTTTACAGTTATTATACAAGTTCACTCCTCTGCTCAGATGCTACTCAGGTTAAATTGAAAAAAACCGGAGGATTTCAGGAAGCTAATTGCCAGTCCCTGATCTGCAGTTTCCCGCTGCTGTCACAAGTGAAGTTTTGGTCGGAAATAGCTGTCACTTACATCTGCGGTCTGAAAGTCCTCAGTGACTCTGAGCTGGCAAGGAATTGATTGTAGTGCAATTAGCTTCACCATTTCCTTTCTATCTTTTCAGCCCACAGCTTTTCCCGTTGGATCATGTATGCCAATGTCTTTAGAGAAGGGCTGGTTTGAGAGTGACTTCCCCTGCACAGCGGGCATGAGGGTGATGAAGGNGCAAGGAATTGATTGTAGTGCAATTAGCTTCACCATTTCCTTTCTATCTTTTCAGCCCACAGCTTTTCCCGTTGGATCATGTATGCCAATGTCTTTAGAGAAGGGCTGGTTTGAGAGTGACTTCCCCTGCCCAGAGGGCATGAGGGTGATGAAGGGGAGTCTTCCAGAGCTCCTCCTAGCTGCTGTTTTAGGGACACTTTAACTACTGATAAGGCTGCATTGTACTGAGCAGGTTTGGAATCCTGGAAAAGAGATTTCTTGAAATATGTCTTGTAGTTTTACTTATTGGAAAGTTTAAATACATGCTTTTTAAATCATGCACTACTGGGAGATACTTACAATAGGAGAGCTGAAATTGGCAAAAAGGCTAAAACCATGGCGAGCTCTGACAGTGACAGTAATGCACTTGAAGAGAATATGGAAACCCTCATATTGGACAGAAATGAGCATGGTAAATGTTTCTTCCTTTGTTTGACCCAAGCTGTCACTGGTTACAGCAGTCAATAGGAGAGGCTAATTATGTTCTGTGTGAATTAAACATAAAATCATTTTTACTGGCAGAAGATTTTAATTTTACTGGTTAATTTGTATTATGAAGAAGGGTGAATATGAACTCCCCAACGACCTTTACATTGTTCATTTTTGTGGAGCGCTTATACCAGGGGAGCTGAGGTCAGGTTGGGACATCAGCCTGGGGGTCAAGGTCCGGATCAGTGGAGTGGTGGCCCAGCACAGACACAGCTGAGACGCATCTGAGGCTGTAGCTGGGGCAAGGCCCAGTGGGACAGCCTCTGTTAAAAAGCAGCTCCCAGGGGAAGGAGAGGCAGCCGCTGCTGAGCCCTCTGTCTGTCTTCACGACAGCTTTCTCCAAGGCCACCAGCTCTGCTCCTTCCAAGCTGGCTCTGTGCAGCCAAACTCCCAGGAGAGGGAAGGATGTACATAAGACACTTACAGTACTTACCAGCAGGCACTCAAGTTGGAGTAGTGTACCTGCCTTCTAAGAACTGGAATTGTATTACCTGACTCACTTGGACCTTCAAGTGACCATTGTCTTTTGAGAATCAATGACATAAATTACATTTAAAATGATTATCCCGGATCTTTCTACTCATGTATAAGTTATTCCTGTCCCAGTGCTTGTCCTCCTTTCTTAAAAATAGTTTTTCTGTATATTTTTGAAAGCAGTAGTGGGTCAAGATGCTAAACTGGAGTAAACTTTCCATCATGCTAGTGGAGCATACTATTGTAATCAACAAGATTAAACATCCAGTGAGCAAGTGTAGTTAATTTAGTTGCATACGTAACATAGGATGTGTTTAAGATCATTTGTGATGCCTTTTATCTACTCCTCAGAAGTCAAATAGAGAGCAAAAGGTTCAGTTTTGAAATTATTCTGGAAATGTTTTTAAAGTGTATATTTGGATGCCAAGGGAACTGGAGACTCCTTTTTGACACTGTTAACAAAGTCCACAGGAAAAGAATTTTGGTTCTGTTCTATCTGAAAGAGAAACATACGGTTAAGAAGTAAGCTCTACAGTGTCATCAAGGAGAGGAAAAGATATGTACTCTTTTTGTGTCANGTATATTTGGATGCCAAGGGAACTGGAGACTCCTTTTTGACACTGTTAACAAAGTCCACAGGAAAAGAATTTTGGTTCTGTTCTATCTGAAAGAGAAACATACGGTTAAGAAGTAAGCTCTACAGTGTCATCAAGGAGAGGAAAAGATATGTACTCTTTTGGTGTCGTAGGTGAAAGTAAAATTATGGCTTTTCTGATGAGGTTCATTTTTAGCTGGGTAACCTGGCAAAACACCATTCCTGACACTGCAATAATAAAACAACTCTGTGCCAAGCAAGAGGATGTGTAGCATTTTATTTTTGACATTGGGAACCCTGTTTTTAGTCCAGCCTTTATCTAGAGTTTTTGCTTGTAGTATAGGCAAAAGGAAATCATGTAATTGAAACTAGAACCTTGAAAAAGATTACTTATTTCTGAAAATATTAACTGCTACGCTTAGCGTATTGCTGTAGATACAGAAGAAAACCAAATAGAAAATCTGCAGGCTTGGAATTTGAAGTTCTGTTCAGGGAGTCTTGGGCATCCTCAGCTGATTATTTCATTGTAGCTTCAGTATCTGCCATGAACAAGGCAGTTCTTTGTTAGATCCCATCCTTTCCATGGCTGCCTTTGGGNTTCTCTTTCCCCTCCATTTTGGGGAGGGAGGGGGTTAACAAAGAGCATCTGTTGTCTCTTTAATAGCGAGCCCAGCTTTAAACTGTGACAGGGAGTTTTCCGTTCTCGGGGCTGCTCCATGTCTCCTTTTTGCAACGACTAGGTGGAACATCCATGTGCTGCTTCCTGATTTCCAGGCAGAAAGGACCTGCACTCTTCTTCCTTGTGACTGGATTAGAGGTCAGCTTCCCTGTGGTAGGAAAGCTGGCATACAGCAAAGTACGGGAATGCTGATCAGGCTGCCTTCTCTGCATTTGGGTCATTCTTCCTGGTTAAGTACAGGCACTGGTCAGCAGTTTTATGTGACCTGCAAAAGAGTTTCAGTAGAAATTTGAGATGAGACTGAACGCTCTGCTTTATTAAAAGACGTAAGGTACTTTTTCCTCTCTTTTGGCTCAACCTATGAGGGTTAAACTCGGCTAACCTATATGGAAGTCAGTTTTATACTGAGAGTTTGTCCTGCTGGGAGTCAAGTACTTTGAAGTCAGCAGCTCTGAAGGGGCTTCACTGAGAAGCCAATTCCTTAGAGTTTTGTTTTTTGGTTTTGTTTTTTTTTTTTTCCTTGAGGAAATTTCTGCATTAATCTCCTTGATGACTAAGTTCAGGAAGCGTTTCAGTGTGGCAGTAACAGCTTTGAAGTGCTAAGCTATTTCCCTGAAGAGATTCCATTTTGTTCCAAGAGTATTTACATTTTCCATCACTTCCAAGTGATGGGAAACTACATATGGGTGCAGCTGTTTCTCTTCTCTCATGTTGTGTTTCTCATTTTACTTTCCCATTTTCCTATTCTCAACCTTGAGAGATGCATTTATAGAGCTATTAAAAATTCTCGGGTTTGGTTCTTTTTTTGTAATGTAAACCTCGTCATAAAATTACTTGAAACTTTTCTCACCCTAAGAAATGTCCAGGTCACTTTCATTTTATCAGTTTTGTCGTTGCAAAAATGTTTTTGTGTTCTGTTAAGATCTGTGCCAAATCCACAAGTAGCTTAAGAAGCTCTGCTCCCGATTTGCTTGCTTGATAGATAGATCTTGGTCAAGAAAGATCTACAGCAGTTTCTCCCTTTAGGCATTTCAGCAAATCTCTGAAGTGCTACATTCTTTGCACCTTCTGTCAATAAATGGAAAAGCAATTCTGTTGCAAAGCAGAATTCATTGGAGAGGCCCGTTTGTAACAAAAACCTTCGATCTGCTAATGCAATTCTATGCTTTTGTACCCATAGGCAGCATTTCTAGTAGTGTGTTTTATCTTTAACAAATTTATTTTTTACTATGAAATAAATATATAAAAAAATCTAAGTCCTGGCAAAATAAACAATCAAACTTCATGGAAGTGAAGGAAGGGAGGGAAGGGAAATGTAATAATTACTTGCAATTAAATAACACTTCAATTAATGTCATTAATTTGTATCAGCTGCCCATTTTTCTCTTAAATTGAACAAGCTGGAAACTGCGAAGCAGCAGTACATTAAATAGCATGTTGTAATCACACTTGTCACACTTTGTAAGAATTGCTGCCTTGTGAGGATGGATTGGGTTTTTTTGCTACAAATTCAATTATTCTTTTATTTTGTGTTACTTTGTTTTAGGATTACACCCCGAAAATATGATGTCATTCAAGCATCTGAGCTTGGGCAAAAAGTTGGAACAATCACTGCTGATGTTGGAGACTTAACACTAAATCGAAGGGAAACAAGGACATCATTTACATTCAGGAAAGTGAGGAGAAGCGCTTGCAATTGCAGTAAGTGTCTTGAGGTGATCTTCAAGTCAAAATTGTTATTTATCACCAATACGTAAGCTTTTTTTGGTTTTGTTTTGAGCAAACCAGTTTATCCCTTTGGGTAGTTTTGGCAGTCCTGGTAGGCATTCCTGGATGGCTCAGGATTAGGCATACTGTATGCCTTGAATGGATTGCGTTCATGTGGTTGCTGGAGTTCCTCTATACAGGAAGGCATTTGTCTTGGTCCACAGCCAGGCAAGTAGTCTGGAATCTTGCATATCATTGGGACCTCAAGTGCCAGAATAATGTAACAGAACAGAGTTATTCTTCAGCTACTATTCTTCAGGTTCCCATTAGTTTTGGTTGTTTTTTATTTGAAATGGACTGTGATTTTGTGAAAATAAGTACATTAGAGCAGTCAGATCTGCAGTGTCAGAGCCATGTAAGTGCCTTAGGGCAGATAATAATAGACAGGTGGCTCAATAATTACATGGAGTTGAAGTCCATTTGTGTCCTCAGAAGAGAATTTCAGAGGCTGAATTGCAATGATGTCATGATCTTTGATATTAGGGACACTGTCTCAGTTTTGAAAATATGAACCTCGTTAACATAGCAAGATGAATGATCACTGCAAATGGCCTCTAGTACACATGGGCAGGTTGCTTGTTTTAAAGTCATCGAACACTTCTGCAGTTTGGCCTGTATTTCGGTTTTTAAAAAGTGAGGAAGGAATGAAGCTTTTTTACAATTTTAATATTTCAGTTCTGATTTTATTTTGCTAAATAAGTTTAACCAACAAGGAACTTCAAAAACATTAATTATTTGTGTATCTGTTGCTATGTTTAGTTTACCCATCTGTCTGTGACAGCCAGAAAGAACAGCAAAGACAGGTACAACCTTCATTTCCCCACAGTGAGATGGAGGCCTCAAAGCTGGAGCAAGAATATGTACACAAGGTGTACGAAGAGATTGCCACACACTTCAGCAGTACCAGGCATAGCCCATGGCCCCGAATTGTAGAGTTTCTCAGGTCCCTACCAAAAGGGTCGATAGTTGCTGATATTGGTTGTGGTAACGGGAAATACCTAGGCATCAACAAGGATTTGTACATGGTAAGTAGTAGCTACTGTCATTTGTTTTCGTTGGTACTAGTGTTTATTGCATCATGCAGTTGTAGCATGTTAGAGCTTCAGTTGTGCGAAGAGTGCCAAGAAGAGAAAGCTGTTTCCTGATCCAAGATCAATTACTAATTGTGTTAGGTTTCCACATCCATTCACTATGTGCATTACCCTTTTTTCAAAGCCACTTTTACTTTGCAAGTCAAAATATGTTCAGTAAAAAAATAGTAATGGGTGCAGTGGATTGAAAAATTGTAACAGATGTTTTGGCCTTTTTTTGTTGTTGAATAAACTTACTAAAAGGGAAAATGGTTAGACAGTTTGAATGCTTGAGACAAGTTTTTCACTTGGCTAGGGGGTGGGGAAAGCAATGTACATGTGCCTGGAATCACCATGGGCAGTACTACTTTTCATATATCCTCTTCAGTTCCATTTGCCCTGGTGGCATGGCTCATCTGTGAATGATGTCATCTTTGGCTGTCCCACCTCTGGCTCTGTGCATAGGCTCAGTAAATATGCCAAGATAAAATTCATGGGGGAGTCTCAACTTCTGTACAGATTTCTGGCCTTTCTCTCACCCCTTTTTCTTCACTTTTAGACAGTTCTGACATTATTCTTGCTGATGTTCTCATCACCTTTCCTGTCTCGCAGTCTGTACTTAGCCCAGTTTTACTCCCTTCCTGTCAGGGAGACATGAAGCACATACAAATATGAACCAAGAGATAGTTTTTTTTATTGCAAATATTTCAAAGACTTTTTTTGCACGGGTCAAACTTCCTGTTGTTTCTACCCAAAATAAATCTTTGAGAGGTGTGCCTTAGCTATCTGCTGTCCCTTGTTCCAGAATTCTCTGATTCTTTCATGTGCTTGTACTGTGAACCACTTTGAAATCCATCAGGCTTGAAAACTTCTACATAAGGCAAAACATTCATTATTAATAATAAGTCAGACTTGTTTGTCTGTTTCTGTCCTGCTATTTATATTCAGCCATAAAACGTAAGTTGTTATTTATTGCCCTGTCTGTATTAGCAATAGATTTATTTCCATTACTGTTCTTACAAGCTAGAACAAAATCAACTGATTTATAAGTAGGCATGTTTATGTCTGACTGCTGTAACCTGAAAATAATTATGAATGTTCAGAACATTTCAGTCTTTCACTCCTGAATTCTGTAAGAAAAATCAGCAAACCTAACTAGAGATGAGAGTTTTATCAGGGTACCATGAAGGTCACCTGATCCTAGAATGAATTTGGTAAATTGCTGTTGTGTAGGTTTGTGGAAGGCTTTTAAAGCAAAATCTCTGTTAAGATGCTGTGTTGAGAAATTGCCAGCAGCAGTCTGTTTTCTGGAGCCTGCAGTTAACCAGCTAAGGGGAGGAAAGATCACATATCTACTGGCAGTCAGATGAAAGCCAGCCCCTCTCCTCTGTTACTCTCGGAGTTACCTCATTTCATATGTGCCTGCAGGCACATATGAAATGTGAAAAATTACAAAAATGTGAAAAATAACAGTGAAAGAGAGGAAACTTTTAAAGCTGTTGAAAAACACAATCTGGGAATTGCTTCATTCAGTTGGCCTCCCTTGACATTTTATTTTCTGCTGGTGACAACTAGTTGTTCTTGGTTGGAGCTAGACTCTAGACTTTGCATTTGCTTATTTTCATCGGCAAGCTAGCACAGAGTCTCAGGAGGATGGATGTGACTCCTTCTTTCTACTATATTTATTTTTATATGTCAGCCAAAGTGTTCAAGAAAAACCTGTGTATATTGTGTTTACGGATGTTTTTAAACTTTTGACAACGTATGTCAAAAAGACTGAGAGCACCAAATTATCGTAGGTGAGAGGAACAGTGTGGTGTTATGCTGGTGTGAACATGAAGGTAGGGCAGTTGGCAGTACTGAGTACATCAGTGAGTGTCACTTAAATCACCTAGCATGCGAGTAGTTGCTGCTAGTGAGGACAGTGAGGTGATTCAAGGGGACCTGACATTTGGAAGCAGGTTAAACTGCAGCAATCTATTTTCTGCTGAGAAGACAACATACTTCGGGCACATTTGGTGCCATTTACCGGATGGAGCAGCAGTCATAAGGATTGGGTCAAATTCTTCTAAGAGACATAAGATCACTCTGTTCGTAGGTAATACAAACCTCGTTCTTTGACCTGAAGGAAAGTGCTAATAGACAGGACTTAGCAAGACGTTTTTCTTATGGTCAGCTTTTAAGAGAGTGAAATGTCCTCATGAATTTTTTGTGCATCTTCCTCTAAAGCAACTTGTAATGGCTGTGACTTGAAGGAAGGTACTACTTGAAATACTTTGCTATTTCTGTGACTGCAGAACTGACAAACATCAGTTCTTTATTCTGTGGATTTGGATTTATGGGACATCAGTACTCGTATATTCCTTAATGGAATTTTTACCTCTATTCCCTCTCCATACTGTTCTATAGGAAGTTCTGTAGAACAAGCATTGGAGATGTACCAGTGTTATTACTGGTGGCCCATCTCCTGGGTATGGTGACTATGTTGGATGAGTCAGCCTGTTCAACCGTTCTTTTTATCTGAAGGAGAAGGGAGCAGTCTTCTCCAGTTTTTGTTGTCCTCCTGGTTCTTATTTGGGCTCAACATAAAGGTCTGATTTTACAGAGCTGTTTCTTGTATTGTGTTACTTCCATTTACCAGGGGTTGGACACGGATCCAAGGGTGAGGGGTTAAAGAATACACTGTGTATCAGGTGCATCACTGGGATAAGGAGAGTGCTCTGTAGATGCAGGGCATCAGTTTCCTCCCTAATTTACCCTTCTTGAATTGGGGGCATAAAATCCAGGCAAAAACTGAATGAATTGCTGCAGCGTTTCCTTCACAGCAATTTCTGTGGCTCTTGGTGAGTTTTTTATGCACAGTGCACTCTTAGCCTAGGTCCTGTTGGGAAAGAAGCAATAAAGCAATGCTTTAGGAGTTATTTAGGGGTTGGATAGAGGGCTGTCAGTACAGCCATGTAGCTTGGTGTGTTTTGACTCAGAAATACTGAAAACCTGAGGCAAGGACTTTCTGAAGGCAAGCGATGTGCTATAAAGGATACTATATGTTTTTAGATAGGATACTTCAAGTAGCAGCACTAATGGTAGATGAAAGCTAAGGTAGCTCTCTTCATGGTTTTAATCTTCAGGCACTGTATGAAAATGTCTCCACTGTGGCCTGTGCTATTGTATTTGCTTCAATTTCTTTGGATGATTACACATAGCCTTATCTACTTGAGTAGGGTTGTGTGACAATGAAATGCTCATGAGTCCAGCTACGCTCAACGAAAATAACAGTGCTGTAATGGCTGCATTATTCTGACACAGTGAAAGAGCAGCAATTTCATGCAAACAGAAATTCAGATTAAGAATGTTGGAGTGAGAGATGGAATCCAAGTCTGATGTAGTTAGGACAAAGACCGGAGAAAGATTGAATTTAATAAAGTTTCGGATTACTTTTTATTTTTCCATCTCACTCAGCTTTTTTATTGTTTGAATGAACACAAAAGAGAAATGGTTTTAGGGTCGGCTCTCGGTTTTGGTTTGGTTTTTTTTTTGGCACAATCCCCTCCCCACCCAACCTCACTTGGGGGAATTATTTTAACAGTTTATATTTAAGTGCTTTCAAGCTTAATATTAATATCCATAAGCAGGGCTTTTATTTTTACAGAACGCTATGTATGTTTCAGCCTTACCCATCCCCCTGTCACCACAAGGGTTTAATTCCAGAGACAGTTGACATCATTGCAGTGTATCTCATCAATTTTTATGAGCTTTAGCTCTGTCTCTCAGTTTCCAATGTCCAGGGAGCTGTGGTGATGTGTAAATCCCCACAGGAACATTCAGCATCCTCACGGGCCTAGGGTGCGAGTGAAAGACATTGAAGCCTTTCAATTTTGTGGTTTTACACTTTTAATTGAACTGATAAACTGGTGGGAAATCCAGTAACAAACAACCGAAAATGCCATTGGGTAGATATTTTTTCTTTATATATAAAGAAATTACTCCTCTTGCCAGAGTACTCATGATAGGAAGAGAAATTATGGCAATGTAGGAGCCCAAGTGCTTTGCTTCAATACAGACATTCCTATTTCTGTAGTGTGTGTCATTCAAAGGTAATCAGTAATGTCCCTTGTACTTCACATGACCTTGTTAGACACCATTTTGCTGTGAGATGTGCATCTCTCTTTCTGCATTACTGTCCCAAACTGTGATCCGCTGTAACTGTGTAAAAGCTTGATTTTGGCAGGGTGTGGGGAAGACAAGAGGGCGAAGATTTGCTGTGGTAATGTTGCATAATGGTGAGTGGGCTTTAGTTATGCTGGGGCTGTGGTGTTTGAGAACAGATTCCTATCCAAAGGACTTAGTAGTGGGTAAAACCAGGAAGGACAAAACTACCTTGCAAAAGTATACTTGGAGCCAGTTCACTGCAATTTAGTGATTGGAGGGTGAGGCAGAGGAACTTTTCCTGCCCTTTTCTCTCAATGAGTAGGAACTCATTAAAATGATGGGAGATCTGGGATGAAGAGAGCTCAGAAGGAACCGGGCAACAGCAGCACAAAACCAGAATGAGCACTGAACTGCTTGACTTGGTTCTGACACTTTGTCATTGCGAAATGAACTTCACGTTTTAGACATAGCACTTCATTTCCCCAAACACCCTGACTGTATGCAATGTAAAACCAAAACACTACGTGAAAGAAATGCTAAAGGCCTGACTCAAGACCAACTGGAGCAAGGAGATTTGTCTGTCTTGTTGTGGCTGTGCTGGTGTCTGTTTTTCTGCGTGTGTGTATTTGCTGGAATGTAATTTGTTTCCTTGAGGCTCTCATGCTATTAGTTATAGCTGAGGTGTTTCTCTGGGGAGCCGCGTAATCCCATTTGGTGGCTGCATTTCAGAATTAGATGTTGTTTTCTTCAACAGTTTCTAATGTGCTGAATCAGTCAGGTTTCCAGATACTTAAATGAACTAATTCTACCAGGTAGAGTTAGTTATAATGAGATAACATAGAAAGAAAATATATAATGTGAGCCAGTGTCAACCTGTTGTCTACCTCTTTATTTCAGCTTGCAAGAGGATTTATCTCTTGCAGATTTGCAGCACCGTTACAAAGCAAGCTATTTGTGTAGTGTCTTTTTCCCCATAATGATCTATTCCAAACCTCTGCATTAAATAGATACTGTAAAACTTAACTGCTTCTGGCTGAAACAGTGGACGTGAAGGTGCCTGGGAACGCAAGGGAGCAGGAAGGGATATCTGCCTGTGTTATCCTGTTCCCAGGACACCAGTACAGAGGTGCTGGAAACTCAGACAAATAACAGGTGTTAGGTTTGTTTCTCCCTTCCCTTATTGTCTTTTCTCTTAGTCTTTTTTGATAGTTCTGTTAGTCTAGAAGTTTGCGTTACCCAGCATGCCCTAAAGAGAGCGTGCTGTATGCCAGGATGATGATATGCTTTTGCCTCTTCTGTAAGTTTTGTGTTTGTTGGGGTTGTAGTTGTGGAGTTACAGGTCTCCATACTAATACAGATTTCCTGGCTTAAAACAAGAGTTTGATGCAGTTAGTGTTTCTCCAGATAGAATGAAAATCAGTGCCTGAAATCCCTGTTAAAAATGTGAGTGGATTCTGAGCCCCAGTACATGGGTGTCAGTGGCCTCTCTGGAGCTCCTGTGAGCCATTGTCCACATCGCAAAAAGCAGTGAAGAGAGAGGTGGAGGTACCTGCTGAAAAGGCAGGGATGTGGGGAATGGCTGCCTGGAGGAAAATTTGGGGAAATCCTAAAAGGTGTAGAGCAACTTGCTGAGAGGTGGACTTGCCAAGGGGTGGATTCAGCTGAATGGTCAGCCATGCTATCTGAGATACATATATGAGAAACTGGGGGCTTTGAGCAAGGAATTTGATTTGGAACACTGGGAAAACAGGTAGAAGAAATGATTGAGAAGACTCACAGGTAATAAGAAATAGGAACCTGAAAAATGTATACAACTTGGCTTGCTGAGAGATGTACTAGATTCTGTTGGTTTTGGACACAAAACAGTAGAGTAATTCATCCACCTTTCTCCATTCTTCTAGAAGAGGTGTCAGCAAGGATGGCATCCTGTGCTGAGCATTAAAACTATAGATATGAACTGGTAAAATTAAAGCGTTACAGCTATATTTTGAGAATTTTTTAAAAAATGTTTTGCTTACATGTTTAATTAGAGAAAAATAAACGTGTTCTAAATGAACACATTCCTTTGAACTGTTATCTGTAAATGAAGCTTCATCACATCAAAGCTTCCGCATGCTTCAGAATGTAGAAATCAGTAACAGAATTGGGAAAAGCCTGATTTTGGGGTTTCTGCCCCTTACTGTAAATGTTTTCTATATTCCTAAAAATCAGATAGGCTCATTTTCCAGTTGTAAGCTGGCATCACACCACTGAAGTTAGCTGCTTTTTCCTAGCTTCTGGTTTTCTAAGCAACTGAAACCAATGCGTTTTGTTTTTTAATGAATGCGTATTTCTTGTAAGCTAGAAAATGCAGGAGTGTGGTGATTATAATTCTCTTAAAATATCATGCAGAGATAATTCTTGTAAGGTTGCTAAATTTGCTTAGCTTCAGCACCAGGCACACCTGTGGTGACTCCCTGTATTCAGCATTTACGTGTAATATGTAGCACCCATTATAATGTTTTCACTTAAAACCACGTCAAGTTTTAGCCTAATATAGCTATTTTAGAGCACCTGTGCATTCAAAGTGATCCATTTCAAGGTCTCAATTTTCATTGTGAAACAGAGTCTTTTTGCTTTGGATGTAGATTCACTTTAAGTATGACAATAAAAGTAAGCCTGACTTTGTAATTATTTGATATAATTTAGATGTAAATGAGGACTTCACATTCTGGCAGTCACGCCTTGGTTCTCATTCTCAGGTCATTGGATTTCATCAACATACATCGTAGTCCTTTTCAAGGTCATTTGGGGAGGGGAGGATTGAGTTCCGTGAGCCAGCCAGTTTTTATTATAGATGCACAGGGCCAAAGCAGTTCTTTCTGGGAAAGCTTCTTGTCAGTGGAAACTGCAAATATTCTTCCCCCTCCTTCTGCCAGCAGTGAGTTTGGTCCTTTGAGTTTTATTAAATACCGCATACTAATGTCTTAATTGCAAACCTAGTTGAAGGCACCGGTAATGAGGCGTGGAATCTCACATGCAGGTTGTCAGCTAAATCCATTCCATGATGAGAGTAATTTAAAGGCACTTCAGTTGGCTTCCAGTGTGAAATGATGGGGATTTATGTTTACTTCCAAGTAACAAGAGTTTTCTTTTATATTCATAAATAACACTATTCACTCAGTGCTTCAGTAAATGTGGAGACGAGGCCAAGGAATAAATGGGAAGAAAGTAATGCTAGGATTGATCTTTTCAGGTCTGTTTAGAGGTAATTGGCAGGACAATATATAAATACTCACGGTACTGTTTTTGTGGAGGGTTATCTTGGGTTGTCAGGTTGGCATTTTCACCACTGTTTCATTTGCTTTGGACCAAAAGGCAGAGACCTGACTAGAAAGCAGCTCACCTGGACGCTTTCAGGACATGAGACTGGAACAGAATCCTGGTTTTCTTCAAAACTGTGATGGCTGAAAGCTAACGTGATCTGAACTGATCAAATGAAAACTTATGATGGACAATAAATATATGTTCATTAATCATTGCAAAAGAGTTTTTTCGATTTTAGTAGTACTGTTGTCTCTGCTGGGTTGGTTAACCAGAGCAAGTTGTTTGCTATTCTTCTCGCATCAAGGGTGGTTAGTATTCTTTCTGTGTCAAATGCAATAAATGCTGTCAGCAGTAATTATTTAGTATTCTGAGTCTGTTCTCTGCTATCTACTTGTTGCTGATCATTGAAAACAAAAATAAATTTAATATTCTCATGCAAGCTGAGTTTGATATATGACTCAGTAGCAGGGCTTTGGTTTGAGTGTTCAATGCGTGTGGCAGACATGAAAATGAGGGGTGGTGCATACCTCACTCAGTTCTTTCAGAAGAGTATTGATCAGTTTGGATTTACTGTTTTTATGCAAGCACGTAAAAAGCTTCTAGATGCTTTTTCTTTCAGTCTTTGACCTGGACACCAGGCAAAGCTCAAAGCAGAAAAAAACATTTTATGAGGGGGTCCTGAAATGGTTCCCAGGGGTCACTTCATTTGAACTGCACAGAACCTTGGAAGACTATGTTGTGCCTAGATTTTTGTGGATTGGGATACCGAGCATGAAGAGGACTGTGCCAGAGCTCTTTCTTTCACTGAAATGACAAAGCCTGGGTGATTAGTGAAGCTGTGCGACACACCTCAGTGATGCCACCAAGGTCACCAGATAGTCATTTACATTTGTAGATTCAGCTTTTGTCAGTTCAATATTTGGCTGCTTCAGATGTTCTCAGGTTACAAATTGAAAGGTAAAGAAAATACTGAGGTTAGGTTAGGTGACGTCTCATTTTGTTGGTTTCATGATACCTTAAGAGCTGGTTTTGAGGCAAAGTTAGGATGAAACCTCTTCTATCTTAACCTGGTTCAAAATCAGAGTGTTATAATGAGCTAATAGTCAGTCTGCCATCCGTGTTTTAAGTAAGCATAAGGGTTTTTTTTTCTTTTTGTGTATACCTGGGAACCATGTATTCCTCTTACTTAAGGCCATTTTCTCACACTCGCTCGCGTTTTTATCTTAAACTAAAATTTGTTACCTCAGTAGGAGACTGTGATGACTCTATTACTGTAAGCATCAAGTGAAAATCATTTTCGAGTCTTGTAATTATCCTCTTATGAAAGTTTAATGAAACACTTTCTGTTACAGGTTGGCTGTGATCGCAGCAAAAACCTGGTGGATATTTGTGGAGAAAAAGATTTCCAGGCTGTTGTCTGTGATGCCCTGTCGGTGCCAATCTGCAGTGGCTCTTGTGACGCTTGCATCTCTATTGCTGTAATCCACCATTTCTCCACAGCGGTAAGTCACCCCTTTCTGTGCTCCACTGTACTGCTGTGCAGAGCTACTAATGTTATAAAAAACCCTGCTAGTTTGGGCTCATGGAAGCAGAAGGGAAGAATGAAATGGAGGGAAAGCGAAGGTTTGCACTTGGTGTAAGCAGTTGTCAGAGCAGAGTAAGCTGTTGTGCTGCTGCTTAGACTTTCTCTTTACATTCTCCCTCTGGTTGTCAGATGCCCTTGCTCCTCCTGGCACTTTGATCGGAGTGTTTGTGTTTCATTTTCGACTGCTTACAATTAATGACACTGGAGAAGGGGGCTCTGCTTTGGGAGTCAAGAGATATGTTACTTCCTGGCTCAGATCTCGAGCAGATATCATGTTTGTTTTTATTTTTTTCTCTGTGCCTTCATTGTCCGTCTGCAAAGAACAGCCAGGACCCTACTTGCCAGCTTGCTGTTTTTCTGGGCTGTGTAAGCTTCTGGCAGGAACTGTGCAATTGTAACAAGTTTTTAGACCATAGAGCCCTAATCTGAGGTGGGGCCCAGTGGTCTCTCCATACCAGAAATACAGCAAATGTTTCCAAATGTAATATAAAAAAGTAGGAAGAAGTTTGCTTTGGAGAGGGTTGACGTATCTTTGGGTGTTATTGGGGAGGCACCCACAAAATTGCCAGGGCAGGCACTCCAAATGATATTTATTCTGACCAAAATTACTTGGCACTCCAAACAATAGTAAACTGCAAGTTCAGATGTCAGGCAGGAATAATGCTACACAACTGACTTAAGAATTCCTAAGTTTTCCTAAAGAATCCTTGAGGATGGTGACCCAAAGTGTGTAATCACTCACCTATAAGATGAGGACTCTCAATCCCAGCGTCCTTGGGCAGTATCCTGACCAAAGGGGAGGGTCCCCAACACTCTGCTCCGAGCAGGGCCGACTCCACTCACCCTCTGGCGGGGCTCCCGTTACTCTTCTGGAGTCTGACCTGTGGTCAGTCCTGGTTGACTGGGGGCCCCATCCTCCGGGGACTGTGGGCCTGGCAACAACCACTGTAAGGGTGTGAAAAAGCGAGGTAATCAGGTTCCAACAGCTGGCAAGACGTGGTCTTTGTCTGGTCTTTTGCAGGTTCGGTGTATCTGCCAGAGGTGGTCAGAGGACCTGTGTTAAAGCTGTAAATCGGACCCTTCAGGTGCAAACTTAGGGTGTGCATGAGATCAGGTGTGGTAGATGTGAATCTGGGATTTTAGATATTGAACAACCTTGAAGAGGCGTGTGTCATTTCCAGCTGGGCTGAGACATCCAAGAAATCCTGCTCAGCACGGCGCTGTTTTCAAGTGGAAGGAGAATTGTGTTCAGGAAGGTCTTGCCTCGTGCATAGTGATGGACTATATTGTGAATGAAAATTAATAGTGGAAAAAATTCCTCTGATTTTTACTGTATCTTGCAGGGGACAGTAAGGAGGAATTGCTGCCATTCCATTCTCGCGTCTTTTTGTTTATGTAGTAGCTTCACATTTTTGTTTTTCATTTATAGGAGAGGAGACTGGCTACTATCCGTGAACTAGCTCGGCTTCTAAGACCTGGTGGAAAGGCACTCATTTATGTCTGGGCGATGGAACAAGAATACAAAAACCAGAAGTCTAAATACCTTAAGGAAAAGAATGGTAGTAAAGACAAAGAGGAGGAAATCAATACTGGCACAGCCCAGAGACCACTTTGTGATCAAATGCCTGATAGCAGCAGCCAAGACTCAGCGTGTTCTGACCAACTCCTTAATGACTCGAAGGACGAAGGCTGTGATGCGAAGCCAGTAGCAGACTCCAGACTGCCTGTTCACACTAACCGAACCTCATTTCACTCTCAAGATTTGCTGGTTCCGTGGCACCTGAAAGGTGGCACTAAAAAGAGAGGGGGAAGCATTGATACAGTGCTGTTGCCAACTGGATCCAAGGAATCACAAGAACTCAGCCCTGTTTTCCACCGTTACTACCATGTGTTCTGTGAAGGGGAACTGGAAGCAGTGTGCAGATCCCTGGACTGCGTGAGGGTTCAAAGGAGTTACTATGATCAGGGAAACTGGTGTGTGGTTCTAGAAAAGTTGTAGCCTGTTGTATTTCTTCCACTATCTGTGGGGTTTTGTTTGTTTTTTATAGCGTAACAGGTATTTTTGATGAAGGCTGCAGCTATTACTTCTTTTAAAATAGCAGAATAAAGATTGTTTATTGAGTTAATAACAGTAACTGGCACTGTGTGCTTATTTTAACAAAATAATGGCCAAACTCAGATACTACCTCTGCAGAGTGTTTATTTTCTTTTTGTGAACTACAGTGGATTAAGTGGGCAAATACTGGCCATGGAAATAAGTAAGGCCAGCGTTGAGGTTTGAAAGACAAAGGGCCTAGTGCTGCTTTCTCTTACACCATTTTATGCTGATGTAGCTGTAGTGGCCTCCCTGCAGCCCACAGCTGATTGGAATGGAGCTCTGGGCAGGAATGGTAAAGTTGTTTGCTGTATAAGGTGGTTCAGGAAGGAGGGAATGAATGTGGAGCAGTTTAGCTGAAGAGTTGAAACATTGCCTGAAGTTCAGTCCTGCCTGTTCTGATGGTTGTCAGGTGTCACAGATCTCTCTCTGTTTGGGATTTACTCTCTTGGTCATGGTAATAATGATTTCCTCAAGAGGAAAGCCCGGGGGGATACCACAGCCCTTTCTCTTCCTTGGCCCTCAGGCACACGCAGACGCTGTTGTCTCTCCCCACATGTCTCTAGCTCTTCACCGTAGTGTTGTTTGAAAGTTTCTCTGAGATGTGTGGCTGCCCAGCTGGAATCCCCTGACCAGCTCTGCTGAACAGAGAGAGGGCTCTCTCTGTGCCTGTAGCACCAGGGCTCATGATGCAGGGTGCCAGCTCAGATACCCCTGGGGAAAAAAACAGGAAAAAGATTAAAGTGAAGGCAATATTGGTGCAATTTGCTGCAGGGTGGTTTCAACCCCTAAATGTTGGCAGTGGAACAAATTTTATTTATTGTACTTCAGAAGAACAAAGAACTGGAGTGGAGGGGAAATGATGCGGGGCTGGCTGACTCACAGCAGCCATTCCTGCCATTGCCTGCACCATTTATTTAACACAGCTCTTGTGCTATCAAAGGAGTCTTGCACCTGCAATGCATTTCCAGAATTAAGATATAATGGACTGGTTTTTGCAGGGTGAGTGGCTATTGGTGCCTCTGAAAACCAGTACTGCTAGGCAGTGCCGTCATTGCCCTTTTCATTGATTCATTGCCTGTAGTTGTAGAGATGTACGGTATAGGCAGGTCATTGCTGCCGTAACAAATGGCACCTAAACTGTGCCCATCCTGAATCATGTAGGGGCTTCAAGGACAGCTGTGTGCCTTTGGCCTATTCCTGCCTGCCTCAGACTTGCAGGTTAAAGGCTGCTGTGCTGGCATCCTGCTCCCAGTCACCATTTCTTCTAGGCTCTACAGTTTTCCCCCCATCATATACTGGAGAAAAACTTAGGGGAATGACAGTGGTAAGAGAGGAGCTTGCTGCCAATTCATCTGGCCTATGCCTTGCTTGCTATCTGCTTCCAAAGAGCCGTTGGGGAAGATTTCATTCCTCAGCTACACATGTTGTCCGTGTAGCAGCAGCCCTGTCCTAGCTGATTTATTTTCTTTGGGCCACATGGAGGCATGTCCATGGCAGATGAGCCATAGCTCCTATGTTCAAATATGAACTTAGTGTAACCAAGAGATCTATGTTTCTCAGGCCCTGTGGCTCCCCCAGAGCTTTGCTGCTTCCCTCCTCTTCCGTGGCAGTGGCAGTATTAGGCAGTGTCTGGTGCGGCATTAAGCATTTATGGACTGCCAAGGCTGATTTAGTGTCATTTCTTGACTGCTGCGTAAGTGAAGAGGTCAGATTCCCTCTTTCACCAGTTCTGTGGTGAAGCTCCTGGGATGTCGGAGAGAAGAGTTAGTCTTTGCTATCAGCCTTCAAATACCATCAGTATTCCTGCTGCAAGGTATTCCCTTCAGCCAACTGCTTTAGCTAAGTCACAGCAGCATTTCCCATCTGTTTCACCCTGACCCAAAGCAGAAAGTGTTGCTCTCTCTGTCCCAGGCAGGCCAGGGGTGATGGGTCTCAGCTGGTCCTGGAAGGCGTTCTGGCATGGAGAACATGGGCTTGAGCAATGCTGATGTGTGGGTCGAACATGCAGTACATAACTTGTTACCAAAGCGGTTCCTGAGGGCTGCGAGCCAGAGGCTGCTCCCAGGAGCATGGCAGCTCTTCAAAGATGTTAGAAGAGTTGAAAGAACTCTTGACATCCTCCGAGGGCTGCAAGCATTATGAAATATTTCTTTGATTAAAGTCAGGCAGTCTCCTCAAATGGTCAGAGAGGAATCCAGTGGTGAAGGAGAAAATGATAAGGGAGGATGGCAGGTGGATGTTAACAAAATGTATTGCAGAGGTTTGTCGAGCAGCTCATTACAACACAGAATTACATGCCACCACAGCTGCCCTCTGTCGTACGCGCTTGCCCCATTTTACCTCCTGGAAGTGTAATGAGCTGAAACTCTTTAAGGTCAAGAGTTGGATTTAAATGTTACAGGTTTCACAGTGCAGTGGTTTTCATAATAATTATGTTCCTTTTTTGGCCTTATTTAAATAACAAATGTGCTTAAATTGTTGTTCATTGCAGTCTAGAAAATAAAGGGAAAGCAGAGCTCCATGTGGGTATGACCTGTGGTGTGAATGCCAGTGCCTCTCCCGCAGCAGTCCTCCCCCATGTCCCAGTCATCCTCAAAGTGCCTCAGTGCACCTGGGAGTAGGGAGATGGCAATTCCTGCTCTTACCCAAATCCAGCTCTTGGTTTAGCTCTGGACATCTGCAGGCAAATGTCTGATGGTGTGACCAGAGGTGGCCGTTTGTTTTGGGGGTCACTGACCCACTTCTCAGCCTCCTGTTCGAGGGACTGCCAGATCTCCGTACCTGGCCCTGTCAGACGCGTTTGCTCATTTGTTGCACTGTCTTGCCCCGACAAAATAAGCATTCAGAGCATTTGTGGGCTTAAAGCTAAGTACACAATGATGTGATTTGTTGTCCAAGGGGCAGACAAAAAATGAAACCTGCAAAACACCAAGAGCTTCTCTTAACCTCATAGAGGTCCTTCAGACTGACATCCTGGTGCAGCGATGCCAGTGACAAAACTCCACCAAACCTCAAAGAGACAGGATTTCCCTGAAGTGTTCAACTTAACCTTATCAGGGAGAGGCTTAGGACAGCAGGTGGCAAGGGACAACACGCTGACTGCGTTGCTTTGCTAACTGAGCACCCCAAAAAGCTGTGTGAAGACCACAGCGTCTCTTCAGAGAGCTTAATGGACTGGCTTCGGCAGAGTGAGCAGAAGGTGAGCTCTTGTACTGCTCCTCAAAGCTATATGAAGTTGGCGTAGAGGAGAATGCAGTGGGAAAGGCAATTTTCCCTGTTTTGGAACTTGTCCAACAGTTTTAATATGATGGAAAAATTCTTGATAGATTTGTATGTCAGTCCTTGATAAAAGCATCAAAATATACCTGATGAACCTATTTCTGGTGAAGCTTCCGAATGATCATTCTAAGAGAATATTTCGGTCGTTACTGAGCAATAGAAGTCTCAAGTTTGCTGCTTGCCTGGTTTCTTTTCTGTTTGGTGTTTGTTTTTTCAGAGTTGTTTCTCTTATTTTTAGTGGAGTTTGTAAAGTTGGGTTTTTTTCTGTGCATAATAATTTCCAACATGATTTTATTGAAATCTGTGATGAAAAAATTGTGAAGGTGTTTAGTGAAGTTCTGCATGTGGAAAAAAAGCCATTTCCACACACAAGAAACAATAAAAAACCCCTTTAAACTCTAAGTAAATTATTTGTTTATCGAACATGAAAATAAAAAGCTGATATAGAAGAATCCCAAGTACTCTCCTTTATGGCAAGCCACGTTTCAGCCATCGGACTGGCTGGTTAATGTGTTTTTTCCCATTTTATGTGAATCTGGAAGGGATCCCAATGTGCAGCCCACAGATTTCCCTTGTTACTGGGGTCCATATTTCTGAAAATTCCAAAAATGGGGTTTGATTAACTTTTGTCTTCTGTATGGTTAATAGTACGTACAATCTTGTCCCCTTATTTCTTTTGTTTGCTGTGATGCCTGGGAAATACTGGAGCAGTGTGCTATCCGTAGCTATTGCCTGGCCCGCAGCTGGGTGACTCCCTGCTCCCCGTGTCTGTATCCCTATTTTATTCTGCCTTATTTTGTGCATTCTCTGAGGCATGTGTTCTGTGTGCAGTGTGAGTGCAGCTGTCTGGTTCTCTGCAGCTGTCTTTCATGTAGGGTTTGGTTACCCAGGCACATTCCTTGCCAGCAAAGGCAGACTGAGATGCGTCCTCTCTTAAACTGCAGATCCCATCCCCCAGCTGTGCTGAAAACTCCGCTTGAGATGGCTGCGTGGAGGAAAATTTACATGAGATGCACTATTTGTAGGAGGAAAGAGGCCTGAGATTGCCCCAGCTCAAGGTTATCCCGTGGACCCATGCAGATCTGTACTGAGGGTCCAGATGGCAGGAGATGGTATTTGACCCCTCTTGTGATTTAACTCCAGCCAGCAACTCAGCCTCATGCAGCAGCTCACTCACTCCCCTCTTGTGGGGTGGAGAAGAGAATCAGAAGGGTAAAAGGGAGAAGACTTGTGGGTTGAGATAAAGACAGTTTAACAGGTAAAGCAAAACCCGCATGTGCAAGCAAAGCAAAACAAGGAATTCATTCACTGCTTCCCATGCGCAGGCAGGTGTTCAGCCATCTCCAGGAAAGCAGGGCTCCATCATGCGTAACGGTTACTTGGGAAGACAAACGCCATCACCCCAAATGTCCCCCTTTCTTCCTTCTTCCCCAGCTTTAAATGCTGAGCATGACACCGTATGGTGTGGGACACCCTACGGGTCAGTTGGGGTCAGCTGTCCCCACCCAACTCCTTGTGTACTCCCAGCCTCCTCGCTGGTGGGGTGGGGTGAGGTGGGAATCACAAAAGGCCTTGGCTCTGTGTAAGCACTGCTCAGCAGTAATGAAAACATCCCTGTGCTATCAACACTGTTTTCAGCAGAAATCCAAAACGTAGCCTCATGCCATCTACTATGAAGAAAATTAACTGTATCCCAGCCAAAACCAGCACACCACCTCCTGATCTTTTGCTTTGCCTCATCTCTTCTTATTTTTTTACAAGTCTATTGGCATGTTTTTAATAAGGTTTTAAAGAAGTGACAGCTGAATTACAAACCATCAAGACAGAGAATTCACACATCGCTGTGTTGGCAAACAGCATTCCAGTTTCTTCTGAAAAAGCCATTGCACGTTACAAAACGTTGAAGCAAGATGAGTACTTAGGAAGATCGGCATTGCAGAAGAATCTGCCAGGTATTCAGTCTTTAATCCTGCAAACCATCAGTCTGCTCTTAGCAGACAAAGCAATTAATCTGTACAAGAGATGCAGATATTTAGGTCAAGGTCTTTTCTCCCAATTTATGTACTCAGAGTGGTTCAAGAGGTACAGAACAAAATGTCTGGAGCTGAGGATAATTCATCTTGTCTCAGAGAAGTTCCAGACTTGTTCAAAGGGGCTGTATTTTAGTGAGGGTTTGACAAACAGCACGGTAGTCTAATGCAGAGAAGCCAGTGGTAGCTCATGTTGAAAATACAGGATCTCCTGGGCAGAATGACACTATTTGTAGTGTACCTGCGTGGTGGGTCCAAATCAGGCCTGGCTGCTGACGGACACATCTCTCCATCCCGAACAGAACCAGGTCTCTCGCATGTGTCCGTGCTATGACTGATTCGTGATTTGATCCAGAAAAGCTCAAGGTAACCCTGAGCTTCAAGGAGGCTGAAGACACCTGCTTTGGTTCAGGTTATTTGTTCTTATGAGGACAGCCGTGCCCTCAGCTCTCTGTGGCTCAGGCGAATCATATAAAGTCAGATTCCCCTAAAGCACTTCTGTGCCAAACTTGCAGGTCACTGAGCTCCAGAGCTGAATTTACAATTCTGCATATCCTTCTGTGCTTCCTCCGACTTGGAGGCATGGTTTCAACAAAAGGGGCAGTAAATAGAGTGTCCTTCTAGACGAAGATGAGTGTTTGGGGTCAAGAGGTCTGAGAAGCTCTTGGCATAGGAGCTTGGTCTCCTGTCTCGTATTTCTACAGCATCTCATGTGATGAGAACAGAAGTGGACCACACTTTGCAGGTGGGGCTTAGTCCTGTGGAGCTGTGGTGAGGATGCCTTGAATAAGGGCCACCTCCTGAGGCTTGGGCACAGCTTTGAAATGTAGGTAAGAGGTAGGTGAGGAGCTGCTTAGTGATGGGAATACACAAAGCAGAACGGCAAGTACCTTGTGCAAACGCTCAGGCCTACAAGTCTATTGCGTGGGAGGTTTTCTCATTGCAATCTTAGATGTGCGTTATTTCAGATCTATCTCCATCTTCCCTGTTTCCATGTTGCTAGGGATCAAGGTGCAACACGCGCTTGCTAACAGGACGGCTTGTTCCTCTTGGGGTCAGGTATCCTTGGACCAGCTTTTGTTTTCTGTCAGAGCCACAAGGTGGTCAAGTAAAAGGCCCCGGGAAACACATTTGGGCTCTGGAGTGGGTGTGAAATAAAGGCTTTAGAAGAAAGAGCGCGTCATATTTCAAAACTGACAAAAGGAAAGGGCATGGCTGTGAGGGGTGTATAGAGATGCTTTGTGTTGATGATTTCTGTTTAAGCACTGATGAGGGGGAGGACCTGCAGGATCGTGCACTCTTCTGAGCACACTGGGGAGCTGCCCGGTCTGCGCCATGTCGTGGTGAAGATTGCTCTGCCGGTGCGTGTGCAGACGGAGATCCAGAAACGTAGTTGTTATTCTTATGATGCTTCTGTCTCTGCTCGGAGTCAGGTGGTTGAGAGGGATGTTTGCTCACTTTCTAGCTGTGCAGGGATGCAATGAGACAGAAACGGCAGGGCTGGTGGGATTCCCTGAACATGAAGCAGCTTCTAGAGCAGGACTCACAGTGGGGTCTGTCAGCTTAGTGGTCTGGAAGAGAGTGAGACAGAAGGGCTTGCAGGCAAGATTGCATCTGTGATTTTCCCGGAATATTTTAAAGACTGAGCTCTCAGCCTAGCTGTCCAAGAGATGGTCAGGGAAGTGGTGTGATGCAATCAGGAGTCCTTTTTGTGTTTTGGGAAGGGGAGGAATTACCTTCAGATGTAGAAGGAAAATTAGAGTGGTAGAATTTTGAAAGACAACCCTTGCTACTGCTAGGTCGCCCTGACTTCAGTACTTGAGTTGCTTTGTTCTGTAGTGTTAAGGGGTCATGTGCCCAACAGGAACTGGTCAAGTTTAGCAAAGACAAATGCAGAGCCCAGTTCCTGAGGCAAAACAACCCCATGCATTGGCACAGGCGAGGGACTGACCAGCTAGGTGGCATTTCTGCAGAAAAAAAGCTGTGTTCCTTGTTGACAACAAGCTGAACACGTGTCGGCCCTGGGATGTGGCCCAGAGAGCTCGTGCAATTTCTGGCCTTGGAGATTTTGAAAATTCAGCTGAGCAAATGCCTGAGCCACTTGGTTGAACTTTGAAATTTGTTCCACTTTGAGTGTAGTTGGACTATGTGAGCTCCTGAGGTCCCTTCCAATCCAAATTGTTCTGCGACTCTGTGACCATGACTGACACCCAATTTTTTCTTGTTATTTTTCCCTTGACCCTTGTCAGCAAATCGCTCACCCGTGTGGTTCCCTCGCTGCTCCCACTGTGTCTCTATTTCTCTTGCTTCAGACTGATGCTCTTCCAGTGTCTGTGCTGCTGGCACAGCCGCGCCAGCTGTTGGCTGCAGCAGGGAGGGGACAGCGCAGGCAGCAGCCGGATGAGGCCAAGAGCTTCCTGTGCTCTTCACGGTCTGATGCCCTGCAAACGTCCTTCCCTGCCGCAGGGGACAGATGCTGGCCGTCCAGCACAGGACCAGGGTTTGAAGGGGATTGTTCTGAAGTCAACGAAGAGAGAAAGAGAAATATCATGATGCAGTGAGAGGGAAGAGGTGACACCTACTCTCTCTGCTTCTGTCCTCTTACTGACACCTGCTGTCACATCCCAAGCCTCTGGAACAGGCAGGCACGGGTGGCACTTACCTTGCGAAGCAGTACAGCTTACTGCAATTTCATCCTGCCCCTCATCTTTGCACTTTTCTCATGTGAGAAGATACCCAGACTTAAAATCTGTAGAAAGAAATGGCCACTTCTAATATTGCTAAATGCATCTTTCTCTGAAACTAATTCGCAAGGATAAAGCCAGCAACTTCTGGTTTTACATGGATCTTTCTAATTTCCTGCAGGTGTAAGTACCTGTGAGAGCCCTTGGTGCAGGGAATTTCACCTGGTACTTTGTCTAAGCTCTTAGGGTCGGCTTGAATGCCGCCAGGCTGGAGCTGTGCACCTCCGAGTTCCTCCTAGGCCGAGGAGATTGATTTGTGCTGGGGTTGTAAGCAAGCCCTCCGCTGCCCCTAAAAATGCCGAGCCATGAAGCTGCTCTGCGTTAGCGCAGCCAGCACATACGCGAGGTGGAGGAGCCTCCCAGGAAAGTGCAGGATCTCCCTCAGATGGGCAACTACCACACTAATCCTTGTGCTAAATCAGGCAGGTGGGTTTGAGACCCAGCCTGGCACTGCCTTCTGCCCAAGACTGCCATCCACAGTGGGCTGCCAGACGCCTTCTGCCCGTTTTAACCCCAGGAGAGGGAAAACGGCTGCAAATCCCACAAGGAGAGACGTGTCCTGTATGGCATGAAGTTAGACATCTGTGTCTCCCGAGTGCAGGGTCAAGACACCATCTGAATTTAGCCCTCTGATGTCTCCTTGGGAAGTGTGGCCATTTGCCAGGGGCCACCAGGGTTGTGCAGCATCTCTGGGGGCGGCTGGTTGAGGACATGTTCTTCACAGTTTGTCTTCCTGCAGGGGCATGTGGTAGTTCAGATAATAGAACAGGCGTTGCAGAGGTTTCTTGACCCCCATATTGTATTGAATGACGTGAGCAGCAGAAGGAAAAATACAATCCTTTTTCTTGGCAACAGCTCCTTTCACTGCTATAGCATGTTTTCAGAATTTAGGGCAAAGTCCTCCAAAACATCCTCCAGCAGGAAAATTTCGTGTGGTTTTCTGCTCCACAGAAGCAGGTATGTTACTGTGCAGTCAGAACCAGCCCGCTGTGCTGGACAAACACATCCTTCTTGTTTCCTGGTCCTGCTCTGAGACTGAATTGTGCTCAAGGCTGGGTTGGACAGCCGGTGAACGTCATCCCTGCCCATGGCACGGGAGTTGGACTAGATGATCTTCGAAGGTTCCTTCTAACCCAAGCCTTTCTATGATTACAAATTCTCTCATTGCAACCTGATTCCTTGTTTTGCTCCTGGGGCAAGTCTAGTATTTCTGTCCTGCTGCAGGCAAGTTGGAACGAAAGTGCTTTCCCTCGGTTTCATCCCATTTGTCGGGGTCCAAACTGTGTGCCGGACGATGGCCAGCAGTTACTGCCTCCTTTAAACAGACACAGTGGTGCTGCGTTGCGTAAAGAGTAAAGCCACCAGGACAATGGTTGAGCATACAGCCAGTTTATAAAGAGATCCGAATCCGTACGGTGTTGTGTTCCCCAAACCCTCCCTGTTATTACCACCACAGATGAGGAGACAGCAAAGAACTCTGTGTTTACCTCAATACAGACTAAGGTTTTGCAGACTAAAGTAAAAACAAACATTCAGTGGGTGCCTGTGCACCTATCTTTCTCTTAAGTGGTTAGAGAAAACATCCCTGGCAACCCTTACCAGATGTGTTTACAGTATACTACAGCAAAAGTTGCCATCACGTCTGAATGCTGTCAACTGAACCAGATTTAGCACTTTGCACGGCAGCAACTTGCTTCAGTGGTGCCCCGGGTCTCGATGCCGTTTCAGGGGGATGCAAAAAAAGAAATGAAATAGCTCAACTACATGCTTAGGTTTTGACTTAGGCATGTGGTTGCAGATCCTTTTTAAAAATTCTTTAGGCTGCTGCTGCTCACTTCCCTGTACTAATACCCACCGGGGGGATGTTTTATTTTTTAAAGGTGTCTTTGAATAGAGACTGGAAGAAGAAGGAATGGGCAAAAATTCTGCTAGTCTGACATAGTTTTGGTTCCTGAAATGCAGTAGAAGACTGTGTTGCTGCAACTTAAGGGTGAAAGAGGAAAAATAGGATGATTTTATGCCATATTACTCTTCTGCCCTTTCCCCCTCCTTTCTTTGTTCTTAAAGGACTATTTTAATCAGGCAATCACGAGGTTGCTACAACGCCATGATATCCAAATGTCACTGACTTATGAGCTGGAAAACTGAAAAAGTAGTTTGTTGCAGGCAATACTGTCCTTTGCTCTCCCCTCCTCCATCAAGGTTGGACTGCAGCGACCATGGGGTTTTGTGCCTGCCAACTGGTCTGCACGATCCTGTGGCCAGCCTGTTCTGCCTGAAAAGCCTCAGCGGGGGGAGCTGGTGCGGAATTGTGCTGGTTAGCAGGAATTTTGGTAACGCAAATATGCTGCCTACCTCTCTGTACTTTCCCACATCCCTGCCCTGTGGAATCTAATAGGACATTCAAGGATTTTATTCTGCTGGGCTATTCATACAGTTAGGTTTTGGGATCTCTCAATACCAGAACACTTCAATACAGCTTCAGTTGGAGTCACGAGATCTCTGCCACTTAACACAGAAAAGGCTATGTCTTTCTGCCAGTGGCATGTCCTGATGCTGTCCAGAGCATGGACTAAGAGTGTGTTCCCCACCAGCACCTCTCCCATGTGCCTGGACAGCTGGGTGCAGAGAAATCATGGTTCTTCTGGTCAAAAAAGAGGGGATTTATTTTCAACAGCTTGACAATGATAGAAGAGGTAGCGGTATCCCTCACAGCTGACCCGCCTCTTAGATCCCTGGCATTTTGGCAGGCATGCCCAGGTCGGGGTTTTTCCTGTGTAATACACTATGCTTATAAAGGTTGGATGTTGCTTGATCAGCTGTCTACGTGGGACCCTAGAGAAAGCAAAGAAAGGCGGGGAAGGGAGGCACTGTTCGATAGGCTATACAGAAAAAAATAATTTGGAAGAGGAACCGGTGGGGAAATTGTTTCATATGCTGTTAGTAGTGAGGGTCCTGTGCTGCGAGAATGTGAAGAGTGAAACAGGCATGGGTAGGATAAATAATGACAAGAAGGAGGTTAAGAATAGGCAAGTGTGATTAAAGAAGGTAGCTGCAGAGGCTCCGTCAAAAGATGGTAAGCAATGGAGCCGCTAAGGTGGAAAGATCTAAAATATTGTCCTAAGTATAATGGGCACTTCGTCTTTGTACTTGAAAAGCTGCAAGTCAGAGATTGGAAAGAAGGAAGCTGTCGGTCAGGGCATGAAGAGCAATGCTGAACATATGTTACCAGTGTCTTCTTGCCCAACATGGTGTAACAAAGGGGAGGTAGGGGGCAGGAAGTAAATGGGAGTGAAAACACTGAGTCGTAGACAGCAACAAAACTTGTGTAGCTGGGAAGGTAGAAACAGCAAAACAATGCAAATGGCTGATGGGAGGTATTACAAAGGCCCAAGGGTCAGGCATGGAATCGTAGCATCAGGTTGGAAGGGACCTCTGGACCCATGTAGTCCAACCTACTGCTCAAACCAGGCTTCATTTCAAATTTGTCCAAATAACTTAAAACTTTTTTTCAGAGATCGTGATTCCACAACTTCTGTGGGCATTTCTCTGCTAACCTGGATGCAGGCCAGAGATGTTTTTTTTGCTAGTGCTGATTATCAGTAAGAAACTTCTTCCATGGAAGCCCTTGTATTACCAGTTCCTGAAGTAATCCATGCAGTTCAGAGGAAGCATGTTCTGTTACGCGGCTATGTATCCCTCAAGGTGGCTAGCACTGGGCATTGTGAAAATGCTCCTGTTCCCTTGTCTGAAGACTAGAATGGAGTGCAGTAAGTTGATGTTAGCTATCTACATTGAAGTCACCCCTAGATCAAACAGCATTAAGGGAAAAGCAAATGTGAAGTGTTTATTTATAAAATCTAAACAATACAAGTGTTAATGCCAGAAGGAAGAAACCACGTTTGTTGCACTTTCCCAAATTCCAACCTGAAAGATTTCTGTCCTCTTCTCTTAGAAGTGTTTGCCTCACCCACGTTGCCATGGACCACTTGAGTTCTGAGTTTTCCTTTTGAAGAAAGAACCATGAAAAACATTGCTAGCATTTATGCCCCAAATCTTAATTGGGACTCACTTTGATCTTCACTGAAATAATCTCCCTCCCTTTACTTACTGGACTTTTATCTTTGTCCTTTATATTTGTCTTTAATATTTGTTCCTCTGTCTTTCTTCATGCCTTGGGAAATGGTGGTGTCCTTTTCCTATGCCAGGACTAAGCATCTCCTTCCCTTGACAGAACCATTATGGAATATGAAACTTTTCCATGTGCTGAACCTTCTAGTCCATATAAATACAAATACAGATGTGCTTCATATGCACAAGTAAGATTAAAGTGTGCATCTTGCAAATGTCTTTTGAATGAGAGAGTTGATTTGCATCACATCCATGTTGATAATGGATGTAAGTAACTAGCTCACATTTCAGTCTTTAAGAGCTGAAAGGCAGTGGAGGAAGTCATGAAGTTGCTTTAACCTACTAAGAGATGGAAAATCAGAGAGATTATAAAAACAGGTTACAGGGAAGATCTTGGTGAATAGAAATTACAACTTCATAACAATAAAGCAAGACAGCAGAAAGTGGAGACTAATAGCGATCAGTTAAATGGCATGAGCCCAGGGGGAACAATTAAAGTAAAAGTCTATCAGAAATATTAAATATAGGCTAGAAAAATGGCAATCAGTCTGAGTGATAGCAAGCTGCTGGTGTGCATGCAGGATGAAGAGAACTTCTGAAAACAATAGGGAAAGTCAGCTGTGTAGGTAAGCGTCTCCTGAGCAGAGCTCAGACATGCTCCATGTAAAGTAAATGGCATTGAGCAAGTTTAGGGAACCGTGTGCCAGAAATTAACGTCATGCAGCTGTCACTGCATATAGCAAATGTTCTGAATTATACAAAGTATTCCCCTGACATAGTATGGGAAATGCTGGGTGGATGGGGAGCTATCCCAAACACATACGTTGTGAGAGATTTAGAGTGATAACATTTTCCATACATTAGAAGATTCTCAGGTTTACCGGAGTCTGGATGAGTTTTAGTCTCAGAATTCCAGTTATACCTGTAAATGTCACAGGAACAGATTCCATTTGCAAAGGGAAAATGGTAAAGACTTGTCTAGAAATAATAAAGAAGATTAATAGTTACTGTCTCCAGTGCGCTTGGTTTTGTGTATTCCTCTTGCTTCTACAATTAAGGATTTCTTGTTGTTATCACTTTCTGTGTGTCACTATGGTTTTCTATAATTTATTGGGGAAAAAAGAGGGAAAGACATTTCATTCATCATTGCAAATCTCTTTTATGTGTGTTAATGCACTTTATATGAAGTGATTACACTGACAACAGCAGCATTTGGACCCTAATTTATTATGCAAATAATTTGCTCTGCATTAACTAATGTGTGTCCTCCTGGGGCAGAATTGGAATTGCATGGCTTTGTCCAAACCGCTCTGAAAGGCCGTACCTGACGTCTCAAGTGGCCACAGATGAATCATTTTCCTTCTCCTGCCTGCCTCCTCACCAGATACTTGGTACAGAGATGCCTGTTGAATGCGGACAGCTTGCTCCTGTGCCTGATGGTGCTCTCATCCACAGGCTGGATAGATTTCTGGGCTGAGCCACCTCATCTAACTTTAAAAGACACTGATGTTGATGCCTACATCTCTGGTCAACAGCAAAGCTCCCTGAATAGTTATCAGAGACAAATAGGGACTTTATAGTGTTATTTATCTGACTGACTTTATTTTGTACAAAATACTCCATACGTTTCCTGTCAGGTGTTTATGAAATTAAGACTTTTTCTTAGCCAAGATTTTGAAGCAATGTTGCAGCCTCATCTTCCTTCCTTCCTTCCTTCCTTCCTTCCTTCCTTCCTTCCTTCCTTCCTTCCTTCCTTCCTTCCTTCCTTCCTTCCTTCCTTCCTTCCTTCCTTCCTTCCTTCCTTCCTTCCTTCCTTCCTTCCTTCCTTCCTTCCTTCCTTCCTTCCTTCCTTCCTTCCTTCCTTCCTTCCTTCCTTCCTTCCTTCCTTCCTTCCTTCCTTCCTTCCTTCCTTCCTTCCTTCCTTCCTTCCTTCCTTCCTTCCTTCCTTCCTTCCTTCCTTCCTTCCTTCCTTCCTTCCTTCCTTCCTTCCTTCCTTCCTTCCTTCCTTCCTTCCTTCCTTCCTTCCTTCCTTCCTTCCTTCCTTCCTTCCTTCCTTCCTTCCTTCCTTCCTTCCTTCCTTCCTTCCTTCCTTCCTTCCTTCCTTCCTTCCTTCCTTCCTTCCTTCCTTCCTTCCTTCCTTCCTTCCTTCCTTCCTTCCTTCCTTCCTTCCTTCCTTCCTTCCTTCCTTCCTTCCTTCCTTCCTTCCTTCCTTCCTTCCTTCC
>VZSC01009968.1:65063-87288 GCA_013398225.1 Steatornis caripensis | reverse complement strand
GGGTTGTTCAGCCTGGAGAAAAGAAGGCTCTGGGGAGATCTTATAGCAGCCTTCCAGTACCTGAAGGGGCCTACAAGAGAGCCAGAGAGGGACTTTTTACAAGGGCATGTAGTGATAGGATGAGAGGTAACAGTTTTAAATGGAAAGAGGGTAGATTTGGATTAGATATTAGGAAATTCTTCACGACGAGGGTGGTGAGACATTGGAACAGGTTGCCTAGAGAAGTTGTGGATGCCCACTCCCTGGAAGTGTTCAAGCGCAGCCTGGACGGGGCTTTGAGCAGCCAGGTCTGGTGGAAGGTGTCCCTGCCCATGGCAGGGGGGTTGGAACTAGATGGTGTTTAAGGTTCCTTCCAACCCAAACCATTCTGTGATTCTAAAAGAACAACATTTCTGTGTTCACCACTGAGAGAGCGGTCAAACACTGGAACAGGTTTCCTGGAGAGGTGGCCAATGTCCCAAGCCTGTCAGCGTTTAAGAGGCATTCGGACACTGTCCTTAACAACATGCGTTAACTCTTTGTCAGCCCTGAATTGGTCAGGCAGTTGGACAAGATGATCATTTTATGTCCCTTCTGACTGATATATTCTATTCTATTCTATTCTATTCTATTCTATTCTATTCTATTCTATTCTATGCTATTCTATTCTACTCTAGGCTATGCTATGTTGAAAGTCAGGAAAGAAGAATTACATTGGAATGTGTAGTTTTCATGTCATTCCTATATAATTAGACTTATATTCTGGTTACATTAACTGTCCGTAAAATGTCTAAACCTGAAGACCATTGAATATATGAACCTGCAGTACACAGGTTTTGGATTTGATAGGTTAATATGATTCACAAAACAATCTAATTTTCAAGAAGATATATTTGTGCTAGCATAGAGGAATTTCCTCTGTGTGTGATTTTAATATTATGGCTAAATCTCCTATGATTGTGAAATCTTAAGTGCAAAACCTACACAGTGAAGGGCATGGGGCAACTTGAGCAGTTGAGCCATCAGTTGTCTATCCTGAACAGCTGTCTGTTCAGCAGTGTCTGTCTGATTTTCAGATCTAATGCCCAGACTAATCAGTCCTTCAGCAGAGCCATTACCTGTCTACATGTTCTCAGAATCTTGTCTCTGGTGTCCCTTTGTAGAAAGTCCCTGCACCAAATTTCCACCTTCATTTAGTTTCTCCTGTTTCTTCTTTATCAATGTGTTACGTGAACTTCATGTTACATGCTCTGCCACCTCCTGCATAGATATAATGATGCATTTCTTCATTTGTTTAGAACCTGTAGCAACCACAGTAAAAAGTACACACCAAAATATTCAATACATAATAAAATGACACCCTAATCTGATTTATTACCAAGAAAAATGAGACAAGTGTAATAAGGAAGTCCTGGATTTTCATATTTGTGCGATTAAACATGTGTCAAGTGGACCAGGTAAGATTATCATTGTGCTGTGTTCAGCCTTTCCTAACATGACTACTGTTCCAGTTGCTGGTGACCATCTCTTAAGGGCTGACAGAACTGGAGATTAATGAGAGACATCAGAGATGAGAAGATTCAGAAGTAAAATATGAACTGGAGCTCACTACGGGCAGAAATCAAAAGGAACCTTAGTTTTGAAACAGTCAGTATATATTTGTTGCCTCGTACAGATTAAGATAACTTTGTATCAGCAGTGGATGGATTTATTTACCTCATGTAGGTCAACATAGCTTAGTAATAAAACATATCCAATCACCTTGTACAGATACACCAGTAAAATAACTTTATACTATCGTTAAAAGGAGAAAAGAAGAGTTCTTTTCCAAGGCAATGTTCCTCAAGTACTAAGCTTGCATTCACATCTACTGGAGTTACGCACCTTCTCTGAGACTTAGGCATGCTAGGAGGGGAAGATTTTCTTCTCATATGGGTTATCTTTCTTTTGGTGTTTGAAGTAAAATGTAAATTTTTAATTTAAACGTATGCCTTTCCTTTCACATTTATTTTCCTTGTTTGTTATCCCCATAGTCATACATGTCTTACGCTCCGTATTATTGTAATACTTGAACTTCTTATGTCTTTTCTGTACAGTCTTGTTCTTTCCTTACTGTCTGTGAAAAAGCAACTTTTGGGGGCTTTCTTTTTTCCAATAAAGACAAGAGCACAGTACTAGGTGTTTGTTGCAAAAATTAGTCAGACTTTTACAAGTCCTGAGCACAAGCACATTACACTTTCACTAACTGAATAACAAAGTTATCCATTAAAAATTCTCCCATTTCTCCGTACCTGTTCAGGTTTCACTTTGTCTGTTTTGCAACACTTAGAAACACAGTTGCAGGTCAAAACTGAAAGTGACTACAGTCTCTGAGGATGTTATTTTTCAATACTCCACATCAGTTTCAAATGCAATCATATTTCTCTTTACGGAAAAAAATGTACGTATTTTGTACTCTATAGAATAGTTTGCATAGGTAAAATACAAGCTTGTTAGGCTCATGACTAAGTTTACAGCAAACAAGAACACCATGCGTAAGCCCTGAAACCAGAAAAAACAGGGCCAGCAGTGCATTAAAGACTCATGAGAGATGAACTATCTCAATTTTTCTGAATGGGATGGTCGCACGAGGGAAGAGAGGATTGCATGTGGAAGGGTGAGGGGGAAGTTGGTGAGTTTGTGATTTAAAAAGCTTTGCCATTAGCTGAACATCCTGCCAGTTTCATTGCAGAAAAGTGTGTTAATGCATTATCAGAATTGCTCTGTAATGTCTCATTCCCTTCAGGATGTGCAGTTCAATAACACTCTGACCTCTGAAAACCATAATGAGGAGTCAAGGTACATGCTAATGCAACCTTAGCTCTGCCTCCTGGAACTGGCAGTAGTCACTTGGAGTTGCCTGCTGGTATCCACCTGTGGCCGCAGTCTTAGGAGATCTGAATTGAGGGGCTTGGGGGTTAGCTGGAGCAGCTTGAGAGCGCTGTTATTTGGACATGAGATGATCCACCCCTTTTATACAGTCAAAAGAAAAGAAGATTCCCTAAGGAATCCAGAATGGCCAAAGCCAAGTTCTATACCTTGTGTCAGTGGTGGACTCTGGTGATCTTGTTAGAGCTGCTAATATACAGCAAAGAGGGAGTTGTGAGAGTGTGTGGTAGGCCTGTGAAAGTATAACTTTGTGTATGAGTTATGCGGCTAAGAACAGAAGAAATGATTGTAAAATTTAGCAGAGGTAGAGTTAATTCTGAGTGCACAACTGTGTGGGATCTTTGGTTTAATATGCCTCATGTAAACACATGCTTAGATTTGGCAAGGAGATGAAATCAGTGAAGGAACCTCAATTCTAGGACAATATCTATAATCTTCACAGGCAAAATATATTTATGTGAATTAAGTTACAATTGCTCAAAGAAAGCAGAGCTAAGGTGGTTTTAGTGTGTATCTCAACTCGTTGCCTGACTTCAGAAGTTGTGTGACACTGAATGCAGTGCATGGTCGGTATATGACCCTAGTCTGATCCTTTCTCTCCCAATACCCTTTGCTATCATGGAACAGGGCTAATGGTCATGCTTCAAAATAGCTAAAATATGCTAGGGCCAGTGAGAGAAAGAAAAAATTTTGTTCTATCTGTGCCAAATCCTGACAGTATATTGGAGACATCCATCTCCTTTCCGCTTTCCTGCTCACCTTTCCCCCAAATACATCATCCTTACACCAGGCAGCAATCCCAGTTCACCCTCTTTAATTCCCATTGAACTGTTACAAGTGGCAAAGTTGTGTGTAGAAAGCTGGTGCTTTCCATTTCACGTTTTCTATTGCTGGACACGCCACAGACATTAGTTTGGTTTGGAGTTCAATAGTTCTCGGTTACCTGAGGTACCCGACATGCTGCTACTGGAGATGAAACCATAGAATTGTTTAGGTTGGAAAAGACCTTTAAGATCATCAAGTTCAACTGTTAACCTAGCACTGTCAAGTCCACCACTAAACCATGTCTCTAAATGCCACATCTACATGTCTTTTAAATACCTAAGCACCACATCTACACATTTACCAGGGATGGTGACTCTACCACTTCCCTGGGCAGCCTGTTCCAATGCTTGACAACCCTTTCAGTGAAGAAATTTTTCCTAATAGCCAGTCTAAACCTTCCCTGGCACAACTTGAGGCCATTTCCTCTCATTCTATTGCTTGTTACTTGGGAAAAAAGACAGACACCCACCTCGCTACAACCTCCTTTTAGGTAGTTTTAGAGAGCAGTGAGGTCTCCCCTCAGCCTCCTGTTCTCCAGGCTAAACAACCCCAGTTCCCTCAGCCGCTCCTCATAAGACTTGGGCTCTAGACCCTTCACACATCTGTTGCCCTTCTTTGGACACGCTCCAGCACCTCAATGTCTTTCTTGCAGTGAGGGGCCCAAAACTGAACACAATATTCAAGGTGCGGCCTCACCAGTGCCGAGTACAGGGTGACAATCACTTCCCTAGTCCTGCTGGCCACACTGTTTCTGATACAAGTCAGAATGCTGTTGGCCGTCTTGGCCTCCTGAACACACTGGTGGCTCATATTCAGCTGGCTGTCGACCAACACCCCCAGGTCCTTTTCTGCCCAGCAGCTTTCCAGCTACTCTTCCCCAAACCTGTAGCATTGCATGGGGTTGTTGTGACCCAAGTGCAGGACCTAACACTCAGCCTTGTTGAACCTCATACAGTCCGCCTTGACCCATCAGTCCAGCCAGTCCTGATCCCTCTGTAGAGCCTTCCTACCCTCAAGCAGATCAACGCTCATGCCCAAATTGGCGTTGTCTGCAAATTTACAGAGGGTGCACTCAATCTCCTTGTCCAGATCATTGATAAAGATGTAAAGAGAACTGGCCCCAATATTGAGCCCTGGGGAACACCACTTGTGACTGGCCACCAACTGGATTTAACTCCATTCACCACATCTTTTTGGACCTGGCCATCCAGCCAGCTTTTTACCCAGCAATGCCTCTTTATGAAGAGGTGATTAACTTGATTGCTTTTCTTTGAAAAGGAAAGTATGAGATTGTTCTCATGTTGAGCCTATTGTATTTGTACCAAGATCTGATCAAAGAAATGCAGTAGTTAAATCACTATATTGATCAGGGTAGATCAGTGCGTTGGGTGGAAGATGAGCCAAGGCCAGTGACTTTTCAGTAGTTTATGCACGGCAGAGATGTGTTGACAAAGAACTTGTGATCAGTATAGTTACCCAAATTATGTATAACCCTATGGGTATAAAATGCTCCAGGAAAGTAAGAAATAAGAGGTCAGGATTTTCTGTCAGTAGCTTCTGGAAGGAACAAAGCCAAAATCTGTGATGGCTTATGAGAGCTCTGTCTAATCTGTGGTGAAGAGGAGGCTTATTTTAATCTCGCTAAACTGGAATTTGCTGTAGTTTTGTCCTTCCCAGTCTGATGGTTAGATTTGCATTTTCTTCGATATCTCTCCAGCTAACATGAAAACAATTTCCGTGTGTCACTTCTTTCTTCAAAAACAGTTAGATTTCTTCAAAATTATCTTCAGTATTCAGAATATAACTGCAAAATACAAATATCCCCAAGCACTTGAATGTAGTTTTAATTTCTTCATTTTAATATGTCCTTGAGAGTTAGAAGACCTACTCTGTTCTTTCTTCAGTGCTAAACAACAGTGATCTCCCAATACACAACCAGTGTCTTAAACTCCCAACACCTTTCTGAACACTAGCTTTGATAAAGTTATTTCATGTTTCTGTTACATAAAGGAATGAGGAGTGAGAAGTCCCTTCGTGGGGAGCACGTGGAAATCTGGTTTTTAGTATGGGTTGAGACCTCAGGACTCTCGTCTCACAGGCCTGGTTTCTGACCACATGGACACATTGCTAACCGGGCTGTCTTTCGGCTGCCCTGCTGGTAATCCAAATGTTCCTATATTTGGCAGAAGGACATAGAAGTGACATTTCCATACTTTTTGTGAAGAGTTGTAGGAGAGCAGAGAATCAACCGAGGGAAATGCAGGAAGAATTGAGTCACTGCCTGCTCTGAGAGGCAGCCAATGCTTGGCCTGTCTTCCAGTGCTATCTGGAAAGGGTGCTGTCAGTCCCCAGCCAAAATGGCAGGAGCTATGGAGAGGAGACTGAGCTGTGGAGAAGAGACTGAGCTAGGCAGAGGGGACAACAAGGGTGTGAACTAAGTAGCCTGAGCTAGCCATGCAACGGTGGACTGAAGGTATTGCAGGGTCCTGCCTTGGTAGCGAAGAGTTGGAAGAGTTGCACTGAGGATCAGAAAGGATGCAGGAGAGAGGACGGGGGTGCTATGATGCTGCTGCTGAGGACATGTAGGGCTTTGTGCAGGACCCGTTAGTTGTGCTGCCCATGGAACAATTTGTAATTTAGGAGCTCTGATTGATTACCACTCAGAGAAAGAGATGACAAGAAAATGAGGATGGCAGAGAATAGTTCTGTTTCCTTTTGTGATTAAGCGGGATTTCAATGAAGGGCGCAAGATCACATTTAGGGCCAATATAGCTTTGAAGGCTCTTTCACCAAGAATGTTTTTGTTTCTTTGAAGATGAGACTACTAGATTCTGACAGAGCTGTCTGTCTCCATGGTAGCAGAGCAGGCTACGGACGGGACAAATGCAAACCCAAGTTTTCATTTCGGCTAATGTTGTTTTCTTAGGACTTGACTGCACTGGGACACTCGGGAATTTTAAAATGAAGTAAACTAATGCACATATGCTAAGTTGCACTAAACTTCTATCTGGATCCTCTTTTTCATTGTAAGTTAGGCCACTGTATCTTAGCGTACTGTGAATTAAAACTGCCTTTCTTCTGAATTAAAATGTAATAAAGCCTCAGCTATGTACATCGACTAGTTAATTTGTCTTGACTAGACATTTTCGTTAGCATTGGCAAATAAACGAAGCCTTAAGTGAAGACAGTCCTAAGGCCACATTGTTGAGCAATGAAGATCCCAAGCTTAGCTGAGAGTGTTGTTAGGGTATAATAGGACTAGACACCAACTTCTCCTTAGGAAGCTCTTGTTAACATGGATCTAAAAATACCTACTTCTTGATGCAAACAGTCACATCTATTATAGGACACTTCAATCTGCCTTTTTGAAAAAGTTTATAGTGAGGCAATTCCAGAAATATTTGGAGGCTTCATATTTCCTTGATCCTAGCCAAATTGGTTTCAGGCCTCATTATGGTAGGGAAACTATCAGACTGTCTTGTTAGCTTACTGGCAATAGCCAAAGACTGAGTTTACATATCAATTATCTACAAAATATAGGGTCAGGAAGTTTGGGGAGACCCATGATAGACTTCATGGGCAAATATGTTTCACAAATATACTGGCATTTCTTTCGGTCTAGAAGGTCACAATGAAAAAGACAACTGATCTTGTGTTACAGGATTTATTGCATGATGTATGACAAGCTAGAATGAATATGGAGTCTCACTGAGATAAAATATTATAGAAGTGATGCCACTAATTGGTGGAGCTGAGAATTTCCTATTTTGTGATAATGGGTAGACACATGGCTTTGAATATGTCTTAAATACTTGCATGTAATTCATTCTGGTCTTTGAAAATACAAAAAGCTGCAAATACGTTGTGTCAGTGATCCCAGCTATAGGTAGTTTTGCTTACCTAGAAACGAAGAAGTGTTTCCCACAAGAACAAGAAGTAGGATAACTAAGATCTTCAATCAGTTAAGAATGCATTTCATACTTTTCATATAAAAAGAACTTCCCTCTCTTTGTCTGAAAGGGCATTCCCACAGGGTGACAAATGTAGGTAAGTCTCTTGTTCATAAGCGCTGCTGACTGTATCCCAGAAGTTAATTGAGTTCTGAAGATGGACATGTGGGAGAACTGCAAGAGTTAGCAGTAGCTCTTTGAAAGATCCAGAACAGAAGACTCCAGGGATCTGCCACGTTTGTCAGCCCATATGAATATGTCTGTCTAGACCTGGATCATATGTCACATTCTCTAAAGAAAATGTTCCCCTAAGCCCCGAGGAATGTAAAATGAGTGGTACACGGAGAATCAAGAAATATATGGGTGGTATCTCTAACCGGAGCAGAACTGTATGGATCTTGTTTGATCTTTTTCCAAATCATTAGTTGCACGCTAGAAATGGAATGGAGTAATATTTAAAGGAATTAGTACTTAACAAATAGCTGATGGTGAAAGGTTGAAAATAAGTGATCAAAAGCAAAGATTCTAACTAAAATAGAATTGTTGCAATCAAAAAGCAAGGCAGAATTAATAAAAAAGAGTACAGAAATACATTATACACTGGGGCCACCTACTGGGTATTGTTGAACTACCAGACTGAATGGTAGAAAAACTGGAAGTCAGTTGACAAGAGTCCAAAACAAAATAAGACAACTATCTTGCTCATAACGCCACCCCCGCCAAACCACTACCACCACCACCAAAAATACCAAGAGAAAAACCAAGTCAAAAAACTCCGAGGAAAAAAGATATAAAATCTATGTTCTAGAAACTTTTTTTTTTTTTTTACTCTTTAAGAAGTTTCAGGAAAAAAGAAACTGAACTTGTAATGTGACTTCAATCTTTTTGTGGCTATCAGTCCCCTAAAGGGATGTTAGAATTTTTTCCAATGCTAACATTGTCCGCTGTGCTCTAATAAAAGTGACATGGCTGAGCTGGTGCTCAGAGTAATGCGACTCCTTGGATCTGAATTCTGCTGTCCTAGCTGGAAAGCCTATCTTCATCTTTCTCCTTTGTAAAATCAAAGTAGATTGTCCTAAAGGAAACTCAAAGACAACTTTAAAATGATTAGTTCTGATGCTTTAAGCTAGTCCCATTCAAACCAAGTACTAGAGTTAATTAATGACGATATTGTAGGAAAAGTGCATTTTTATCTTTTGAAGTGTGGCCAGGATATTAGAAATGATGCCTAATCATTATATATCTGAGTGATTCTTTTTAACTTAATCATTAAAATGAATTTAGTGTCTGGATTTGATAATGCCAATTTAAGGCAAAATTGCTCCAAGAAGAACTTAAAAAAAAAAAAAATTGATGTGCTAGGCATTGGTCTTAGTTCTGTTAAAATTCAGTTGTTTTTCAAACTGGCAAATTTCGTGTATATTCTGCAGCTTTAAAATACAACTGTTCCTGAGCAAATTCATCGGTCCAGGAAAGTCTTCAGACCTTGCAAATGTCAGTGCAGAGTTAGGGGAGTGTGACTGAGAGTAACAGACTTTCAGCACTGTCTTGAGGAGACCTTCATATGAGTGTAGCCAGACCGTAAAACTGAAAGATTTACAAGAGCTGAATGTTCTTGATGTCTGATCTTTTCTACCACCTCACTTGCAAAAAGCTGTATAAGTAGTAGAGTATTTTGGGAAGATGGAATGCCATCACCAGAAGATACTTGCCTTTTAGACACTTCTCCATTCCTTTTCCTTTCCACAGCCTTTCCCTCTGCTGGTATGAAAAAGTGCGAATGACTAAAGAATGGTAGAAATTTGGCCACCGATTTCAGTACAAAATTCACAGTGAAACATAATCTAAACAGAAAACTCTTATTCTACCACCTGTCAATACCATCTGTAGCAATGAATTACAAATGTGTTATGGTAACACCAGATTTAAAGGAATCAGGAGCAAAATATCAAAGATTCCTTCCTGGCAGAGGAAGAGTCTCCTTCGTTTCAGTGTGGAAGGTGGCATTAAGCTAATTTAGACGCTAGTGTGTTGTGGGTAGTGCTATAGGCTGCAGGGGGAAGCAGGGTCCTGCCCATAGTCCCCCACCAGTGGCAAGAGCCGTGCTGCTGCCCCAGTCCTGCTCTAGGGGCCCTAGTGTGGCTGGGTGGTAGGACAAGGACTTTGCATGCTGTGGGTGATCATGGCGTAGGAAAGATGTTGTGGTGCCCTGCTGTAAATGTATGAGAGATGGGCTTTGATCTGCAAGAGGGTAAAGGAGGAGCAGACAACGCTGTATAGGGTTTGGCTCATCTGGGAGGAGTGTTTTTGAGTGGGATGAAGAGAAGGTTAGCTTCCAGGCTGGCCCTCTTAGGGACTGTAGGAAGAACTCTGATTTAGTCATTGCTGGATGCAAACAAAGTGAGCTATGCAATTTAGAAAAGAAATATAACTGAACTGAGTGGAAAAGAAGAAATTTCAGCCTTCCTTACAGGGATGGCCAAGGCCTACTGGTGAGATTGCTCCAGGTAATGGCGCTGGTGGGAGCACAATGCATCCCCTCCTTTCAGCCTGGATGCAAACCTCTGTCAGACTCCAAAAAACTATTCACTGGAGAGTTTTCCATCCAGTAGGGCAGGGCAAAAGACCACCTGGTTATCCAGCAAAAACTTGGACAGTTTTGGCCTCAGTTGTCATGATTTCTGCTTCTGCTTCTGGTTGTTTCGTAACTAAATAGAAATGGAGAATACAGAGCTCAAGACCTTATTCCTCAATTATAAAAGAAAAACATGGGCATGATGTAGACATGGCTACAGTGATGGAGAGAAGTCTGAGCGAAATACATCCTGTCTGGACAAATGATAGGGGAGAGGCACTATTTTCCACTCAGAGCATCTGAGCAGTGCCCTGAGCTTGCTGATGCTGAAACATCAGAAGAAGGGAAGAGCACTTTCAAGGCTGAAAGTCTTCTATGTAGTTTTCCAGGCATTTCACTGCAGATTTATAGTTGGTAAACTTGGCTTCTGAATTATAGGGATGTATTCAATTTTTTTGCTGTCTTCAGTATGTTACTGATCTCCTATGTGCAATATTTTTTGTCAGAAAAGTTTCCAGTTCCTACGGAAATGGTTTGTAAATTTAAGTTCTGTTTTCTTCCCTGCTGAAAAGAATATGCTGTGCTTCAGCTGGTCTGCAATAACAAATCTGGCTTTCAACATATGTACTACTTGGTATTTACTGAAAGCAACCATCAAAGTGATTACATAGTCACAGCCTCATATAGTATTACCAAATATACTCACAATCTCAATGAGAGGCTTTTATCATTCTGAATCAGGTAAAGAACAGATTGTAATGGCAGTGAACAAATATCTGATATCTTGTTGTGAGACTGGCAATTTGTACAATGCGTGAACACTGGAGAACACCCCACTTCACACATCTTATGCAGTAAACTCATGCTCTGTTTAAAAAGATGGTAAGTAGAGCTGGATGAATGTATTCAACTTGTTAGCAACCTTATTGTCAGAAAGCCACTTTTTTTTGCACAAGACATGTTAAGAAAACAGAATTATGCTTCTTATTCTGAGTAATTTTCTGTGCAGTCAGTCAGTTGAAAGCAAGGACAGATGAGGTTTACAATAAGTCACCATGATATGGGTTCCTAATGCATGTCCTATCTAAACCAAATCATAATTGCTGGCACACTGGTTAATTCACATTCCTTTCATCGGAACATTGTCATTAGCTGTGTCACAAAAGGGCTGAATCCCATTCAGTGTTTGAATATGTGGTGGAAAAAGCAAGCTGTCCATTTTTATGGACACAAAGACATGCTCCTCTATCAGCAGAGGGATACTTACTTTGGCTGAGTCGCAGCCCTGCTGGAAAAGACCTGGAGGTTACAGGGGACAAGCAGGAGTCACATTTGAGCCAAAACTGTGTTCTGGCAGACATTAAGGCAAACTGCATAGTGGGCTACAGTGGGAGGAGCACGGGCAGCAGGTTACAGGAATTTATTGTCTTAATCTAATAATACAATAACAAGGTGCGATAACCACTGACTGTGGCCTGGGATGTTCAGGATGGACATTAGGAAAAAATTCTTTATTGGACTGATAGTGCAGCACTAGAGAGTGAGTCCAGGGAGACGGAGGAATCTCCTTGCGATTTTCAAGGCTCGGATAGCCAAAGCCTTCTCTGACCACATTGTGTTGAGTGGGAAGTTGGTTCAGAAACCTCTGGAGATACCTCCCAGTCAATGTGTCTGATTCTGTACTAAGTTCTATGAAAAAGCAAAGATAATCCTGCTTGCCTGAAATGAAAGCTGGCAAAGTTCAGCTGCACTTACTACAGCACATGAATATTTTTCATGTGATTTAGGAATTATTCCAAATACAGTGACATCATTCACACAGCTCTGGACTGTACAATGGTTACAAAGAATCACTGCTATCATTCTCTGGCTGTCGATAGATGTCTACATGGCACAAATTTAAACTAGAAATATCTATGAAGCCCCTACAGTCCTAATCCCAGGTTACTTGCAGATATGTGCTCCATAAACAAGAACAGAAAACACCTCTCCACTACGAGTTTTTTAAATGGTTCTACAGCAAGTGGCCCATGAGTCACAAGAAGGAAGTGATCAGTCACCACAGCCTTCCCTCGCTCCCCCAGGATGGTGCGAATATGCATCATACCCTTGGGTTTCCTCTTCATCTATCAGTGTCTGCATCTGGACTAGTAAAGAAAACAACATCAGAGTCTGAGCACTCTCCCATGGTCATCTATACTGCGGCATTATTAGGGGGTTTTGTCCTTACCAGTCAGCACTCCCCCAAACAACATGTGGCCATGGTTTCGAGGACAGTACAGGACAGGGATGGTTCCTTGAGGCTGCCCCATTTTTGAGGGGAAGAGAATTCAAGTTTGTAGACCTCAGCAACTTGACATCCTACTTATTAATTGCATGCTTGTTGCAACACAAAGATGCCCAAAGTTGTATGTATCCACAAGGAGTCAAGTAAGAGAATGTGGTTTCTCACTAGACATAAAGAAGATGCAGTCAGTGACAAACATTGAAGTGTTGCTAGTAGATTCGAGTATCACAAAAACTGTTCATCTAGTGTCTAAGATTATTTAAGAGCTTCCAGCTGTCCTTCTATTGAAAAAGAAGCTGTAATGTTATACACATTTGTATCTACAGTGCATTTTTTTGCTAGCATTATTTCATGTCTCCCAGATATTTTAGAACACATTGTCTATTCACCTTCTTCATGCCACCCTTGATTTCTAGACTTCTTGTCATATTCCCAGCTGTCTCCTCACCACATTTATTAATCCTAATCTATTCTACCTCTTCTTTATAGGAAGACCATTCTGTGGTTCAATCCTTGCTAGATTTCTCTCTACATTTTCATTTCTGCCATGCCCTTTCAGTCATGCTCTTGGTATTCATAATACACACAACTGATTTTAACCAGTGGCATAATGACATTTTTTGTCTTGTTCAGTATTCATTTCCTAATAATTCATAGCATTTCCCTTATTTTTTTAAAAGAGTCATCATTCACAGAATCACAGAATCACAGAATGGTAGGGGTTGGAAGGGACCTCTGGAGATCATCTAGACCAATCCTTCTGCCAAAGCAGGTTCGCCTAGAGCAGGTTGCTCAGGAAACGCTGATATCCACACTGATATTCGATGTTTGTGTTGATATTTTCATGTAACTACCTAGTATATCTTTAAAATCTCACTCCCTAGTAGTAGTAGCCAATATGAGGGCATCATTGGATTTGTATGCAAAGCTAGGATTGTGTTTTCCTGTATCATTTTACATTTGTTTACATAAATGTAATTTCCTCTGCTATTTTCGTACTTAGTCACTCAATCTCCTGAGGCTCTTCTGCAGTTCATTTTCAGCCCTCATGATACTGTGTAACCACAGCAGCAGCACACCATGTCCCTTTCCGAGTCACACCTTTTTGTGGTCATTTCGGATATGATGAATGCTTTGCATCTGAGCATAGGTCCTAGAGATGCTCCAAGCGGTCTGTGACAGCTGGCATTTACTCCTATGTCTCCTATTTTTTTGAACAAGTGTCATGACACAGGGGCTTTTCCTGCCAGCCCTTGTCAGTGTATTTTCTTTAATCTTGTCACATGTCTTTTTTGAATCTGTATAGACTGTTATCTTTTTCTCCCTTGTCTGTAGGCTGATTCCTTTAAAGAAGAACAATAGATCTGTAAGGCAGTGTAGTAGCTTTCCTAAAGTATATGAAATTCCATCTTTAATCTGTATTGCTGGTGTCACTCATTTGCAGGAAACAGAGATTGCCTCTGCTTAGTATAGGTAGAGATATAACGAATGATACGAACAGAAACTGTCACATGAAACTATGCAGAAAAAATATTTCTGGAATATGTAATTTGTTTGCTTCAATGCACATCTACCATTCACAGTTTCCTCAGTTAAGAAATATTACTGATGCAAATTATATTACTCCATCAAAAAAATCCTGAGTAGTTATGCAGAGGCAACTACCCACTAGTAAACAGATACTATTATTTTTCCTATTCTGTTTCAATGAAGATGTGCAAAATATAAAGCAATGCTACAGAATATCTGTTTTGACCAAGAATAAGAAAGTAAAGTTCTCTCATAGCTGAAAAAGAAGTAGAAAAAGAATCCTGACATGCTCATTGTATTTAACTTTTCCAGTCACTAAATCTTCAGTCTTTATTATGATCAATTAAGTGAAGGAAATCAAATGGCAGACATTACAGGGCTCTGGTGTGGACGACACGTCAGCCCTCTGTGGGTTCCAACAGGCAAACACTTACTCTACAGAAGAAACAGGATTCTTTGACCTGAGGCCTGGCAGTTGACCTACAGAGCCATTTAGCTGGAGTGACTAAATGTCACTAACATCAATAGAAATGACTACTTACAGAGAACTAGCACGTTCACACCCTCCCATATCCTCTCACAGCACTTGAGATGGTCAGCCATGAAAAAAGTTGCTTCCTCTGAAAGGGAAGGATGCTGGAGAATGCACTAAGTTTATTTGAGTCCTTTCTGCAGGCTTGCAGTGATTAATAATTGCTAGAAACTATCAGACTTCTCACATGTGGAATTCAAAGACAATCCCTCGTAGATGTTTTTTATCACCAAGCTGAACTGATCAGGTGGCATAAACTCAAGTACTAGAAAAAGGTAGATGATACCCTGCTCTGTCTAGTACTTACTCTGTACAACCATGCTGCTGTTTCTGTCTTGTTGGCTCTGGACTTGGATAAAGTTAGCCCAAGTATGAAAAACAGCTGTGTGAAACAGAACCCATGCAAGAATCACGATGTGAAGAAAGCCTTTCTGAGGAGCGCAAAATGCGTTCTACTTTGGAGTTAGTCGATCCACATCTGTAATTGATCAGCTGAATCTATAATTTAGAAGTCCTTTTGCATTCCTTGATTGTGCTATGTTCGGACATAGCATTACCCATGAGTAATGCTTTCTGTGAGCTTTGGTTGGCCAGAAGGCTCCATCCCATGCTGGCAGACAATGACACGTTGCTCAGTTATTCATGCTTCACTTGCTTCCTGGCTGGACTACAAGATGTATTTGATCACCAGGCTTTTCAGCACTTAGAACAATTCACCTAGAATAAAAAGCCCTCAGCCATGCTGTTTATTTTGAATGTATCATCAGACCTGTCCTCAGCTGTCTACAATCTCTTCCCACAACGAAGTCAAAAGCAAGATTTGGTCCTTCACATCGCAGCAGGGTTTTCCACATTGGCCAAAAAGAGTGTAGAGCTTAGTGTTGGCAACTGCACTCATCTGTCCCTGCAGGCCATTCCCTTTGCTCCCTATCTCCACCTCACTTGGGGTAAATGCTGTCGTAAGAGTTGTCTGTCCTGGAGACAGAATGTTCTTGGAGACCACTCTGAGATTGTGAAATTAATATCCTGGGATATAACGACAGTCACAAACCTGACCTTCCATTCAAAGTACAAGGTGTATTTATTTGGCCTTCTCTAACAAAAACACTGAGGCAACATAAATGTTTATAATCAAGCCAATTCTACCAAAAGATGACACTTCACTGCCCAAGCATCTTCCCTTGGGAAGAAGATGAGAGAACAAACAGCATGCAACAAGCAACAAGTCATGCTGCTTAATGTATTTTGGAATGACTCTCCAATGCCATGCTAGCGAGCGAGGTATAAAGAACTCTTACAAAGCTGAGCAGAAAGTTTCTCAGAGCCTAATTCCTGTGCTGTAAGCTGGTCCTGATACAACCTTGATACCTGCTGCTTTGAACAACACGTAAATGGAGTTCAGAAAGTAAATACACCCTTTCCTTCAGACACATTTGGTTCTGCCATTTGGACGTTTGCAATACTGTCATAGGGCGTGACGTGCAAACTGCGAATACTCAACATTTTTCTCTTGTTGAAGTTTTTATGATTGAGGCACAAACCCTGCAAAAACACTCCTAGTTCTCCTCTGTGCTCAGCCCCAAAGTTCTTACCCACTGAATTCCAACCTCCACTCCTTTCACCAGATGCCAAATTTTTTTTCAAGCTTACAGCTTCCATGACAAGATCTCTTAGGCAGACTTAACAAACACATGCACACACAAATAAAGACGTGATTGTCATACTGATAGGAAAGTGCAAAACCAAATACTAATAAAGCAATAAAACTAAATGGAGATAGTGCCCATGTTTTTATTTTCTGCCTTTTATAAGAATTCATCTTCCTTCATCTTCTGCCTCTTGAGAATTCAGCAGAAACATAAAAATACTTGACACTTAAGTTGTAAGGCATTTTAGTGATCAATAGAGTTGCGTGCACTTGAAATAAGTACGTGCAGTGGAAGCAGCATCTTGGAAACCCTGTGACAGAGATTCCTGTCAAAGTTTCGTGAAGGACCTGTGAGAGTAAATGAATTCCCATGTCTCATTTTCCATCATTTATAGATCAGTGTGAACTCTATCTCTGTACAGGGATACTTTTTTTTTACTGGTCATAGGTCATTTTGGACATTGCACACAGTGCCATGCAAGTTACAATTGACACGACATTTTCTCTAAAAAAATACAATCTTGTAGCACTCCCCCTAGAAAACATTTACAGTTTAACTGATGGCTTCACAGCTTAACTTGCAGTTACTTAACTTGCATAGAGATTTACTGAGTACTAAAGGCCAGGCTGGAGATTACACTTCTGGAATCTTAGATAATAAAGAAGGTATCAAACCTAGCCACTGTTAATTGAAGCTTATTTTCTTTAAGACTCCAAGTAAATCCCAGAGTCACCACAGAATCTTTCCTGCCACTTTTCTTATTCTTTGTATGTTCTTACCCTTTCCCAGCAGGTCTCAGTAGGAAGCCTGTAGTTGCCTGGTGTGCTAGGAGCTACCATCCCATACCGACCCAGTCCACTGTGTTTGCATGCCATCTTGGCTTTCCAGCTTCTTCAGGTGTAGGACTGAGTTTGGGATGGTGGAGCCAAAGGTATGTTGGCAGAAGGCAGGTACAGCTGATCAGATGCCCACTGCCCTTCCCAGAGGCAAGATCTTACTTTTGCAAGACACTTGTTCTCCAGACATCCTCTACTATAGTTTTCAGAGATCAACAAAAGACTGACACACAGCAAATTCATTTCAGAAGTTGGCCAGGATACTGGTTCTCTATTCTGACGTGAAGTGTGAATTGCATTGGGATTGTCTTTAGTTACTTTTTTTGCATCTAGAATACTCTGGGACAGGAACTAACATTCTCTGTATCTAAATGTGAAATTAGTGAGCATGTTATTTGACTGGGTGCATATCTGCGCGCACCAACGCTGAATTGGCAGCTGAATGCCATAACCCGAGAAATTCTTTTTGTGATTTCACACTCTAATTTGAGAAATTATAAGTAATTATAAAACCAAAGAAATGTTTAGAATACTCATTAAAAAAAAGACAAATATGATTAAGGAGGGGGAACTTCAAGGCAATAGGTTTTTTTAAGGATGTGTTTTTTAATTTGTTTTATACTTAAATCAGTTGACAGAGTTTCAAGAGAGGAAGAAATTATACCTGGTGCATAATAACATATTCCCTCTTTCTTATTTTAGTATTTATTTTATTAGATGCTTGTTTGCTTTCAAATATTTTCATGGCCTATTATTTGAAGGCAGTTACTTAATACCCTCCACAGCCCCATACCTCATCAAACAGAAGAAAAGAAATTGCAAACAGGAAAATTCTCAACTAATTACTGACAGAGTACACAGTTTACAGAGTTTACACAGAGGTTAGTTAAAAATAACCTTGTGTGAAAGTACTTCTTTTACTGTTTTACATGTAATGCATAAATATATACTAAAATAACTTACTTTCTTTTACTATTTTATAAGGAAGAGCTAAGACTCCAGCTAGATTTAGCGTGACTTGGTATGAGTTACGTGCTTTCTAAAAAATAATGAATAGAACTGTATTTGTGAAAGAATAAAGAGCAATTTTCACAGCATCCTTTTGTTTAACAGACATTAAGAATAACATCCTGAAAAATCTTCAGTAGCATACAGAAAATATTACCGAAACAAGGACTAAAACTAAACAACTCATTAATTCTGCTAATGACTAGGGAAGAAGTTACTAGTACAATGTTTTAAAGCCATCTTGTTTCAGTCCTTCCTTTTCTGAACAATGATGCTATCTAGGTGGTTGAAAATCCCAAAGCAATTCAAAACGAGCATTATTGTTTTCCTTGGTGCAAAACTGAGGTGGCAAACACAGAATTTCTGTTAGCACACAAAACTGTAGAAGTTACCTTCTCGTTCGTCATCCCCAGTAATCCTATCTAAAACCAGAGTGGTTAAGTCACGCTTCACAGTATGTGTTTATATCTCTGGATTTTGCTTTCATTATATGTTTGCAACATCGTGCAGGAGGCAACAAAAGTAGATGAGTCCATATGTCCAAGAGCACAGGGTAGATGCAACCACAGAAACTGCTAAATTACTGGCACTTAAGATGTTCAGAGCCATTTGCTTGCAGTCATTTCTCTTTCATTGAGTGAATCTTGAATAAACTGAGTAATTTCACTCAGTGGAAAATTGCAAGGTAAATGAAAGATATCAGCATCATTTTTGAAGGTGGCAAAGTGAGGAGACATTTTTAGTTAGCCCTGAAAATATTGTATGTTCCCCTCAGTGATGATATCTAAAATACCCCTAATTGCATCTAAACCCCGCCTGTTAAATTTACAATATCTATATTAATATGTAGTTTTTGCAATATCCTATATATTAGTACGTAGTTATGGCAATATGCTAGATATTACTGTAATACTATCTTCTTTAGTAATAAATTTTATGATCTAGCGTTTACGTTTCCGGCACCATTCTTCATGCTCTATCTGACCTTCTCAGGTTGCAGATGAAGAGGGACCTTCACTTCAGTCGAACTCTGTAGTTGAGGGAGCAGTCAGTAACAGAGGCTTCAGAAACTGGGAATTGTTGATTCCTCCCTTGCAGGGCATTTTGCCAGAGAATTCTGCTTGAGACTCATGGAAATTCTTGGACTAAATATATGCATGCATGGGACTGGAAAAATATATACGAAGCATGTGTTTCTCTAGGAATCCTATTCACCTACAGCATAACAAGATTTGAAAACACTTTTTCTTTGTGGCTCAGATTGAAAATGACCATGAGCTTGACAGTCTATGTTATTGTATGTTTTTACCAGGTTTGTAGTAATCGGTATTTGCTAATCGATACTTGGCAGAGAGAAGAAAGAGACCATGAAGAGGAAAGACACATTCTTAAGTGCTTAAGTAAGAGTGTGCTTGCGTTTTTCCACTTGAACTTTAAGCACGATCTTTCTGACGGTGTACTCTACGTCTAAAGCAGAAAATGAAAATGCACACCTGATAAAATAAGAAACGGGGATTTAAAAAAAAAAGTAAAGTTTCATATTCACGTTTTCTTATTTTAAAGCAAATTATTTCAGTATCGATTCTCCAGTCTCACAGAGTTCCCTCCCAATAAAATCTGTAAGAACAGCTGCAGACATTGTGAGATTTTAACAATGAATAAATAACACTACTTCCAGAGACTGGTGAAATTTATAGGACTTTTTCCCACAGTAACTGACTTGTTTGAATGTTTACCAACTCGTGCTATGTATAAATATTCAGAGTTCTGCTTCTGTAAATGCATGCCTAATCTGGGCCAGCTGAAGGCAACTCTCCGTGTTCAGTTTCCTGCAGCACTACAGACACTTTTCTGGGAAGGCAGACTTAATTTGCTCACTAACATACACAAGAGGGCTCAAAATCTCCGTCGTACTTCAGATTAGTTACCTGCCTTTGGTCTCCTTTTCTTTGGTATTTTCACTGGCTGCGTGGGGAATACATGCCTGCAATTCTGATTGACAGTTCTCAGCAAATTCATTAAACGCAATGTGTTAAAAGCTGAAGCTCTTGGCTGATGAGCAGTACTGCTGGGACAGCCTCATGACACCTGGACTGTATCAGCATTACCTGGGGTATTGCCTGTCTAGGTAACTAAAAAAGATGCCAGAGTTCCTGGGAAAACCCTTTTTCTTTCTTGTGCTAAGTTACACATCACGAGCTATAACGTGCTCTGAAATACTTGTGCCTTCCAATGGAAATTGAAGTAAAAGCATGAAGAATTGCAATGTCACTTGATGGGGTGTTCAAACGAAATCTAAACTTGATTGAGAGAAAGCATTTATTTGTCAAGAGTGAAGCATGTAGGGAGTGTACAAAGATTTTATTACAAACGTATGTGGCCATGCAGTGGGTGTCTCTGCCCCAGAGAGCTACACATTAGTTCCAGGTCATCCGCATGGTCCCTCCGCTTTGGATACGCCAGTAAAACGTATCCACATGCTGTGCAGGATTTGCAGAGCCAGCGAGTGACAGAGCCTGTGGGTGACTGCGTCTGTCTCACCGTATCTGACCCCCTCAGGCAGGTGCGCAAAGGCATCCATGGTTTTTACGCTGCGTGTCTGCACAAAGACGTATTTTTTTCATTTGTCTCTGAGGGTATTTGCTGAGTAGCTGTTCTCCACAGGGAGCTTCATCTGCCTTCACGAGAAGGAAGAACTAAGCCTTCCTGAGCCGCTAGACCTGGACCACAGGAACATCACGATTTTTTGACACTGCTGTTCATCCCGGATGTCCTCATGTTTACAGCAGGTGAAAACCTCCACTCAGGACATCTCAGCTATGTAATGCTGAAGGAAACCCGCACTGGAATGAGAGCGATAGGAACTGTCTCCTGCAGTAGACCTAAACACATGACTTTTCAGTGTAAATTAGACCAGTGATTTATTTGTCTCTTTATCATGCCCCGGAGGACACTGTTTCTGTTGTGTGCTCCTAAGTGTATCTTTATCACTCTTAGTATAGCTGATGTGCAGGGAGCTCTGGCTTTCCATCCCCATCTCTTCTGCATTTTTCTGTGTTCATCCTTCTCTTCCCCCTATAAACATTGGGCAATCTCATTGGCTTCTGTTATTTCCCGTTACCAAGGGTTTCCAAATTTGGCTCTGTCCCGTGCCTAATCTGGATCCAGCAGTCTTCTGGGCATCGCTTTTTAAATATCTTGGTGCACTTCTATAACAATTTGCCCTTCCAATTTCACTCTCGTGCCCGGTCTTTTCGTATTGCTAGACTTGCAATGAATTAAGGTATTATTAAGGCTGTTGCCAAAAACCTTAGAGAAGGAATACAAGTGTCCCAGGCATATGGATGACTCCAGGATGCTTTAGAAGGCGTACATGATTTTTCTGATACGCAGGACAGTTTTCTAAAAAAGCGAGAAAATACTTTCGAGTCAAATACATGAAAAACTCACTTAAACTTTGAAATATTAATGAAAAGGTATTGCTTTCAATACACAGATATTGTTAGTCAGCAGAGGGCACTCCCTTGTACACGGCGCTTATGTGGCACGGTACAGCCGGGCAAGATCTTAAAAAGTATCAGCCGGATTTAGGATCGTACAGTTTTATAACAGATTTATTACGTGAACCTGTTTCCTTTAAATTGCTTTCTGGCCGTACAGCTCTATCGTGCCAAGGAAAGGCGAAACTCCACATTTTGGGGGCTCGTGAAGGCTGGGGATAGAAGGGAGCGAGGAGAGGACGGAGCCCTCAGTCCCCTCCAGGAGTGAATGCCCTCGCCGTAAAAACGCACGCCTCGGTTTGAAGGGGCAATACAGACCGCCGGCAGCTGGGCGGAAAAATTCCCGAAAAACAAAGCAGCCCGCCTTTTGCCTTTTAAGTTTTGTCTGCGGGAGCTGAGAACCGAATGGAGAGGCCGTGACAGTGAAGGGCGGCACGGGGGCAGCCGGTGCGCCCGCCCCCGGCCCCACCGCGCCCTCTCCCTCCCCGCCGGGGGCTTCCTCCACGGCGCTTGGGCCGCGGGCACCTGCCGGCCCCGCGCCGCCCCCCCGCCTCCGGCAGCGGCAGCGGCAGCCGCCGGACGCGGAGCCGGATCCGCACCCGGCGCCCCGGCTCCGCCGGGACGGG
>VZSC01009968.1:45269-64929 GCA_013398225.1 Steatornis caripensis | reverse complement strand
GGGACGGGCCCTCTTCTCCCCTCGGGAGCGGGTGGCGCGGCACAGGGCTGCGTGCGTTTGCTTTGGCGAGTCCCTGAGGATTTCCTTCTTCGTTCCGAATAATTGATGCGTCCTGGGAATTGCATGCTGCAGGACGCAAATTAAAAAAAAAAAAAATAAAAAAAATTAAGTGCCCGTGTGGTGTTACGTTAATAGATGACGTTCCTGGAGTGGAAGACGCCAGTTTAACAGGATTAAACAACCGTCAATATACAGTGCCTGTGTTCGTAAGTCATCGACCCAGCAACCACCGTCGGTTAACGCACGGCCCCGGCGCTGAGGCGAACAGGGCAGGCGGCCCCCGGCACCGGCGGGGCACGCACGCCGCGTCCGCCGGGCCCGGCTGCCGCCTGCAGGCCGCTGCGGGCCTAGCGGGGAACGGGGCCACGCNCCTGTACCCGACAGTTTGCACACTGATTTGGCACAGGTGATAAAAAGATTTTTTCCATGTAGCTTTCTGTTTTGTGGCTTTTTGTTGCTTCTGTCGAGGCTTACAGTTTTAGGAAAACTGGTCAGGGGGCGGGTGTGGGGCACAGGTGTGACCCCTCGCTGGTCCGGTGCTGGGCTGTACGGCCCTGCTGGGGATGATAGCTGGCAGCGCGGAGCTGCAGGCGTGCGGCGCCGGCCCCGTTAGGAACCGGAGGGGCGTGCTGTTCCCCGGGTGCCAGGGAACTGGTTTAGGGCGTGTTTAGGTTTAGGGCAAGGCCATGGCCCCGCCTGCCCTCTGTGGCCTCGGGAGCAGCTGTTGAGCTGAAGGAAGATCCAGCTAACACGGTTCTGTATGGCAAACGGGACAGCGCGTGGGAGAGAAACCAGGGTACCAGGCTGCAAACGGGTGAGGGGACGCCCTTTGTGCACGTATATGCATGTGCAACACGGAGTTCCTGCTGATGCCGTTGTGCCAAGCATGCGTTGAGGTTTAGCATACCGACACCTGCCCGTAAATACGTACAGCTGAGTGAGTCAGCTCTATGTCCAAGCGCTAGGCTCAAAGGGAGCGTAATAAATTTCCTCCTTCTTGCCCACATACCCCTCACCCACAAGAAAACCGGACGTCACTGAAACGCGTGGTGACCTGTCGATCCAGCAGCCCTGGCTCAGTGGCAATAATCTGCACATTTCTAGTTTTAACCCCTCCTGGTTTTTCCCCTTCAGTGTGTAGCTGGGTAGATACAGTGAGTCCAGACTTTAGGATCTTTGTGTCTTAAGAGCGAAAAACCAGAACCGGTGCAGCTTGGCTGTCGTTCCAGCAATGAAGTCTGAGCAATACAAAGGACAGCAGCCAAGTCACCACCAAATCTGAACCCTCTGCTCTTCAGTGTTGTGACACTGTGCTGTAAATGGAGGCAGGTCACAGCAAGCATCTCCCAGGCTCTCCCTGCCAGACTAATCACCTTTAAATTGCTTTCAAAATTATAACCAGTGATTGAGTTGGTCTTTTCTCTTATATTCTGGCCGTGGTGCCATCTACACCGTCCCTGGGGAGTCACACCTTTAGTGAACTAACTTGAAAACTTCAGCTAGTTTTCATCTAGGAAAAAAACCCAAACCACCAATCCAGTTGGTTTGCCTTAGTTTAGCTGGTAGCTAACTAGTACTTCTGCACTGTGGATGCCTGGGACACGAAGGTACCAAGTGAAGGAGGGAGAGAAATAGATTATTAAATTGTCCTTAATATGATCACGTGTTTTTGTTACCTTCACCCTCTATTCCAGATCAGTGACAAATGCGTGTAATGAGCACAGACCCTAGCATGGATCTCTCTGGGGTTCCCCAAGCAGCCCACCTCCACTCTGGAAATCAACTCTTCGCTCTTACTTGTTAAATCAACTCTTCACTCCTACTAGTGTCCCTACCTTTTAGGCAGCTGTTTATCTATCTACAAGGACCTTCATTTTCTGTTCTATAGCAGCTTAGTTTTCATATGTGAAAAACATTTCTAGTGAACATAGAATCTTCTAAGGTATCCTAGCCTGATAATAAAGAGATAAAAAAAAAAATCAGAATTTGAACCCAAACTTCACATCTTCATCGGTCTTTCTCATGACACGTTTGCCTTTCTGGAGCTGTGAAAAAGAAATGGGAACCAATCCTTTTAGCCAAGACCACACTCACTGAAGCTGTTTTAGAACTGGGAGCTAGTCATTCCTAACCTCAATAGCGTTTCTCAGGATAATATTCCGTAAAGCATAAAAATCTTTCACTCAGCACTGATCTCCACAGAGAATGAGTGATGTGAGGCAGATTTTACCAGAGGAAGGCTGTTTACCTAAAATACTAATTTGAACATCTGTAGCTAATTCAATAGTCATAGGAAAGACATCTGGTGTTTTAATTTCCTGCTGCATTCAACTCAAGCCATTGTTTCCAGCTTGCCCAATTAGTACAAATTTATTAGTTACAAATAATTGCTAATTTATGAAGTGAAGAAAGAAGGAATAATCCAATAGATCAACAGCATTGTGATGTTTTGGCATTATATACACTTACAGCATATACATAATTTTTAATAACAGTTTGAACTTCGTTACAAATCAGCCATATCCTTCCTGTCTGTTTTGTGATGGACATTAGAAATCCAATTATTTGAACTCATCTCACTAAGAACATAGGGTGGAATTCCTTTACCCCATTTTTAAACAATTCACTGGATATCTCAGGATAGGAAATCCATCCAAACATCCTCATCTGCTGGCAGAAATAAGTTACTGCGAAGTGATTCATGCTATCAGAAACCATTCAGGCAACGAAATGAGTAGCTAGGGTCTGCCACCTCGTCTCCAGATAACCAAAATTAAGTGAGATGCATCACATACTTACCGCTGCGGGATCATTCAGGTGAGTGAATATATTTTAGTATAAATAAGCAATTGCCGCACAGTTAGATCTTCAGTTTAAAGTGTGCCGCAATTCTATGTAATGACTTTGAATTTAAATGAGCGTCATCGGGAATATTCCTTCTGCTATTTAAGCTCCGGTGGGCACTTCTACGATAGTCGGTGATGAAAAGGCAGATCTTCATGTGCAGAGCAAATGACATCATATTATTAAGAAGTCAAAATCAGGAAAGACTATAATCGGTTTAATTAACATTCTTCATTCTGTGTTTTTGTAAGGAAAAATAGGACATCTAGGAATAAATGCCGTAAGATGCATTTAAACTTTTATTAAATCCGTTTCACCTTGATTGGTTAAAAGACCAAAAAAGCACCAAAACCCCCTGTATTTTGCCCACTTTTGGTCCAGTCAGAGAGTTTTACTGACAGGGAAGACAGCTTTGCTGCCTTTCTCAGTGTTGTGAAGCAGCACTTTTCAGAAGAGTTGTCCTTGCTTCCAAACACAAGCAACTATTTTGCCTGTCCTGTTTGTGCTAAGAATGGTGGCAACGAACTTCAGACTGACTTTTCCTTTGAGTCACCTACTCCTTCCTTGGTTCCTTTTCCTCAGGATGGGAAAAGTGAACTGTGGACCAGCAGTAAGCCAGGTATTTATCAGACTTGTAGGAACACTTTTTGCTTAAATGGAAATGTGTATAACTACTGAATTAGCCATTTTTACAGAAGACGTCTGTCAAGCATTACATAGTTTAGGGATACAGTGTTATCCAAGACCTTTCTGATACGTATTTCTCAAAATGACTGCAAGCTCCTGATTTTTTTTCCCTCTCATTTGCGGGGAGGCAGGAAGTTGCTGGTATCATGGACGTGGTCTCCAGCACATTCCAGATTACATTGGAAGCTGCTAAATTAATCTGGACTTTCCAGGTTGTTGACACTGGCTAAGGCTGGTCCAATTCAAAGTGACTGGGTCAAGTTAATGACTATTTGAATATAATTTGAATGATGCTAAAGAAGGTTGTTTGTTTTTTTACGGTAGAATGCATTTTTTAATAAAACCCCAGGAAATGCTAAGAATCTTTTATTTTTTGGACCAGAGACACCTGCGGGAAGACTGGCACTGCAGCAGGCCAAAGACCCAAAAGTTCTGGGAAGGAGAAGCCACGATGTGGACATCAGCCTTTGCCTGGCCTCTCTGTAACTGCGGGAGGTGCCCAGGTACCGGGGAGCAACAATGCTGCAAATGTACCTGGTAGCCCCCTCTCCAGTGAGCAGGGAAAACTGGGAGGCAGCCCTCTGTTATTTGATGTGACATACATTACAGGTACTTTTGCTAATACCTGGGGAATTCTGAGCAATTTCACATGCTCTAACATAAAGGGGGGGAATTGTGGCCGTGTGTCCGTATTTGTCTGTGAACAGTGATAGAAAATACTCCCATCGGTGTGGGGCAGGAGGAGTTGCCTGGCCAATCTTGAGCTCTCCAGCAGCCTCCACTGTGCTCTGGATCTCAGCATACTTCAGGAAGAGCCTGAATCCTCTAAACCTATGCAGAGGGTTTATTTGGCGGGGGAGGAAAGAGGTATAAAATGTTAGGTGTCTTTTTGTAGCTTTCCATGCCTTTCCTTCCTTAGATACCTGTCTGTAATCCACAGCTAGTAATTTATTCTGCCAACACCCACTCAGGATAAAGCCCCTTTCTGCCAAATTCTTTTGCATTTTCTACCAAAATTGTGACTCGTGACTGTAATTTCTTGCTGGCCTTTGCTTAAAGGCGTATCTCAGGGAAACAAACAAAAATATTCTCCTGTACCCGACAGTTTGCACACTGATTTGGCACAGGTGATAAAAAGATTTTTTCCATGTAGCTTTCTGTTTTGTGGCTTTTTGTTGCTTCTGTCGAGGCTTACAGTTTTAGGAAAACTGGTCAGTTCTTTCTGACTATGACAGGCAGAAATAAATATATCTGGAAACAAGTCTTCTTTAAAGAAAGAGTCATTGACGTATTTGCCTCTAGTAAATGGGCTTCATTTAATAGCCAGGAGAATTTGAAAATGGATCTTCTCATGTTTGCAGTCAGTGGAGTATTATTTTACTGTTGTATTTTAGCAACATTTAGGTCCTAGCCAGCAAAGACGAGGAGAAAATGCACTGGAAGAGCCAAGCAGAGGCAGACTATGCTGTGTGTCCTGGTGCTGTAGCTGTGGTGAATTACCACAAGCAGAGGTTTACCCTTGCTGTGCCATCCAGGCATGAGGCATCAGCTAGGCTGAGAACCTAGTATCACCCTTGTTTCTACTCACATCCCCGAAACCACCGTGTTACCAGGCACTGCTGCTGATAGACATTTGACTAAACATAAAGGACAACAGCAGAAGTAAGTTTCCTGCTTTTTATTCTTCCTTGCCCTTTGAAAAAAACTGAGTCTCAGCCAGATAAAAGGGGAAGACTTCAATTTTTACACCTAATTCTGATCTTTGACCAAAGTAGCTAATCCGTTTTATGGGAAAGCTTAAGGTGAAGTTTCCAAGGCACACAAGACTATTTATTACAGACACAGTTTAAGTGTTGTCTACAACTTCCTTCAGAATTAGAAAAAGATCATAGTCCTGTTTGGTTAATCCCCTTTTCCAAATGTCACAATTTAACAAAACATAATCTGAGAAGATTTACTTTTCTAGGGAATAACAAAACATAAGCAAGAAATCTTACCTTAGCTGTGTGGCCCTCTTCCCTTCTCCTGTAGCCATGCTGGTACGCAAACATTCCTTATGCCTCGTTTTCTCTGGCTAACCTAAGAGCCTCTTTTTACTTTCTTTGCCAGTACCCTAGAGCATTAGGGTAGCTCCAACTGTACCACAGTTTAAGGCAATCTATCTGCCTTTCAATCCCATCTGAAGCTCTTTGCTTCTTCAGCATTGCTCTTTCTGTCTAGGGGAGATACAAAAATACAAAAGCCTCAAAGAAGAGTCCCAGGGATAGAAATGTCTCTGAGTTTATTTTTAAGTTGTGCACGAAAAACACAAAGGATAATTCTCTAACAAGAAAGCAAGCAACGCAGAAGCAAAAATATTTAACTGAAACATAAAAATACTAGGACAAAAAGAGTGCTCATGCACTTAAGAGCTAAGTATGTGCCACGTCTGTTTTGCATGCAATGCCAGTTAACGTTAAACGCTTCTCCATTTCCCCAGAAAGCTGACATTTCCTGTTAATAGTAAAAGAGAAACACAATGCTGCAAGGGTAGTATTATCAAATTTTCCTAATATTAATCTTCTGCACATTTCCTTTAGATATTTTAATAGGTTATGTTAATAAGCATGTGAATGCATCTATTTTGCAATAATAATGAAGGAGCTATTTTAGAGGTATTTTGAATATAGTGGAATACAAACTACTAAAACTAATCAATTAGCATTACTGTAATTAGACATGATTCCATCTCCAAGCTGGAAACATTTACAAAGTGCATGCGATGACAACTTATGCCAACAAGGCGTCGGTTGCAGTTATGTGCAGTTGAAGTCATGAAAGTTTTACATTGTGGTAAGTGTACCACAATTCCCCAATTATGTAGGTTGCTCCCTATGTAGGAGTTCTGTCTATTGCATCTGCTGATATATAACAAACTTGTTTCTTATATAAAAGAAATGATATTTCTCTTCCTGATTCTTTAGTTATTGCAGTGGCTTCTGACTCTCGTGTAAACTTGATACGCCTTCTTTGGAAAGGAGATTGTAAAAAATGAAAATCGAAGGAAATAACTAGAAAGTCACTGTAAAGTCTTTGCATAGCAAGCAATCAGTTGCCACGAAACTATATATATTAAAGAAACCACCAGTTTACCAGGTGGTAAGCATATCTGTACAAGGGAAGCACAGTGCTACGGAACATGGCCTAAATACTAAAGGGAAACAATTTTCTTCCCCTTTCCACTGCCACATGGGCCCACAGCGCAAGTGCTCACCTCCTGCATTTGAAGGTGTGGTTAGAATCTCATCTCTTCTCTTAATTGACAGCTGTTTATTTATGTGGGGATCCTCAGACTTAGCCGTTTNTTTCCACTGCCACATGGGCCCACAGCGCAAGTGCTCACCTCCTGCATTTGAAGGTGTGGTTAGAATCTCATCTCTTCTCTTAATTGACAGCTGTTTATTTATGTGGGGATCCTCAGACTTGGCCGTTTAGCAGTTAAGGCACTGCTATTCCTTCAACTTGCAGGGAGGAGTAAGCTATAAACAACGAAGGACTTTCGATAACAAAGCCGACATCAGGTCTAGCCCGATTTCCTACTTTAAGCTTATTTGCTGTCAGACTCTAAGCAGCTTTCAAAGACCTTTTCAGGACTATCACACTCTCTGGCTTCTTTCAAACTCTTTCCCTATTCTGGAGGAGTATCTATCTTACTCCTCATTTCNACATCAGGTCTAGCCCGATATCCTACTTTAAGCTTATTTGCTGTCAGACTCTAAGCAGCTTTCAAAGACCTTTTCAGGACTATCACACTCTCTGGCTTCTTTCAAACTCTTTCCCTATTCTGGAGGAGTATCTATCTTACTCCTCATTTCCTGTTACCTTCTAGCATATCACCCTAGGCAGACAGGCAACACTGCTGACTCTTGAGCCAGCTCAACTGAGCCCACTCTATTGCACAAGAGAAAGTATCTTTATGTGTGTAAATGTAAAATAAGAATATATATGCTTGCATTGGCATGAAATTTGTATTTCTTTTAACTATGGGAAACCAAAAAAGTGAGAAAAGAAGCATTAACTAATGTTTTGTTAAAGATGATTTTAGCTTAAAATTTAGTATGCGTGACTCAGAGAAATTTCAAGGAACTTAAAACTTTTGGGGAGACTGCTTTCTGATACCTATAAGCTAGCAGCCACAACCATACAATTCATATTTATCTCTGCCTTCATATTTATTTACTTTGCTTTAATTATGTATGTGCTCTCCTTCAACACTAAACTAAAATTGCTTGTATCATTACAGAACAGTTGAATTTTGTATACATTCTGCAATGTCAAAAGCTCATTAAAGTATATTATGACTGAGCTGAAAATGATATTAGATCTTTCCTGCTAAAATGAAAAACAAAGGGATCTAGAAACAAATATGTAACATCTATTTTAGATATACTCATCTGGCCATAAAGTGCCCTGAAAGCTTAGCCTTAGCGAGGCACTTCACTGCAACTTGGCTGACTATACAGTCAAAAGGAAGACTAAAGTAAAACAAAACACATCGCAATATAGGGAGGTGCCTAGAACTAACCCACGGGCAAGACTGACAGCATCCGAAGACCTCCAGAGCTCTTAGCGTCTTAGAACATGTGTAGGTCCGAATCACCAGGTAAGATGGGTAAGATAATGGAAGATGTTTGAATTTTATTCCTGGGTGCTTTGTTTGTTTGTCAACATCTCTGTTGTTGGTACTGGGCTCATCATTGCTGCTACTCTACAAGTGTTTTTTCTTGAAGAAGCTGAGTTTGGTAAAAGTAAATCATTTAACAGTGTAAGTTATTTATTGAGTAATTTCTTCATATAGAACTGATGACTTTCCTGTACTTCATAAAATGTATTTGTAAGTCCATAAATATGTAATCAAAATGCTAATGATTTAAAAATGCCAACAGTGAAATGATAATTTTTAATAACAATTTTTTAAGATTTGAGGGTCTTTTGACTAAGGAATTGAGAAATGGAAGAAATAAATTAGGAATAAAGCAACAGTTTCTGTCCTTATCTTTTTGTCTCTCATGAGTGACAAATAGAAACCATACATTTACACGTTACGTCACTTACACTATTTTTTTCATGCTTCCCAGATTACAAATGTAGATGTCGGAGCACCAAAAGTGTTTCCCCTGCATGTCTGAACTACCAGTTGTGTAGGACAATTTTATGAAGAAGTGCCTTTAATCATCAGCCTGCAGCTTGGTGAGATGGCAAGCAATGCTTCAAGTGAAGAACTGCTACAGTGGTGCAGTGAAAAAAATACCACTTGAGATTTCTGAGTCTTCCCTCCATTAGATAGGAGGGCTGCCTTGCTATCTGGGGAACTGAGCTGACCCAAACTAGACAACTACATTGTACGCACCTGTAGACACAAGCTACCTAGACTCCCTTTAATGCGACATTCCAGGGTATAATTCATCTAAACCAGACAGCAATCAGGTGAATGGTGACTTTAACGGCACCCAAAATGCATACTGGAAATATTAATGCGTTCATTTGTTAACCACATTTCTGAGAAAGAAGCAATGGAGTAGGTGACAGAGCAACCACTAGAATGCCACTTCCACCAACACAATACATTTGATCAATGAACACAGTGGAAGCATGAAGTTTATGAAAGCACTGAGCAGTGCCTCATGGCTATTTAAATCACTGCTACCTCAGGCAGCGCTGCCAGCTGAGAATAGTTAATGAAATGGATGGCCATCTGATCATTTATTTGGCTTCAGCAATGGTTCTGTGCAATGCTAAATGGCAATTAGATCTGCGTTAATTACTTTCTAAATTAAAACAGTCATTCTTTATTAGCAGTCTGTGGCATTCTGAAGTATCTGAAGTATTGAACAGAGGCACTGTATTGACTGAAGAAAGAAACTAGAAAAATCCATAATGGTAATCAAGGCAGAATTTTCATCTGTTAATAACTGAGCCCTTTGGATTGATTCAGGCCTTTCTACTAAGTATTGAATATCATAAGATAATATAGAAACTAATAGCATTTTTCTAGGTATAAAAGTAAAGAGATGAAGATTCTATTTCTAGTTAGCCTGAAAAATTGCATAAGCATGAAGCCTTCTTGTCCACAACTTACAACAGTGAATCATAGAATGGTTTGGGTTGGAAGGGACCTTAAAGATCATCTAGTTCCCATCCCCCTGCCACTGGCAGGGACATCTTAAACTAGATGGCACTCGAGGTCTTCAGAATATTTTGGTTTCAATCCTTTTTCTTCCAACTGAAGGCTTTATCCAAGCTGTTGGCAATCTTAAACCAAGGTTTGAAGAGTAGTACCATTTTTCTAGGAATGAGACTGATGAGACGAACACTGAGTTAGCCTTATGTTTTTTTAGAAAAATTTACTCTATAAAGAAAGAAATCATAAATTCATTATATGTGCTTAGTACTTCTAATGTCTGGCAATAACACATTTGGTGTTCCCATGTTGCAAGTGGGGGAAATGAATGACAGACCGAGCCATTTTATGAAAGTCCAGCCAGCGGTGGAGGCAGTTACTGGAAGCAGACAGTTCTAGCCCAGGCATTGCTCCCACTGTACCATCCCAGAAAAATTTTTTAAATTTCTATACCCAACTATAACTTAAGACATCTATCAGAGACAGAAATGGCCAGAAGAATGCTATTCATCTAGATTATTAAAAATTAAAACCGTTTCTTCATAAGTGAGTGCATATAACTGGATTGACTGCAGGAATACTAACTAAAGGATTGTTTTTACTAAACCTTCGTGCTGATTTTGCAGGCATATGGCAAAGGAAAGAAGGCAATCAATGCTGGAAGATGAGTCGCATTCTTACATTTTGAAAGCAACAAAGCGGCATGATTAGGTAAAACTTTTTCTTTTGAATTGCATCTATGATCTTGCTGGCTACATACTCTGCATCATAAACAGGAAGAAAAAGGTGGTTTCTGGTGAAACAAGAAACAAAGCATTATGAAATTATAAAACTTTACTTTTGAGATGTATTCTAACACACAAATAATTTAATTACATCATTCAAGAATTGTCCCCCTTCCCCTCAAGTAGTCTTGAAAAGGAGTCCCCAATCCTTTTTGTTCCTGCTATCAAAATAAATTGAAAACACTTTGATGATGTTTTGAGTTTTAACGACTTTTGTGGAAGCCCTGCTCTGACCCTAAAGAAGTTAACGCCCACAGTGACTGCAGCACTGAAAACTTCCAAGCCAAGCCATACTATATGCTGTTCTACGCATAATAGTTCTGCCACCTGTGCACCTCCTCCTTTTCTACTGTAGATGTTGAGGTGACAGCTAAATAGACCAGGACCAGGCCTGTTTCCAGCCAGGAGAAGGGCTGCATAGTATGTATCACTACGGGATGATGGGTGGTGGAAGCAGGAGCAGTGCACTGAAAAAACAAGATCACCGGTACTGCACTACTGCAATGGCTAATTTGGTGCCTGCAGCCTCTCCCATCACTACAACCATACAGACAGATACTACCACCACAGCTATTCTCACTCACAGAAGTATAGTACCTGTTATAGTTAATAATGACAGGTCATGGGTGTCCTGACAGCCATAACTGTAATCACTGTGCCACAATTACTTGGGGCATAGAAACTTAACAGTGCCCATTCTACTGACAAATCAAGTTGCCTTAAGTGTTGCCATGCATCCCTAACCATTCCCTGACTGCGAGGTTATTATGCAGTCCCTGTTGCATGTCAGTTATTAACTATGTGCAAAGCTGGGGTTTCTTATGTCAAGAGACGTAATTGCATGTGCCAATAGGCCAAAAATACTGAACTGAAAAGCAAATCAACCTTATAATAGCTAGAGACTGATTACAGCATATCTAGTGAGTAGTAATTATTTTTTACACATGAAACAGTACACGATCTAAGTTTTACTTCCTGGGTTTGAAAGCCTTTAGCTAATTCAGTATTAATAAAATAAAGGCAAATGATTGTAGTCTTAATGCCTTGTTTTCCTGCATGATACAGTTCCGGATCCAAGGCTTCCATCATTCCAATGATTGCATACTTACTTCCAGCATAACCTGAAAGTGAAGAAAGAATATCCAACATATGTCAAAAGCATCACAGTAAGTGTTATATACAGAATTTCATGTTTTGTAACACTATTTAAGCTCTGACATTACTTAGTTATATAATTAGCAGTCTTGTAACTAGTATTTTAAGGACACTGTACATGTCGATGATGCTAACTCTGAAGGTTAATGGTTCTTCCCAAGACTGATGCACAGTTATCTAAGGATAAGATTAATCCTTTCCAGAGGACCTTTTTTCAGTGCACTATAGAGAGATATAGGAAGATGAGCTTATTCAACAATTTATGTACATTTCTGGATACTCATATATAAGCCAGGTGTTCTTTTCAGTTCAGAATGTCTTCACCCTTTAATATCACAGCTTACATTTCACTAGGAACTATTTCTAGTGGCTAAATCTAAATACCCTACTTACAAATGCTGCTTCAACCTATTACTACTTCTGATCTGCACTGCAACTACAATACCATTTCGTTTTCCCAGGAAGACCGAATCTTGTGGTTTTGTTTGATGAACGTATGGAACTCCATCCTTAGAGACAATCAAAATTTGCCCTCGCAAGGCCCCGTGTAACCTGATCTAAGTTGGGCCTGCTTTTATCTGGGGGTATGGACCAAATAGCCTCCAGAGATTCCTTCCAACCTAAATTATTCTACTGTTTTTCAACTGTATGAACCTTGTTTTAATAAAGGAATTTACATGTGGTTTCCCAAGGCTTTTTAAAATCTGTGTGATAATATTGTTAGATACAACAAAATCCAATTTTGCTAAAAGAGTAACTTCAAAAACTGGCATCAGAGACAGTTTTTTATTCTTCAGGGATTCTCCCATAGTGGACGATGGAACCATACAACCCAAAAATGCATAGCTAAGGTGTAAAAAGTTATAATGCATGGATAGGCAGGTCCACTCTCATAAGCCTTACAGTTAAATAATGAAACCTGGATGTGACCTATTATCAATACTAAATCTGACCCACAATAACAGGTGGCAAATAAACACTAGAGTAACACCATCAATCAGCAGAGTAAGTATGAGATACTTATCACACTGAAGTTCTCATTCACCTAAGAGATACCATCAGGATGTCAGAGGGGCTTGAGGAGAGTCTGGGCAGCAGACGCAGGCTGATTGAATAGTCAGGACTGTAGCAGACAGTTCTGAGGGAAACAGCTGAGAATATGGAGCTGCTAAATAGCTTAAACCACAGTTAATTCAAATAAATTTTAATGAAAAATTAATGACAATGACAATACTGCCAAAACACCTTCTGGACCATTTTCCAACTAAATGTATAGTTGCAGGTAGAACCCATGTACGTTTCAGGCCTCTGAACATTCATCTGCATGCCAGAAAACGTGGCATGAGAAAGCGTTAGACAACCTGGGCTCCCTCCCACTGCACACGTACGAGCTGTATTGTTCTTCTTCTGTGGGGATAACACAGGCTGCAATCAGACAGGAAAATCTGCAGTGAGCTCCCTGTGCCACTCAGGCATCATGCTACCATCATCCTCTTCAATATACCACCATCTTTCGTATCTGCAGACTCTTCCTGAGTGTCAAAAATGTTGCATTCCAAATTAGGCTTTACAACCCGATTTGTTTTCTGAGGCTTCAATATACAAGATGCACAACTGACCTATCTCTGTAAGAATTTATAAATGAGAGACAGCATGGCCTTGAATGACTGCCCTCTCTCTGAAGATCTGTCAGCATTAAAACCATCTTATTAAAAGCAGCAAAATTTGTATTTTCTCTGCCTCCTGGTTCCTCACGGTTTGAGTCCTCTGACTATTGCCAAACATTTGGTACACAAGAGGGAGCTAGAAGTCAACACATCAAGGGGAGTTCAGTTGTCTATGGGCCCTATTTGTTACAAAAAGAATTGCCTGACCACTCTGAGCCCCAGCACCACCACCGTTGGTGATATTAACTATATAAGGAGGATGCTAGTGTTTTATGAGGGGGGAGAGAAGAAAAAATACAAGAGCAGTAACAAAACTTGTTCAATAGCTGAGATGTGCTGCAATGTCTATTCGACTCCTGATGTGTGTGCCTAGTACATGTTTCTTTGGTCACCGTACTCTTGCCCTGTGTCTCTTCAGACCTGCTAGGATGGACGTCTCCCTCTGCCTCAAAGATTTGGAATAAGGATGCTCTGTGGACTGGGAAATGATAAGAGGACTTCTATCTGCAATGATTTTCTAGTGAGAAATGCCCTTTAGAGAGAAATTTGCAATACTGCTACATTTTTCCCTGATGCAGGCTGCTGACTTGGGCGTATAAACAACAAATGCAAGACCAGGCAAGAGTAACATTCCCTCACAACAAAACCTCCTAAAGGTCAACTGAGATCCCAAATAACAGCAGATTCCTTCAGAGGTGTGGGAAAAAAAATCCAAAGATAATACATACTATCTAGATTAGTTTTCTGTGTATATTAAGCAGATGGTGACTAGGAATGAAAGTACAACCTGAAGACTGACGCACCAACACATGCAACATGGCTGTGCCTCCCCGAATGCTACAAGTCTATTAGACAAAGTCCTCTGATGCCAGCCAATGTCAGGAGCAGGAAAGTCACGTGCCATCACGCCAACACTAACTTCAGCCACAGCTGTTACAGATAGAGCATGTCTCATGATACGGCTGCACAAACTTTGGAGTTAGCTGAGTGTACAGGCAGGTTCGGCTTAACCTTACTGAGACATAATGGGGAGACTATGAATTTGGTGTGTCTCCAATTATAGGATGATTAAAAAAATGTATCTTCCCCCATTCAAGGACCTTCCCATCCCTATTTCAAATTGGGTTCCCCAGGTAGGTGCCACCATGGTGATTTTCACACTAAAATACTTGCCTGTACCTTTCAGGCACCCGGGAGAGAAAAAAATACATTACCCAGACTTGAGAGAGGAAGTTGACTGAAGGTCTTTTCAAAATCTGCATCTGGAATGTCACAGAACTTTTCCCCAAGCAGTGTGCTAGCATTATTGATTAGAACAGCAACACCCCCAACTTCTTTTCTATCCTGAATTTAAAAAAGGATAAACAGAAAGCTTTAAAAGTTGTCCTAGCCTCTTGTGCTTCATTTATGAAAATGTTTAGTGATATTTGTGATTATTTATGTCTCTACTGGAAAAGTAAGTACATAAGAACCATTACACTGCATCAGATCAAAGGTCCATCTAGCCCCGTAGCCCTTGTCTCATGATGGAAAACAGTAAAAAAAGGACGAGGACACTAAGGTTTCTTCCAGTGTACTCGTCAGCTTTTCACACTCTGCAGCTTAAGATCTTCCTGAGACAGATAAGGTATCTATATCTTTGTATGTTTTTCCTCCCCGAAGGATTTCTCTAATTGCTTCCTCAACTCCAGAATACATTTGGTTTCCACAGGAACCTAAGGTAACGAGTTACAAAGCTTTACCATGCACTGAGAGCATGCCTTAATTGCAACCCGAACATTTCTTGTCCCCTATTTCTGGTATTGTGAGAATCTGTATTCCTCAGCCACGCCTGTTCAACCCCTTTTGCAGATCTACTGAACAGGAAAGAATTCAGTGCAGATCCCTGGGGGATACCAATCCTTTGAGTACAGAAGCACGTACCATGAAATAGACATCATCACTTGGAGAGAAGGCCAAAATCACCGTTAAGTCCATTTGGTTTTGTTATAAAAAGATATTATTACATGATCTGCATTTATATCAAAGCAGATGGCCAAGATTTACTTATCGTATTAAGAATCAGGCTCACTGCAGATTTCTGTGCTACAGGCAAAGTTATTTGATGTCTCATAAACTACAGAATCATTACAAAACCATAAAAATCACAGATTTGCTGCTGTCTGGCAATTTGGAAATAGGTGCTTGGATCTGGCACTGCAACATTTGACCTTCCTTTGGCTCTCTTTGGGAACTTCAGTGTTCAGTAAAGACTCGTTTGATACTCCTTCAGCTGTGTCAGGCTTTCAACGTGACACAGGCAAGCAGGGCTCACATCCTAGCCCCTTTCCCCCTGCACAAATGAATGCAAATCTAGACACTGCTGAGTATGGCAGGATTACCCAACTCTTCCTTTGTAGGATATATCTGTACTTTCTCCCCACTTGTACTTTTTAACCACTGTGTCAATCCATACGATGATCTTCTTTTTCTTCACGTGACAACACAGTGGCATTTTTTTAAATCTGGCTTCATCCGAGCTGTGTACTCACTACCCGCCAAAAAAGCGTGAAGCCTGACTTCCATTTCCAAAAGGTCAAGCTGATTATTCTCCATTATGTATTTCTCCAGCTGCCTATTAATTCTTGTCTTTATTATCATTTCCATCCATTTTCTGTATGACAGGTTTGTAGTTTCTTGGTGTCCTCTCAAGTGCTGTTTAAAACTGGCGTATTTGCTCCTCCTCGTTCCTTGGACACCTGTTATAGCAAAACAGCCCCCTCTATTTCTAGCTTATGAGATCCGTACCTGATTTCCTTTGGAATTCCCAGGTGGACACTGATCCTGAAAATTAGTTGCTATTCATTTCATCAGTTTATTCTAAAAACCTCTTCTCCAGGGACTCTGATGATCTGATTTTCTTCCTAGAAAGAATGCTTCCATTACAGGAAAATACCTAAGTTTTTCCTGCAGTGAGTACACCAAATAAAAGCAATGAATTTAACTTTTCTGCTGTTTCTTTATCTTCTGTGTCCAAGCTCAAGATTTTTCCTATTACCAATCAAAAAGTTGCAAGTATTTGCAAGAGTAGAGGAGACCCCTGGCTGAAAGACTCTAGATCTAAAAAAGTTTCAGGCTCCACTGTTCAATTCATACAAATACCTACAAAGATGTTGGTATTGTTAAAAACACCTCAACAGCAATTCCTGAATTTGAAACAGCTCTTTGAGTTTCTGCTTGTAGGTCAGTCTGTGTGCTTCAGAATACTCTCTGCTGCTATGGGCGCAGCAAATGCGGCAGGCTGGAGCCCTGCGGTTGATTCAGTTAATGTGTTTGGAGATTGAGAATTATTTGAGTGCAGAAAACAAACATTTTGAGACTCTGCTAAATTGAGAACAAACAAATCATTTCATGACATTCAAAAGTCTAACAGAGAAATTACTTACCAAAGCTTAAACTAATCATTTTGGTGCATGTCTTCGCAAGATGCGGATAGCATTTATGGGGGTAGGGATTTAATGCCAATTTAAAACGTTATTTTTTAAAGACGTATGATCTCAGTAAATTCTAAAGTGAGGGTTTTTTCTTGAAAAAAGAGGATTCTAGAAGAATTGCTGTTTGATTTAAGGTATCATTGCAAATAAATATCAAGCATTACATTTGAAGTCCTGGCCACAAGTTGCTCAGACTGATTTTTCATCTTGCTGTGAAGTGAGAACAGATATTAAGATTGCTGAAATTACTGGGGTTCTTAGTCCCAAATTGCAGGACTCATAATCAATGTCTTTCTTACACAATGAGGATCACACTGTCTGCACTGCCCAAGTCATTGGCAAAGACCATCCTCCTTGAACACTGTGTCTTGGGTCAGTGCAGAACGCTCAACAACTTGCTCATCTCTGCAGAGATACTATTATAATACGGTATGTCCTTGCCTGCACTGTCCAAGTAATACTATGATACTGATACCACTCGTGGTTCTTAACATCTACAACCAATGACCCCAGACAGATTTTTTTTTCTGTACACTGTTAGTTGGCTGTGCCCCAAATGCTGCTAACAAGTATAGGTAAAATAATACCTTGCTAACTGCAAGCATGAGAACTGCAGTTCCAGGTACTTAAAGATCCTGAAACCAATTGACCGTTTAGAAGTACTTTTCACGGGGAACGTTTCTTGAGGAAAAACATTTATTTCAAACTTTCATAGCCATGTTCAGAAAGAATTGATCTGTTTTGCTTAAAATTAAAAGCAACAACCACAAAACAAAGAGCCACTCTGACAACTCATAGAAAATTAATGTTGTATTTCAAGGCTATTCCGAAACAATTTATCAACATCCACATCTCATGAAGTATTTTAGCTAATTTCTCTGATGTATGCCTTTGGACACAGAGTGTCAAAGGCGTGACTTGAGAGTCGTGTACAAATACTGAGAATTCAACAAAAGAAGAATTTATCCTTAGATGAAACGGCAGAGTGGGTAACTGGATTATAAGTGAGGTTATACTGGGAAACATTTTCAGGCAGTACATAGTTAAAGGACAAGTAAAAATTAATAATGTTAATTTAATGCCCAATTCCCAGATTCTGAGAACAGAAAAAATAATAATAGTTTACAAAGTCTCGGTCAGCAGAGCAGAAGAGTCCCATTTAAAATGGAGTCCTTCTCCACCTTGCTTTCCAGCTGAATTGACCAAAAAATAAACTGAAGCTGAATCATCAGTTTGAGTGGAGACCAGCCATGTCCTGATATTTCTGAAACCATTACACCTCACATCGCCCTTACAGAACTACAATGGATAAAGAAAAGAAACCTCCCTCTTATTTAATTTTTTGATATGTTAAAGAAATTTCAAAGCCTAAACAAGCTAATAGATGAAGCTAACCTCTCCCGTATGTTCTACATAGTCTTAATCTAAAAGAAGTTACCACCTCACAACAAAGCCCGGAAATGGATAAATCTCAACAGAACAGATTAAACCCAGTTACTTTTTTGCAAACATAGTTTGAGTTCCATCTAGAAGCTACTTGTCAAAAAGAGAAAGTCATTGCCCTACATGATTACTTCCCTTTAGCCAACAGTACAGTTTCTAAAAAAGAAAACCAATAGCATTCTTTTTAATAAAAAAGAAGCAAAAAATCAGAGGCAAGAAGCCAAATCAGAAGCCAGAAGCTGTATCTTACCTTGCCTGCCTGTTCATAGACCTCCCCGCTATTGCGGCAGTCACAGTGGTAGGCAAACACTTCTTTAGCTCCATTTTGGGGGGCTAATCTGCTTGTTTCTTTGTTACCTTCATCATCAACATCCCAAAGAACCAAGGTTGCTCCCAAAGGAGTGAAATTTAAGGCAATCTGCCTTCCAATCTCATTTGCAGAGCCAGTCATAAGCACTATCTCCCCAGCAAAAGTTTTTTTTGCAAGGAGTAAAGATGATGAAATTATCAATCAATAAGTAAGTAAATAATTTCAGTAACTGTAGTATCTTTGGGATGCTTTTGAAGATGATTTTTCAGGCACAAACACCACTCTTTAGTTACACAAGCCCAGAACTCTGTTGCTGGCCCTTCAAAACACTGAGACATTGACTAAAAAAAAAAAGAGATTGACTCTCAAACAGCTGTTTCTTTCACATTGCTGTTTCATGCCGGTACAAAATACATTACTAAAGACTTGCTTTGTGAAAACTGCTGGCTTCTTACTGGTAGGAGTAAAGCAAATACCTTCTGCCAGATCCTACACGCCTGCTGCTTCATCCCAGAGCCCTCAGCTTCCATCTACGCTTCTAAGGTTTAGCAATGCATGCTTTACTGGCGTGTGCTGCGGCAATGGCTGTGGAGTACTTGGTTTTCACAGCAAGGCGATATTAGGTGAACAAAAAAATACCAACAACACTGGCGTGGTACGGAGTTTAGGAAGGAGGGTGTCCTCCCGGGCGGAAAACGTCACCTGCCGTTTCAGAAAGCAGGCAGTAAGAACCCCACCACACCGGGCGTATTTTCCAGTGCCGCATGACCGAAATCACACACCGTACTTTCCTTTTTGAGCAATTTACCAACGACACAGAAGAGCATGGACCTGCGCGTTACGAACCTTGCGTTTTCATCCTGCATTTAGGCCACACCATTCCCTTCACAGCCTTTCGTACGGGCGGGACGCGCTCAGGAGAAGGAGCACCCATCACCCACCGGCAGGGCCCGACCGCCATGCGGCGGAGAGAGGTGTTACTCCCGGCTCTCCGTGGCTGCGGCTCCCGCTCCCCACCTCCCCCCGGCCCTGCCCCTGCAGGGCTGAGCGTCCCCTCCCTCCGCGGGCCTCCGGCC
>VZSC01009968.1:34909-45088 GCA_013398225.1 Steatornis caripensis | reverse complement strand
GCCCGCCTGCCCCGCACCTGCCCGCCCGCCGCGGTCCAGGGCCTGGCCCTGCCCGCCTCCGAGGGTTTGGCGCCGTGCAGGGGCGGCCGCAGCGGCCTGGGGAGCTGCGGGGTGCGGAGCCGCGGCCGGGGTGTGCATGAGACCGGCGGTGAGGCCGCCCGGGTCTCGGGAAGCGGGTGTCGGTCCCTGGTGGTTCCGCAGCGCCCGCTGTGGGGCGGCGCCCTCTGCGCTGCGGGCGGACACCGAGCGGCGCCTTCTCTCCCTGACCGTGCCTGCCCCAGCCGGCGGGGCACGGCAGCTTGGCGTGCCGCTTGGGGTTTAAGGAACGAGGTGGCCAAGGCCTTGGAAAGCAAGTGCTCTTTCCTTCCTCTGCTACTGCTTTATGGTAGTTATGAAGGCCGACGCTTCATACTTCGTATGATAAATTACTATTTTCCAGCTTGTCCGTTTGCTGGAGTGGGAATAAAAAGGGAGATCACAGAACGGCAGGGGTTGGAAGGGCCCTCTGGAGATCATCCAGTCCAACCCCCCTTCTAGGGCAGGTGCCCCTAGAGCAGGGTGCACAGGAACGCATCCAGGCCGTTTTGAATATCTCCAGAGAAGGAGGTGTTCATCGTAAATGTCTCCCTATAAAACAGTGAAACCGCCTGATTGTCTTTGTTTCACATCTTTAAAACAACAGCTGTGGTTCCACAGTTTCCCATACGTATGTTACCCAGCTTTAGAACCGCAGTCCTACAGGGCTGTAGCATCAGTGTTTTTTCCCCAAGATTGAACAGAAAGCCTCCTCAGGCCCATGAGGCTGTGCTGCTCCTGTTACACTCTCAGATTTTCTCAATCACCATGACACCTTCCCCACTGTTCACGTAAAAAGACAAATGAAGAGAGAGCACTACTTTGTTGTGCTTTCCATTTTGAATAAGTGATACTAAAGATCTCACCTTGTTTGTCGGCAGGTGAGAGAAGGAAAGAATTTGAATAGTCACGGAGCGCTGTGGTCCACACACCTTTGTTGTAAACACAATTCAGAGTACAGTTCATGGGGAATCATGAGGCATTTTTCATTTCAGCTGAAATAAAACGGTAGTTCACATAATTTGATGTAACTTACACCAGGAAATACAGTGGAAAATGCTACACTGTCCGTGCTAATAATACTTGTATGGAAGTTATGTACTTCCAGGCATAATTAACTGTTGCGTATTCTATTTAGATGCCAGCAAAAGATGAAGCTGAAATACACCAATGGAGGCTGAAGGCAGATCTCAAAGCCTCAGTGAACTGTGGTTCCAAACAAGGCACCAACCAACACAAAATAGGCGTGTAAGGTAACTCCACGCGTCTCAGTGCTGTAATCAGCAATTGCATGGCAAAAGCAGCAGGTTATGGGAAGGGGAAGGTGAAATAATTCAGCTATGAATTTCTGGTTATGAAAGAAACCAGATGAGATGCTTGTTTGTTAGGAGAACATTTCAAGGTAAACCACATCGGTAAGGAACGGTGTTGCAACCAGAACTTTGGAAGCTGTAAGGTAACAGGAGGAGCCCATTTCCAAAGCACGTGCTTATGCAAGTACGTAAACACATAGTTTCCCTGCTCTTACACTGAACTGATCTAAGCAGCAGCTAGCTATCATTCCATAAGTAGTCAAGACGACAATGGTGATTAATAATTTAGATACCTAAATTATAGACATTGATGTGGTAGTGGAGGGTTACAACTCATTGCTAGCTTAAATAGAGAGTGGACGTGGTAAGTGACAAAGGACTTGGGGGACACGCAGTGTATTTAGGATAGGTCGCGTTCTGCTTACCACCAGCTAGATTTGATGACTCCTTTAGAGACTTGCTTAGCGTTTGGAAATCATGGGTATGTGTGGCTTTTTGTCCCAGTTTTGTCCCAGTGTTTAAAAACCTTGAACTTTGTTGTCAATCAGAAACTTGTTCCTCTGACTGCTATATGTACAGTAACTAGCCTGAAACATACTTTTCTCTGCACTGAACTTCAAATGGCTTGTACCAAAAGCTCCGTTTCATAAGTGATAGTAAAAATACATTAATGAGATTGTCTACAATATTTGACTGCATTGAAAAACAAAAAATACTGTAGCCAGAGAAGTCATGCACACAGTTCTGTGAGAAGTTTTTTTTATTACTGACCTGCCAGTAACAAACCTTCAGATAGCTGCCATTAATTTTAACAAAGCTATCAAATATGTGAAACTGAGCAAATGCAAAAAAAGATCAATTTAAAAGTTAAAGGTACCCCACTAACAAGACCAAGAACAGAAATAACTACACAGCTGCGAATACCTAAAACTGACAGTACACCAGCATCTTTATGCACCTCTGTATACTTTGTATATACTTTGAATTATGGGAAGTTATGGCAAGTATATCAGACCAAGCCTATCAAGCCAATCTATCACAATAAATCACTATCCTGCTTTTTTATGTAAGAACTGGACAAACACACTTGCTAAAATCTACTCATGTAAGTGAGGGATTCAGCTGAGGTTTTTTCATGGTGTAAATCCTCTGGCACAGTTGCGGTTGCCAAGGTTATAAAGATGACATAATATTTAAAAAATTATCTGTTGCGATACACCGAATTGTCAAAACTGCTATAGGTCATGCATAGTACATGCACGTGTAACTCATTTTATTGGCCTCTTGATTGGGAGTAAAGATTAGAGAGTTGCCTCCTGTTTCCAAGCCAGCTGAACCTTTCGAGTATTTTTGGTGGTTACACATTGACCAACACCTTGTTACTGAGAATGTGAAGAAGCTTACTTGCAAAGCAGTGAGGTGAATGGTATTGAAATGCATCTTGACCTCAGAGCTGCAATATATACTTTAAGTATATGTTATTAATTACTGTTACACTCCACAGCTTTTTATAAACAGTTATTAAGCATGTATCAATATATTAATAAGGCATCCATGTATTATCAGTATGTAAAAGTTAAAACGCTACTGCCAAAAAGAAAAAAAAAAGGATTTAGTAGAATGAGATTACTTTATTAAAGTGCTGGATGAATAATTATATTACTGGGCAGCTGCATGACTTGTGTTTGTCTTTTTAAAACGTAATATAAACCATTTACATGCTGCAAAGGGATGTGCCAAACAAATCCTTTGATCATTAGGGACAAATTAATTGGTATTTTAATATTTTCTGTCAAAACTCATTTCCGCAGACTCTAATAGTGCTGTAGATCTCTGCTGAATTTGTGGAAGGATTTTATTTCAGACGTTCAAAAGTAGTTTGATATCATAAGATCATAGAATGGTTTGGGTTGGAAGGGACCTTAAAGACCATCTGGTTCCAACCCCCCTGCCATGGAGGTGAGGGTTCCACTGGACCAGCTTGCTCAAAGCCCTGTCCAGGCTAGGCTTGAACACTTCCAGGGAGCGGGCATGCACAACTTCTCTGGGCAACCTGTTCCACTGTTCCCACACTCATCGTGAAGAATTCCTTCTATCTAATTCCTAATATCTAATCTAAATCTACCCTCTTTCTGTTTAAAGCCATTAATGCCTTGTCCTATCACTACACAGCCTTGCAAAAGTCCCTCTCANGTAGAATGAGATTACTTTATTAAAGTGCTGGATGAATAATTATATTACTGGGCAGCTGCATGACTTGTGTTTGTCTTTTTAAAACGTAATATAAACCATTTACATGCTGCAAAGGGATGTGCCAAACAAATCCTTTGATCATTAGGGACAAATTAATTGGTATTTTAATATTTTCTGTCAAAACTCATTTCCGCAGACTCTAATAGTGCTGTAGATCTCTGCTGAATTTGTGGAAGGATTTTATTTCAGACGTTCAAAAGTAGTTTGATATCATAAGATCATAGAATGGTTTGGGTTGGAAGGGACCTTAAAGACCATCTGGTTCCAACCCCCCTGCCATGGAGGTGAGGGTTCCACTGGACCAGCTTGCTCAAAGCCCTGTCCAGGCTAGGCTTGAACACTTCCAGGGAGCGGGCATGCACAACTTCTCTGGGCAACCTGTTCCACTGTTCCCACACTCATCGTGAAGAATTCCTTCTATCTAATTCCTAATATCTAATCTAAATCTACCCTCTTTCTGTTTAAAGCCATTAATGCCTTGTCCTATCACTACACAGCCTTGCAAAAGTCCCTCTCAAGCTCTCCTGTAGGCCCCTTCAGGTACTGGAAGGCTGCTGTAAGTTCTCCCTGGAGTGTTCTCTTCTCCAGGCTGAACAGCCCCAACTCTCTCAGCCTGTCTCCATAGGAGAGGTGCTCCAACCCCCTGATCATCTGTGTGGCCCTCCTCTGGGCTCGCTCCAACAGTACCCTGTCCTTCTTATGTTGGGGGGTTCAGAGCTGGACACAGTACTCCAGGTGGGGTTTCACAAAAGTGGAATAGAGAGGAGGATCATCTCCCTCAACCTGCTGGTCATTCTTCTTTTGATGCAGCCCAGACAATGAACCAGCATTGCTGGCTCATGTTGAGCTTCTCATCAAGTGACACCTCCAAGTCCTTCTCCTCAGGGCTGCTCTTGGTCCATTCTCCACTCACCCTGTATCTGTGCTTGGGATTGCCCCAACCCATGTGCAGGACCTTGCACTTGGCCTTGTTGAACTTCATGCCGTTCGCACGGATATTGTGTCAGTGCTAACAATTAATGTAGTTGTGCAAATCATGTGGTAAAAAAATTGTATTCAGATTTTGGGGAGACAAAAAAAATCCAAATATCCCTAATGCCTACAAAAGGTAAACTATTCAGCACCAATAAGGACTGGTGAGGAAAAGGAGCTCTCTGCAGGTCACTAGTATTCAGTGATGTTAGTGACTTGATACTAGTAAAAGAGAAAGTCCAGGTTTATAAAGACCTGGACAAGAAGTTTGTAGCGTCTGTCTGTGATACTGAATGTAAGCATGTGATTGACTTTTAGAAGTAATCCAGTATGGGACACGAGATGAAATACGGGAATCTCTTACGACACAGGATATGTGACAATCTTAACTCTCCAGTTCTTTAATATTTTTAGCTTTCAGAAGGGTAGGGAAAACTCAAATTGTCTCCCAAATGTCTATGCCAAAACATACTTTTGACCCATAGAGGTCAAAGATGTCAGTCTGAAATCTTACCAGATAGTTAAGACTTAACCTAAATGAAATAAAAGTAGTCGTTTCATTAGCTCATCAAAAGGAAATTAAATCCGCAGCACAAATTTAATGTATCCCTTGGATCTGTGCATATTGTTTCTAACATCTTTGGCCAAACTTCAGGACTACAACAGAGCACCCAGGAGGGAATACACTCTGTGGTGACCCTGTCATTTCTACCTCAAAATGAAGTTGATGAGGGATACGAGGGAAGAGGCTGAAAAGGAGTTCCAGCTCACAAAACTTGGATCTTGTATCCTGAATCAAAGCATGAGTTGCTTTATTTCCAAGGAATAGTAGGGAGCAAAGAGGATCTCCTTTCATGTGTTTTTTCTTTTCTTCTGATTGTTTCAGTATACTCCATCACACAGTTAGCCAAATTAATTTAATTTCCAGTCCAAGTTTTGAAGTGAAAATTATGAGTTGCTGTATCAGATGACTGTTGCAATACTGCTAGGGCATGATCCAGGAGATATGATAACTGTAGGCTACTGCAGCTGTGGGAGGGTTTGTGTTTCACATAGGCGTTTAAGACTTTTAATACTGTAAAGAAAATCCTCAGCTATTGAATTTAAGCCACCTTACAGTGAACCTACGGAAGTATTGGGCTTAGACCTCTATATCTACGTAGGGGCCCCTCAGCATGCTCGTGCATGCCACAGACATCTTCAAAACTGTTGCTCTTCTGTGTCTGCATCTAACCCTGCAGGTGCTTAATGTTCTGCTCATTAGTAATTACAGTGTCGGTCAAAAGGCTACACCACCCCATGACTGAGAAGGTGCTTGGGGCATACTGCTAGCCGGCATCAGGTTTGTGCACCTTGTGATCTGGGGGTATCCAGATGTGGTATCTGTAATAGCACAATCATAGTTGGCGTTAAGTTACCCAGGGCACCAATGCTTGTCCGCTGCTTCACTCCAAGGAAAACACACAGCTGATGGTACCGTTCCTGAGGAAGAGGGTGCAAAGCACAGAGGCTGGTGGTGTTGCGCTTTAAGACACTTCAGCATTTAAGTTGCAGAACCCATAGAAATGTGTGTCCTTTGGAAAAAAGTTACTGTTGACTGTGCTCCTCACAAGGGAAAAGCCAGGCATCTTGGAGACATGTTTAGGCAAATGAGCAAGGGACAAAATGATAAAGTTTTCTCTCGCATATAGGCAGGCCTAAGAGAAAACAGTCTTTGCTTCCCAGGGTGAAATATCCGTGTTCTCCAGGAGGAGGAGCTGGGGAGGAGAATTATGTCTTTTTACTCAGACATACGAACGCTTTTCTTACGTAATCTAACCAGTTCTTTCTGGTCAGTATTCCCTGTCTCCCAATTAACTGAAAAGACTGAAATTATTTATGACTATGGAACTATATAGTCTTTTCTCTCTTTAACCCTTCTTAGCTGGAAGCAATTGGGCTACTTCACCAGGATTGGTTGTTTATTTGCTTGTGGGTATAATGGCACTTGAACATACTCTTAATTAATTTGCTTTTCTTTTTGTATACTGAAAACATGAGTCCTTACATTAGTGACAGTAGTGCTGAGGACTACAGAGGTGGGTTCTCTGATCTCATTGAGCCTGACTGAACAGCACCCAGTGTCACTGTGCCGCTGTAGAGCCCAGTAGTGATGGGTCGGGGGAAGGAAAGATGGTATTCCTGCTCAGGAAGGACTTTAATTCTGAGATCAGGGACTCTGGACTCAAACAGTAGTGAGACAGTCCAGAGCAGAAGGCAAAGGGGACGTGCTGAAGGACTTCTGAGCATTTAGGCAGACAAACTGTTGTTTTAGGCAGACAAACTGGAGCTTTCTCAAGGCATGACATGATGCATCCAAAGAACTTGAACAATCAAATAGTCTGAAAATCACCAAACAGAGAATAATGATACCAGGAAGCAGTGCATAGAGGAGATCAGAACTGCTGGAGTGTATGAACAGTGCCAGAGAACCACAGAAGATCTCAAAGCTGGGCGGGAATTAGAGGGACAGGTGTCTTCAATAGTGAGGGATATTATTCAAAAAAATATTTCCTCTAAGCATTTATCTTTACCTACTGCTACATCCATTTATTTTGCCTCAGGTTAAGGTTAGTTACTGAGTTAATTGCTCTTTTCATTAGGATATTGAGAACTCTGAATGAGGATGGTATTCACATTAACACGAAGAATGTAGAGGAGTAGGTATGTCAGCATGCTGCCTTTTTTTTGGCCAGGCCTCACCAGTGACTTTAGCCTTTTGAGGACCAACAAGGATTGGTGCCTGGGCAGTAAAGGTTGACATGTTCAAAAGCCATTTGGAGGTGCTGCATGTTGTGAATGGTCATGATGCTGTGAACAGATTCATTTTTTGCAGTGCTGGTGAAACTCCTTGAGTCTAAGAGATCACTGAGCAATTCAGAAGGAGAAGGTATTACTTCTGAACCTCTTAATCTAGCCGCTTAAGTGATTTTGGTCTCAGTTACCGCAGAGGAACTCAGTATGACAGATACCTGGGTCTGAAACACCTCCCATATCTCCAGTCTGCTGATTTGCAGCTTGGTAAGCAAAGTTTGAGCATGCACGGGCTCCATGGATGCTCTTTGCTTTGACTGGTTTCCACTGCTTCTGTTCACATGGAAGATGACAGCTTTTTTTTTTCTGGCTGATGGGCAAAGAATGAGTTAATCACTCTCTGAGAATGACTTTGTCACATTAACTGTGTCATTAGCTGTCATAGCATGACAGTTATGCAGTATTAATAAAAAATAAAATAAAGAAGATGTTCTTCTACAGAGTATTTTTCTAGGTGGAGAAATGTGCAGTTTAAATGTCAGCCCCATTTCCCACCCTTGTCAGTTAGTTATTCGCAGAGATGAAGATGGAAATGTAGAGAAATGTGAAAGTACCACTGTAAAACCCATTTATACTACAGGCCATGATTAAAAAATGCTGGTGTATAAGTTCTAAGAAAGGCTCATGTGGCTTATCTGCCTCAACTGCTTTTATGAGAGAAATTCACCTATTATTTATACTGCTGCTGTCATTGTCTTCTGCTCATGCGAGAATGAAAAAACATTACCTGAATGGTAATTCAGGTCTTTTAGGTAGGTGTTTTAGAATATTTTCCAGGGGCATTAAGTCGAAGAGTTAAGATTCAGATTCTCATAGGAATGTAGGAACAGTTTTCATAATCTACTGTCCTGTGGTTTTATATGGATTGGAATCGAGATCAGCTCTGATCAGAGGTCTGCACAGAGACTTGCAGTGCAAGTCAATCCATACATTTAAATTCAGCAGGAAAATAAAGGGTTGGTAGAATCTTTTGCAAGCAGTCACTGTTGGGCTGGAGAAGACTGGTGAGAAAGGCAAGAGGCAAAGGTCATGTGTACCCTTGCATACCTACTGACATGGATAGCTGTGGAAAGGTTTAGCACTCATAATCTTCATGAAAGGATATGCCGGTCTTCTCCTTGAGGAAGCAGTGCAGTGCAGTGCTTTTAACAAACCATTTTGCGGAGTGATGTGCTTTTTGTGATGACTGTTTAACCTTGAGAGATTTCATTCCATGGTTTCAACAAGGATTACAGTAAATGCTCAATTTAGGTAAAGTCACAATCTAATTAAGCAAACTCCATCCAAATCCCTTCTGGGCCAGTAAAGATTTGTCTGTCAAATACCTCTAAGCATTTTCATTTTCTATAGCAACAGTTAATTGGATACGCAACTGTCGGTTTAAATGCTTTAAATGAGGCTGATGGGATTAGTAATTGAATGCTCGGATTAATGAATTACAGCTGGCTTTGCTATCCTGTTTATTGCTTATAGCTATGTTCATGATGATAGCTCCCTACCCTTATCAGGTGGGTGAAGTGGTCAATAACTGCAATGTTAGTTATGATATTATGAAATACAGTTATGATATAGATTTGATGTAATCTGTGCATTCCTGTTGATATGTATAACTACTTTTAATACTGTGGGCAGCAAAAGATTATGATTAATGTATTAAAAGCAGAAAAGCTAAAACAGCCACCTAACCTCCACAGTTAGGACTTGGAACTGGAGGTCTCGGTCATTCTCCAATTACATGTATATAATTGTCTTTTATGGTTTGAGTCAAAAAGCAAACCTTGATGTTGTGGGTGTGAAATAACATCCAAGGCTGTGAGTGGAGGCTGACAAAGGAATTTCTATGAGAGGTGGTAAGACTTCAAAGGAAGTGGAAGAGATGAAGTCTGTGCACCACCAAGGTGAGACCAGACTGCAAAGCTTAGTCAGGTAGAGGGATCTCTTTGGTGGTGCCTGAATCATGTATCTTGGTGGGAACTGGAGAGAAGCATGAAATCTTGAAGACTCTGATAGGGAAGTGGTTTCACTGTTCTCTGTGTGGCTCTTTAGATTTCACTTGAGTGTTTTAAAAGGCCAGAAGTGTGGTATGGTCCTTGAGGTTGTCCCAGAACATCACTGTAAATAAAATGGGTTTTGGGCCAACTAACCCATGCCAGGAATTTCTTAATTCTCAATGGAACCTAGGGTCGGGGAACTTAACCATTCATTTGCCTTTTAACTTGCAAATTCTGGGATGCTCCTTTTGGCATAATAAGGAATCTTGCTGTTTGTGTCCAGCTGAGCTCTGTAGTGCTTGAGGAAGATGTTTCTGTGGCACTGAGATGTATACATAAACCGTAGAGTTGTGCTATGAATTTGTCGTTTTGCCTTATATGTAGGCCTCTAAAACCATCCTTAATGACGGAGAGGCCTTTATACACCGTATGTTGAAAACTTTGGTTCTTGATAATTAAGTTCCCTTCAGAATTAAAATCAGCCAGTGCACATTTACAGTCTATGTTGAACACAGTTTAATAATACTTATTTCAGTATATTAAATTAGAATGTTTCTGTTCTTATAAAGATTCTATCTTGGGAAACATTATCTGAAACAGCTAACAACATTGATGTTGTAATTACTTGTATTTATAATATAGTTATAAGCACTTATAAAGTAAATTATTATAATGATTTAGAAATAATTACAAAATAATTATTGTAATAATAATGTTGTACT
>VZSC01009968.1:13852-26418 GCA_013398225.1 Steatornis caripensis | reverse complement strand
TTTTTTTTTTTTTTGGAGCCGGGATGGTCGCGCTTGCGAGGTCAGCGGGAGCTTAAGGTAAGCGGGAGCTTGGCAGCTGCAAGGCAACGACCTGCGAACGGAGCAGGAGCGGACCCGGGGGACGAAGCGACCGGCGGCTCCCGTGCGGTGAACGCGTTCCTCCCCGAACACTCCGTCCCGCCCGTCCTGCAAAGCCCGCGCCTCGGGGGCAGAGTCCCGCCGCGGCGCGGCGCGTGCGGGAGGGCGGCCCCTCCCGGGAAGGGTTTCCCGCCGGAGCGCCCCGAGCAGCCGCCCCGACGACGGGCACCGGCCCCGGCAGAGCCGCGCCCGGCCCTCCCTCGGTCTCCTCGGCTGGCGGAGCCGTTCACTCACGTACAGGCTCCCCTCGGGGCTCCGGGGAGTCGCTCGGGAGTGAGCTGCGCCTCGCTGGAGCCTCGGCGTCGGAGCCGCCGTTATTTATAGCGAGGCCGAGGGGCCTCGGGAGAAAACCCCGGAGGGGGCGCGGCGGGAGGAACTCACAGCCTGCGGCTGCTGACAGTTGCAGTGAGGGCGGTTCTGGGGGGCGCCGAGCGGAGCCGGGCGGCAGCTGCGGAGCGGGAGCGAGCGGCGGCGGTGGTGGCGGCGGCACTTTATAATTAGTGAACGCGGGGAGAGCGCGGCCTCCCCCAATCGCCGCCGGGCTCCCGCTGACGTAGCACGGACGCCATCCCCCCCCCGGCGCCGCTGCCCCGCCGTTAGTGACTCCGACGGGGCTTGGGATGGGGCGGGGGGGGAGTTGCCTCTGCCGGCGAGGGGAGCGGGGGGCCCGGCACCGGCAAAGTTACCGGGGGAAGTTTTCACAGGGGGCGGGCGGGGATGAGACATCGGCGTGAGTCACGGAGCGGGGCAGAGGCGCCCCGGGGCTGGCGGCAGCCCCCCGGCGGCAGCCCCGCTCCCCGGTGCGGCGGGCGCGGTTCCGCTGCAGAGCGGTGCGCGCAGCGCGGGGGAGCCGGGTTGGGCTTGGCGGGGTTTTGAGTTTGGGCTTTTAGTTTTTGGTCGCTGCCTCTCTCTGCCACCCTGCCAAAACCCCATGCCGCTGGAGCTGAGGGTCCCCGGTGCCTGCCTTCTACCTCCCTCCCTGGGCCTCGGGGGTTCGGGGGCTGTGCTGTTTGGGGGCAGCAGGTTTCACTAGAGTGAGCGAGAAGACAAAGGTTTTTGATTTGAAAATACTGGAATTGCACAAGTATGGATAATTTGCCTCGCTTTCTCAATTTTGGTGTCGGGGAAAACACAAATAGGAAGGAACCGGAGAGAGGCAAAACCCCAAGTACTTCTGCAGGGTTCTGAACCCCGGCTGCTGGGGCAGCTCGCTGCTCCACTCCATTTGGCTTCGCGGGGAANGTATGGATAATTTGCCTCGCTTTCTCAATTTTGGTGTCGGGGAAAACACAAATAGGAAGGAACCGGAGAGAGGCAAAACCCCAAGTACTTCTGCAGGGTTCTGAACCCCGGCTGCTGGGGCAGCTCGCTGCTCCACTTCATTTGGCTTCGCGGGGAACTGGCGTGGAGCCGTGATGCTGATCCCTGACACCTTCTTGGTAAATGGCTCTGCCCCAGCCGTGCCAGTCTGTGTTTCTTTGACTGTCAGAAGCCACTTTCTATTTCCAGCCCCAAGTTATTTCTAGCTGGTTTGTATGTATTTGATCTTCTTTCAGCCCTACCCTTCAGTTTGAAGAGCATTTTTCCCCTTCCTGGTGTGGGATTATTCTCCCTAGTTCTTACTTTGTTGAAGTGAACAAGCTGTGCTTGAAGCGAACAGCTTTCTGTCTTGAGACGGGCCCTTTTCACATAAATGTTCTGCTCTGCATTTGCTATACTTGGAGTTAATAATTTTTGGGCATGAGTGATGGGAACAGTACACAGTATGCCAGTTGAAATTCCATTAGGACATCAATGTGTAATTATCTCCCCTGGAGGAGGAAGACACCTCAATTTATACCTCCTCAGATCTCATTTGCCTTTCCTAGTGCTGCAGTACATCGATGTCACACACTTATCTGGTAACTGAGATACAGCCAGATCTTTATCCTTCAGAATTAACACAAAATCCAGTAGTACTATTATTGTATGGAAATCATGCTTTCTGCCACCTGTTAGCCATTATGCCAACTATGTGACTCAGATTAAGGACACTGAAATGAATGTCTGGATTGTCAGAAGTACATCCATTCAAGCCAAAGACGTAGCTGTTGCATATAATCAGTGTATGTGAGAAGAGAGTCAGGCTCTCTCGTTATGTAGTAATATCATCCAACTTTGTAAGTGAACCCTCAAGAGAAGAGGTAGATGTTTTAAAAGTCATCCCAGTGGGTGTGTTTATGTTAGCATGTGAGGGATCTGCACTTGGAGCAATGAGTATATTGCCATGCCACTGAATCAGCAGGAATGCTATGAAGTTTGTTCCTAAGATGGTTAGGGAAGCACTGACTAACTCCAGAGGTGACACGTTTGGTGCCTTCTGCTGTAAGGATGCTCTGTACAAGCAGAGCTTTTTCTGATGGACATGATCAGATTAGTCCTCTGGGTCAATTAGTGACTCTCAGCTCTACCACCATTTATTGGCTTGCACTCTAATAGTTAGCATGGGACACATAGCCCAGTAGCCTCCTAATTATTCCTCCAGCAGCTTACATCTCACGTCCCTGACTCCTGCTTTCATCGTTCTGCACATGAGCGTCTGCACTCAGCCTACCCACTCAGCTACTCAGTCTGCTATGTCTGTCAGTACTCTGTTTAATCTGGTTGCGGTGAAAGCCCAGCCAGTGTCAGAATCTCAGTGTGTACAGAGGTGCAGATAATCCTTATAGATAAGATGCAGACTGTAATGGGAAAAAATGAAGGATGAAGTAAGAGTAAAGCATATAAAAGGACCAAGTAAAAGGCATGTAAATTCTGTGTAGAAGAGGAGTGATGGGGAGGGTTATTTTACAGTGGCTAGGTCTTATGTTTGCTGGTGGGAACCAGGGAAGAGGAAAAGATGGAAAGAGATCGGGTGTGAAATACACAGGTGCAAGGACACCATAAGAGAGAGAGAGTAGAGGTATTTGCGCACAGGCAGCGCTGGGCAGAAGGAATCCAACTGTGGCTGTTAGAAGTGCTACAGATATTTCTGACTCCTTGATTCATCTGCTTCTCCATATCCTCTGTCATTCGAGTCTTTGACTGATTCCTCTCTGTTGCTGGTACTCGTCCTGCATCCTTATAGAGGTTGTATGTGGGTCCCCAGGGCCTGGCAGGGTGGAGAGCAGGAAGAAGGTCGCAGCCGGACTCTTGTTTTACTCTTTTCCAACCAGGTGTAGCTGTGCCTGCTACATAGAGTCATCTCCTTCCTCCTGAAAGATGCTAATATTCAGATAGAATGAGTAGTAATACAAAGAAGGAGTAATGAAGAAAATATTTCTTGAAGAGCTCACTTTTGCTGGTGTCAGCAGACAAAAGCTCTGTAATTCCCAGTCTGAGTTCAGTTTTGTATAGGGAAAGTATTCTTTGCAGAGAGAGGATGAAAACAGGAGAGAATTGGAAAATTTTGACAAAATACTACAAAGCAAAAACTGCATAAGGAGAATTTCTCGCTCTAGGAGTGGAGGATAATATTTCCTCAGCAAAGGAGGGCTGAAAAACAAAGAAATAAGGAGGCATAAAAAGAAAGAGAATACTCTTCACAGCAGTAATGATAACTTATTGCTCCTTACTAACTTTATAGTAAAAATGTCCTCGTGATGATAAAAACTTTGGCATTTATATTGTCCAGAATTACCACAGACACCAGCTGCTTTTTATCTGTCATCACAATATACCAGCCAAAAGAAGCCTGTTTGTATTACCGTAGTGCTTGCAGCCCCGAGGGCCCTGTTATCCTACAGCTCGTCCAGACTCCCAGACTTAAGCCAGAGCAAGGTGAAGCCAAGATGAAATCATCTTCATTTTACCAATCGAGAATACAATTTGATTGACTTTACAAAGTCTTGCCAAAAGTGGGGAGACGAGTTAGAAGCTAAATCTCTGTCTTGGATTTCACATCACTATCTTTACTGCAGGACAACCTTTCCTTTCCAAACTATGTCATCGTGCTAATTGAGCTGCTACAAAATCATTAAATGAAGATGGATTTACGGAAATATGAAATAAACATGCTGTTCGCACCCCAAAGCAACCCTTGTCGCAAGACAGAACCTTTTTGATAGAATGGAAATGATGAATAGGGAATGTGAACCAGCATGTTGATTATTTTCTTCAGCTCAGTGCAAAAGGTCACAGCATCTCTTAAGATCAAGCAGTCGAGTTCCATTTAGCTCAGTCTGAATGGGCTTAGTTTTTAATGGAAACATATATAACCAATATCAGAGCCGAGAAAGGCATTGCAGGTCAGCTCTCCTATACGAAACTTATCGTCAAAGTAATTTAGAGACATGAGCTATTAATCTGTAGATGCAAGGTATGCATTGCTACGTTTAAAATATCTTTGTTAAATTATGTCTAATGCAGGCAGAGAGGATCTGTAATACAGAGAGATACTCAATGTACAGTTGGTATGGCATTGCCCAAAAGGTACCTTTACAGGACAGAGATGTTCCAGTGCTTCCTGTATCTCTGTATATCCCTTAACATATGTCTAGGTGTATCACATTTAACATATGAAGAAATAAGAAAGATATCAGTGATGCAGACATTTCTGCTCACAGCTGCTGAAGACAATCTTGTCTGAAGAACTGGAATGCTAAACTTTTAATCTTGGACAGAGCCATGTCTTCTTAATAATGTTTTTGCCCTTGAACATATTACACCTTTTTTAGAAGGCAAGACCATGAGCCGATCCAGTGGTGATAAAGAGATGTTTTCACTGAAAGAGCACTGACAGCTGCTGTCCCTGTCTCATGGCTGATGCTGTGCAGCTTTCTAAGGGGGGAGGTAGTTTCACGCTACTTTGAGTGAAATGAAGAGTGTGACATGCATTCAGTATAAGCATACAACAAATACAATTTTTGGTACGTTTGTTTACCTGTGATTTTATCAGACGAAATAAGAACGAAGCAGAGAATTTTATACTGTTCTGTGGAGATACATGGAGATTCACTTTACTACATGCTTCTCTGTTTCTCGCAGGCACACGAATATGTGCACTCGAAGATTTCTGAGATCAGGCCTGAACTGCCGTAAGTAAAATGTGCTGCAGAGTAAGTAGAACAAACTGTACAAAATATGTACTTGTTATAAAAGCATTACATTGCTCATTTCCACGGAGGCCATGGGAGGGGTATTTCCAATAAAGTAAGAAAGAAACAGGGTGCTCGGTAGCAAAATACATTGTGATGGAATCCAGGCACAGTGATTATTATTTAAGACAATAGCTAATCCACATGAGTGGAGTGATTTATCCTCATTTTTTTAATTAAGAAAACTCATCCATGAATTGCAAAGGAAGTATTAGATTCGGTCTATGAAAAGAATTGCAGTGTCTAATGCATATGTGGAAGGATTAGCTGAAAATTGTAAATGAGAGATTTCGATCACTTCAGTCATATTAAGAAAAACAAACAAGCGGAGACTAAATAATGTATCTGGAGTGCAAACTTGAACTGTTTTCCTGTTATTCACATTCATACAGCAGAATTTTGGAGCTTTTTCCCCAGTTCCAGCCTCACATTTTCATTGCTACTATTTCGTTTTTCCAGCCTGGAGCTGTAAGGAGAGCCTAACGCATTGCCTGCAGACAGGGTAAAGGCTGGCTGGATTCCGTGTTGCGCTCCTCAAGGGGCACAGCTTGGTGCTGCAGGGCAGGCAGAGGTGACTTGAAACTCCCATATTTTGGGCAGTTCGGACATGTAATTTAAAACGGTGTTGGAGGTTGCTATGATTTCCAGCAGTCTGACAGAAAGTGTTTCATGGCTGAGCATTGAGCTCTCTCCTTTCTGCTCCCACCATGGCCTGAGCATGACCTCTCTCACGCCATCTCCGTGCCATGAAGAGAGCAACGAAGGACCATGTGTGCCCTCCCTCTTCTGCTCTTGTGCTGGAGGCGTTCCCCAGAGGTGATCTGGATAGCAGTGAGGGTCATACTTCATTTTGTTACACCTCTTCTGGAAATTCCCTTGTCTGCAGTGGGTACTTGTCTGCCTTACAGCCTGCTGTGGCTGTAGCATGCTGCCCATGTGCAAGCAGCGTGGAGCCTCTTGTGCTCTTACAACATACCTTGGTCTAATGGTGGGCTAAATTACTCAGCTGCAAAAGCAACTTTATGCTCATTTACGGTAGAGTTCGCTCTAGATTAGCTGTAGCCGCAGTTGTAGTCCCTGCAAAACTGCAAATACTGAACAGATGATGTTCATGCAGACAATGAAGTGGGAAAGGTGCATAAATCACAGGGTTCTCACAAGCACGATGTGAAAGGTCCACAATTTTTCTTTCAATGTAAAGGATTTTCAGTTGCTTTAGTGAATTGGGACTTCAGTTATGTTCCGGAAAGTGTTTTCCATAGGAAGGAAAGTTGGAGGTTTAATTAATCAAGTTATCTAGCTAGGACAGGGAAGAAGATACTGACATAAGAAAACATCCTAAGAGCATTTGAAAATGAAGTAAGAAACATTATCATCACATTCCTTCATTTAACACATATTTGACCTGCTCCACTGGCCATTGTTTGTACCTCTTTGTGCTTTGTATTTCTATTAAAAAAACCTGGAAACTGAATTGTCACCTTTCCCTTCTTAGTTTACCAGTCTACATTCCTTTTCTTTAAAGCTGCTTGCTTTATACTTGGAAGTAATTTCGTTCTTCCTGCGGCATAACTGAACACTCCAGAAACTAAAGAGCAACCTCAGCCAGCTGAGCCCTTATTGCTTTTCCTGTACAGAACTGGTGATAATATTTCATGAAAGTTGAAAACTCATGAATTTGACTGGGCCCCAGGTTTAACCTGAAGATTGGATTTGTGCGGAAGCTGAGAAGATCCTGATTGACTTCGGAAGCAGAAGAGTTATCACGTCGAGTGAAAATGTAGGTGCAGTGACAGTGCATAAAACGACAGATGTGGTAAGGTGATTTGATTACTTTGGGATGACATACGTGTATTGGAGGACATTGCCTTGTGGGGTTGACTCTTCCCACCTTCCAAAGATCCACCTTGCATTTTGGTTGTTATATGGTCTTGCTATCATGATATCTAGCTTTTCCTTTGTCAGTTTGAAAGCTTATAAAATCAGGGTGGCAACCACTGCTAAAGTGGAGGTATAATGCAAGGTTTGTTTTTAATATGACAGTGGTCAGAATGACATTGTCACACAGCTAACCAGTGCTGTCATGTCTTTTCCAGTTCTCCAAAAAGCTTTCTGTGTCACCTTAAAAGTGCTGACTTCACCACTTCTCTCTCACGTGATGTAAATGCTATCAGTTATGACCTGATAATACCTGGCTTGGCAGCATTTTGCTAGACAAAACCATTGATGCTATTTCATAGCCTTTCATTGAGTTCATTCAAAGTAGCAGATATAGCATTTATACCTCTAGAACTGGTCTAAAATATCAGATATTTTAGACTTCTAACTTAGTGATTTGGACTACCTCCGGAGCGTCCCTTGTCTACACCGGTACCCTAGGATTTAATCAGCTGATGTGTTCAGACACATCTAAGGTAAACGAGCTGGTGTGTGCTAAGATTTCAGAAAAAAAAAAAGACATATAATAGAAAGCAATGGTAATATCACAAAACTAAAATAGTAATGTATTTTAAGCAGAAATATGTTGTACTTCAACTTGTTCAAGTGCATGGGCACTTTGAGTATAGAGAATGAGTGCTGTAAGCAAATAATTCACAGGGAAGAAAAATTGAGCCTAGGATGAGGTAGAATGGGAAAAGTCACAGTTGTGGAGCTTTTCTGAGATTAGGCTAGTTTATGTCATAAAACATTCCTCAAGCTGATTATCTTCCTCCGACTTTTCTGCTGTTGCCTGGTGTTTATTCCCAGCTTCTCTGCAGGCAGCAGGGCTGGTGAGTGGCTGAGGCAGGTTGTCCCCCTGCTTCCGAGAGCAGCCTAGTAACTGCCTTGTCACCTCACCCAGATCTTCAGGGTGAGGTGGAGTTTTATCATGGGACATGATGACTGGAAATAAATAATTTACTGAAATGAAGGCTACTCGCCAACAAGACAGCAGCAAAGTTTCTGTGCTACGAAGCTGACTAAAGTGCTCTTCTATTTTCTGTAGCAATAAATAAAATGACTCATTTGTGTAATCATCTTGTTTTTTATGCTTAAACTAGGCTGCAATTTCCAGAATATTGGGGATTGGTCTGGTGTATACTTTGTGCTAAAACTAGATTTAATGTTTGTGCCAACAGAGTGATGCCAGAATTTGGAGGAGCTTGCTTTATTGGTGTTTTCTTGCTGTTCTTTTAATGTCAGTTTAGTTTTGAAACGCAGTAAGCTTGTTATTCGAAAGACTGCAAAAAGAAATATTAATGAATATCTTTAAAATGATAGCAAACTAAATGATGTGGCAAAAATAATTGGCAACTTTATTGCCTGGTCAACTGATCAAAATGCCACTGCGAACTGACAGAAGGAAGTGGGAGGCTTTCAAGGGGGTCAGGGTGCTTCTAGGCAAGGGTGACCGCTGTCACCAGTCTTGTTGTTCAGCTCTTGGCTTCAGCACTTGGGGATAGAGCCGCATGTTGTCACACAGCTGCTTTGCTTCCCTTTGAAAATGGGATGTATAAAGTAATTCCCATATATAAGAGCTGACTGTCATTTGAGCCCATTGTTTTTACCCCTGTTTAGGCGGTGCAGAAGCATACAGGATTACCTGCAGGTGGTGGAGGGGTCCCCAGGCAACACTTGTCGGGTTTAATCACTGACAGAATATGCTGGTGGCCTTGGAACCTTTGACAGTGCTCAGCACTCGAACTTCTGGTTCTTCTTCTGTTACAACCACGTATGAACTCAGGAACAGAGTTGCAAATGGGATGCCCAACATGACTTCCATGCATGTTAACCTACTGAAATGACGTGTGAAGTAAACTAACTATAAATCAGTAAACTATAACTATGAATCAGTAAACTGTAGCTATAAATGCAAAGCTCAAAGTGACAGCTCATGAGAAAAAATGTCAGACAAAATACTTTATTAATGTAATTTCCAAGTTTTTCAAAATTAAGTGCTTGTGGAGGTCCGCTAGACAGACACAGTTCTAGTGATTTCTGCTTTATCTTGTCTGCAGACCTCTTGCCTTCTGGATGTTTGATGGACTCCAGGTTCTTACGTCCAAGCTGTCTTCATGTGTGGTGGGCCATGGCCAAATGAACATCTCTGATTAGCTCTTAGGAAGAATGGAGCTGCAGCAACAGAAAAGAGGGATGGGAGTAAGTATAAGGCACGTCATGTTCTCTAGTCTTGCCCATTATTTTATACTATGTTGAAAATCTTCCTCCCATCGTCAGGTTTAATCGGATATCCATGCTTGTGTTATCCTATGTCATGGGCCGTTGAAATGTGCTTTCGAGGGGAGAAGTGGTTGCTCTCTGTTTTGCATAGTCTGAATGTGCACTTGAGTCCAAGAAAATAATTACCAATCCATTGTAATAAACATGTGCTCTGCGTGGATATAACCCAATGTTAGAAATCCAAGGTTGGTGCTTCAGGCCTGGCTTGGCTGGTTAATTGTCATGAACCCCACTGACTGCTTCTGAATCTCAGCGTTCTGAGTCAAAATCACATCTTCCTTTCTCCCACAAGCTCCTTGCCTTCTCTGCTAACATTCACAGGAGTGTATATTTTCTATTTTACAGCTCCAGAGTTTTTAATCAAAAAGTTAGACAGCAGAATGCTGATTGAAAGCTATTGACTGGGAGACCCTTTATGGACTATCATAGTCTGTAAGGAGAATACAATAAGGAGAAAAATGAAAATAAAAGGCAGGGCAATTCAGTGTTAATTTATTTGACATCTGTGGCTTAGGTATTACTCCTGAGAATATTTTGCAGTACAGTACAGTAATTGTATTATTGCATATCCATTCAAAAAATGGAACTGTAATGTGAGACATTGTAAATAGCAAAACGGGTTGAGAATAATGGAGAGAGATGTAAGTTTTAATTTTTTTAAGGATAAGTACATTTTTCATTTATGAGATATGGATTAATTAGTTTTCTTTTATCAAATATTGCAAATAAAAGTGCTAAATTAAATATGAGTACTACGGAGCAATATGAAATTCAAAGAAAGGTGGTGACTTTGCCTCTTAATAATGTCTTCAGTTAAAAGTTTAATTAAATTATGACTTGGAACTTCCTCACTAGGTTACCACTATGAATATGCACAATCCAGTAATGTCCACTAATGCACACACAGAAATGAATAGTGCATATATTTTTACGGAGTGAGAACCTTCCTGTAAGCCTTTCTCTCTGAAATAAAATTGTAATCAAACTGAATCTGGTATTTTCAAATGCATTTTATAAACGCAGAATTAATGCAGTTCTGTAAAGCTCTTTGTTTAACTTTTGCAGAGGTTTATGGCTAATTTCTATGTGGCTATATGATATTCAGTTCCAGGAGGCCAATTTAAAACAGAGGTTCAGTTTTAATGACGTGTTCCCTCCTTGGTCTTGTGAAAAGAAACTCTTCGTTTGAGTTGTGTTTACTATCTATTGTGCAGTTAGCTGAGTTATAAATTAGAACATATGAAAGTTGTGGGGGAATAGTATCTGAAGTGCAGTGATCTAAGTGTTAAATAATTGCTACTTTTATGGATCATTGCTTCTTGAACATCAAATTAAAATAGAAAGCAATTACAGTGTGTTACAGAAAAGAAACTCATAGCATTAGTACCCATGCTAATATTTATTCTCCAGGTTACTCTTCCTTTTTGTTCCGCCTTTTCTGAGTGGGAGGAAAGGGTTACGGGTAGTTACTGTGCTGGGTAATCTGGGCTTCTTGAGTGGTCCCCATATACCAGCATTTAACTCTCTCTTTAATAAAATAACCCATGGAATCATGAGAGATTTTCGGTGCTCCACCTTTCTCTGCCTGTTCAGAGCAACCTCCTTGCCTAATCTTACTTAATCTGTACCTAAGAATTAAGATCCCATGTCTCAGTCCCATGAGGAATCATTTTGTGGCTGAGGAGTATAAACTATCACCCTTTAGAAATTTATTGTGAATATCTTGGCTGGTCCCAAATTCATGTAGCTACAGTGATACCATATTTTGTATTCTAGATGAAGTTCAAAACTACTTTTCCTTGTCTGCATGTCATGTAGTCATATTAATATTTTTCTAGTCCACCAGTTTTTATGGCACTGATCTTTTTAGTTGCTATGCATCATTTGATTTAATTCCGTTACAGATAATGATTTATAACTGCTTTATTATAAAGAAAAACAGTCAGAAAAGAAGAAGATAGATGCATGACTGTGAGCAGCGACGTTAAACTGAGCTAACATCTGATATACTTTTCAGGAAAACCTTTTAACGTAATGAAGTACTTAGACTGTTCCCCAAAATTAAGCTACATAAGAGGTAAGTGGTGGCACCCTTTTTGCTGGGCTTAGTTTCAGTTTGTTGATTTAATTATGCAATGAGGAACGGTATAACAGCGCAGTAAGGATTTTTAGGAAGGGTCACTCCGCCTCCTATTTTGATGCTTTGATGCACAATATATTTCAATGAGAATGTGCCTCTAAGCTCATAAATATCTATTACTGAAGATAAGCCTTGCAGACCTTGTTAATTCTGTTAGTATTGGCAAAGCCAAACTTATCTTCAAAGAATCAAGAAAAAATTGATTTCTTTTAAAATTCAGTACAATTTTGCTCATTTTTTTTGTATGCATAGACTCCCCATCCATGCATCTCAAAGCACTTGCGCTCAACAAACTAGTCAGTCTCATTCCTTGCAAGGGCAGTACTCTGGGGTTTAGGAGTGAATGTGTTCACCTATGTGATTTCCTACTGATGCCATGTTAGCTGAATTGCCTCAATCAACCTATTTATATTTTTTCCATTTTCCATTCAATTCTTCTGTGTGTTCCTAACTGCTTTGAACTTTTCTGATTTTACGTTGTCAATTTTCTCTAATCTCCTCTAAAAATATGGGGGAGGTGATCCACACCTGAAGACCTACTTCAGATTACTAAACCTCTCAAGGGTGACCTTTGCAAAAATTTGACATTTCTTTGTCATACCAGGTTTATACCATAACCTGATCTCATAAGGATTATCCATTGCTTTAAGACAAGGTTGTGCATGAGTAGTGAGAAGATGAGGACCTTGTGATTCCCATTTCCTTGTCCTCTTGAATGACATTTCCCATTTAACATTTACATTACTGCATCTCAGGCAGCATTATAGAACAGAAGACCATTTCTTTTGCTGTCAAAAGACAGCTATGTGACCATATTTTTAAGTGTTGGTGTACATAGATTTCATGGACTTCTATTGTCTTGTGCACAAAATTCATGTGCTATAATTTCTGCCTGTAATTTTAATTCAGCTAAATTGCAGTTGCATATTTATCATATAAATATATATATATAT
>VZSC01009968.1:0-13750 GCA_013398225.1 Steatornis caripensis | reverse complement strand
TATCTAAACAAGTGAAACAATTCTTCATCTTTAGATAGGTATTTACATTTATTTTAAAGCCAGCTATAGCGTTCTGTTGGTTGAGTTTTACTTTGTCACGTGGCAGCTCTACTGGTTCTGTTACAGGTAACTCCTCATGCTTCATGTTGATAGGAATAAAACTTAGTTCAATTCTTTGAAGTTTCCAAATCAATTCTGTAAACAAATTTAAAAAATGTAGGTCATGGCAGATAATGATCAGAAAATGTTAACTGCCTGTCACAGGAATTGTTTATGAAAACAAGAGAGCTATGTCTAAGAAGCCGTTGGTAGCATCATGGATATGAAATTTTATTTCTATTGATTAGACAATGAAGTCTTTCACTATTCAGGGACAGGAGACAGAAAATATCAACGTTTCATAATACAAATTTTTAACTTTTTCATTTTAGCAGAAGCAGCAGAGAGGCAGCAGGATGCAAAACAGATGAAGCAAAGAATAAATGTATGTGATTATAGATTTCAGTTAAAGCAATCAGAGCTTTGCCTAAGATGTGTCTGCATTTGTCAAATCCAATAGAAACTCTGTAAACTGATAAATAATTTGGAGCTGCAGTTTGCAAGACTCTCTCAGAGAGACTAAGATTATCTTAGCAGTAAACTATTTCTCATCCATCACTCCATCTTGGTTTATTACAAGACAGATTTGATAAGATAGGATTACTTGCACAAAGGATATCTTTCCTCTATTTCAGACTGCACATCGTAGTCTGTTGTATGTACTCCTTGAACTGAAAAGCAATTTTCTCTATAGTAAATCAGTCCATATGGAACCAACCTTTGGAAAGTAACCTAGATTTCAAACTCAGTCAATAGTAAGCTAAGCAGCACATTATCTTGGTAAGTCTTGTCTAATAATAAAAATATCAGTGACAGAAAAATGTTTATTGTTCTTATCTTAAAGGAGACTTTCAAGGGATAAGAATCTGTGTTTATTCACTACGTGTAGGTCTTTAAAGAAAATGCAGTCCTGGAAGTCTGCAACGTAACCCTGCCTGTCTCGTCTAAAGACATGGGGAAGAAAGCAGCTCTTCATCCCTGCTGGCACATAGAAGTGCTGGAGTAAATGGGCCACTGACCATGTTACAAAAGCTACAACTCACTCAGGCTGCTGACTGACACAAGTCAGTAATGACCCAACACCAAGGACCCTTCTGACTAAGTCGAGTGCTGAAATGGAAGAGGATACTCTGAGTAGGAAGCTCCGAAGGAAATGGTGGCCAAGTGATGTTGATCTGTGCGCAGCAGCTTGCAGACACAAAGGAAGTGCAGAAACACCAACAGATTGATGCATTTTGAATGGGCATTATTATTCTTTTGAGGCATTCCATGGCTCAGGAGCATCTCTGCTGTCTCTAATTCATGAAGATTTTAGGTTTCATCCAACCTGTGTTCAGTTTTCACAGATTTTTGTAGTTTATGCCAAATATGCCAGAAATTCCAATCTAATTCTATGTTGTCTAATGTTACAGGCATTGCAATTATTTCCTCCTGCTGAAATGCAGTACATGGGTGAGCTGGCGTGGCTGTGTGTGAAATTAATCCGTTGCTGTCTGCTGTATACCAGTCCCTGAAGAAAGAGTGTATATGTCCCCATGTTCAGCTAACTTTTTTTGCCGTCATTATCTTTATTCAATATACATAAAGAAATTTAACATTACTTTTATAGTGAGAGAGGAAATAAAACAAGTAGTAAGTTATTATGCTTTTATTTGAATCCCATGTACCCAAGAATGAGTTCATACTAGCTGGCTTTTAAAAAGACAGAGCCTTTGCAGCTGGTAAATAGTGGGGCTAAAGCCATGTTTAGTAAGTCCTTATCATTGCAAAATACCAAACAGAAATGTTAGTATCTCTTTCAAGTCCATTCCTCTCTCTGCTGCTCTGAAAAGCAAAGGCATCCTTATTTTTTTGTTGTCAGTTGAGGAGTGAAAATAAGTTTTCTTGAATGAGGAATAATATCAATAAATGAAGAAGAAAAACACCTAATGTCCTTTTACCACTGATATCAGGAAGAATTAATTTTAAGAATAATAAAAAGGTCACATTTATGACATTTCAAGCTACCACCACCTTAGAACATATTCTTTTCATATAATCATCATATAAGTCAATACTGAAGTCTAATAAGTATCTTCTTGAGCCACTTCCCTTTAGTAAACTTCCATGAAAATAGTGCATATATAATGTGTTGTTAAAATGAAGTTGGACACAACTTTGTTGAATTTTACATGAGGAGAGGAGTCTTGTTCAGCTGCCTTTTTAGCTCTTTCCATTTTGCCTTAAGGAACCTCGTTAGCACCCTGAAAAGGAACTATGCTATTTAACGTTAAAACCAAAAGCATTTAAAAGCTTTTGTTTTGCTGATACATGTGTAAAGATGAAACCTTGTTAAGTTTGATTAAATTGTTCTGCCTTATAGTTAACACTTCACCAACAAAGCTGCTAAGAACTGCTCATTTAAATTGAAAGTGTTAGTTTCTGTATTTCAGAATTTAAGATAGTGAGATTAAATGAGGAAAGTAGAATACAATGAGAATATCTGTCGTTAATTATCAAGTGACATAAATACCAACTTCCCTTTCCAGCATTTCATTTGCCATTTCCCACCATTCTTTATTTCTCATTAAAAAGGTCAAGTGTTAAATCTGGGGTTTGTGAAATGACTTTCCATGGTGCATCTTATCGCATGTGGGCAAAACTATCTATTTAAATTTCCACCTTCAATTCCTGGGGTTTTAGAAAGATTCCATTTAAAGTACTTTTTCATTCCGGTGTGCATCATTCCACCAAGCTCCATCAGCCCAGATGCATCAATCCATTGAAAGGACTTTAAGATGCAAGTTATTTAATTTTTTAATTTGTTATTCTGAAGCTGAGCGATGCAAAATAACTGGGAATGTGTTTACATTTTCTTAAAGCAACAAGATACCCAAAGCATTTTTACTTGCTTTTTTCTGACTTGTATTACTACAGCAGGTTGCCCTTCAGGCTATGACTTTGCTCCTAAGTACTATGGTACTCCAGTAGCAGCACTTTCATTAGGTGAGAGTGGATTCCATCAAGTCTGAAGAGTAATTCTTTACCACATTTTTCAGCTTTCTAAATTTTGATTCATGTTATTTTCTGCTGATTTTAAGATCAAAATTAACTGCTGAGGTTACTCTTAGCATCTTGTTATCATAGTCCATTCAACTTCATCCAGTTACCCTGTTAGGAGGCCAACATCTTGGCTTTAGAAGCAGCATGTTCTAAGGATATCCAGAGATGGAGAATGTTCAAATTCTTTTCATAGCTTTTTCCAGTAATTAACCTCTTTCCTCATAGTTAAGCAGTGATGCCTAATTTTTAATTTAACTTAATTTTGCTTAGGATTCAGCTCTTGATCCTTATAATCCTTCTTCTGCAGGATTACACAACTTTTCCTATCTGATATTTTCTTTCCAGGGCAGTATTTATGCACTGTAATCAGATCTTTTCTAAATGAACTTTTTCAAATGGGCTGTCTGTCTTGTAGTCAATCTGTGAGCTGTCTGTCTTGTCTGGTCTATCATGGTAAAGGATTTTCTCCAACTCTCGAATAGTTCTTGCAGTCCCTCTATTTTCCTAACGCCTTTAGAGAACATTGATCCCAGAAGTGCACACATCATTCCAGCACTGATCTCTATCAATGTTGTTATCTTAAAGTAGGAAATCAGACCTTTTTGACATAACTCTTTTGCCACATTGACAAGTGTTAACTAGCTTTTCCTGTTGGTAAATACTATGTGATTTTCTATTGAATCTGTAATTACTTCAGCTCATATCTGGAGAAATAGTCTCCCTGTTTCTCACATAAACAGGAACTCCAACAAACCTTTATGCTAAACCAAATAGCCAGTATTTTACTAAATTTTTTTTCCTCCAACATGCTTAGTAGTGCCAAATGCTTAACAATCTATAGGTTTCAAGTTTCCCTTAAAAACTTATTAGCTTCCCACCCCCCCTCCTCCTCTAATTTCTTAAAATCAGATGTGTCAAAATCTCTTTCTCAGGACAGGAGGAGGGATTGCTCTGTGCGACAGATGATCTAAACCGTGTGCAAACTTAATCTGCAAGTTTAGAAAGCAGGGGCAGAGATAGCAATGGGATATCGGCCCTCTCCGATCCCAGGAGTGGAAGGAGAAAAGGCTTCTATCCATGCCATTGAGTATTTCCTCATCCCAAGCCAGTTTCAAAATTCCCTTCCAAACTCTACGAGTCACCTACAGATATTCTGATTAACACTGAATAACATTTGATGACAATTGCATTGATTTCTGCAGAACCACGCATGCAGCGTGGTAGTGCTCAACATGACTAAAAGTAAGAAAAATTTGGCCCCAAAGAAAATGGCTCATGCTAGTCTCCCTTTGCAGTTATTTTAATAATGAAGTATTTAAAACTGAGCCTGACTATTTCTCTTGTTTCTTTCTCCCCAGCTGACCGACAGCTCTATTTTATGCCGAGCCATTGGCACCACATCCAGGTAGCTGATGGCTATCTTGTTAACAAGAATATTTATGGTTTTTTTTTTCCCCAAGTAGTTCGTACTGCACTGACAATTTTTTACATTTGTCCAGTTGAAAGGGCTTAAGTACAGTTTTACTACATAAATATTAGACAAAATAATCTTTATAGCATTTATTGAAAGATGAAAAATGCAGAAAGCTTATAAATACTTCCTTGTATTGTACAAAACCGCTGCAGGATATGAACTTCATTGATCTGAGTGTTATATCTGTCTTATAGTCTGGGACATGCAGAGTCCTTTGTGCTCCGTAGCTGCCCCTTTGACAGAAAGGAATCAGTCTTGGAGAATGGTTTTGAGAACAGCTCTGACTTGGGTTTGTCAATGTGCAGGGTCACAACATGTTCTTTGAAGGAGGGTAGCTGGAAAACTCCTGAGGTTCGTAGAGATTCCTGATGAAATAACTCCTATTTTGTGACAATTTTTATCTACAAAAAATAATCAATCTTTTTCTAGTACATTTGTAGAAAATAACTTGATTGCCTTCCTACCTCTGCAATCCTGTAGTTGGGATTTCATGACTGCTGAGCCCTTGAAATTAGTGGCTGCTGAAGATAAGAGTAGTTGTGAAATGTTGATTTTCTGAACTAGAAGTGTCTTTAACCTGAATACTGATGACATTTTGGTGGCAAAAAAAGTGCATGAGTCTGGATGGAGACTGCTGCATTTTCTGTTTGGTAAAGTGAAGCACAAGAATCCATGCTCATAAACCAAGCCAATTTTCTAATATTTTTTTTCTGTTGAAAAATTCTGTCTTCCTACTCTTACCCTAATAAAATGAGCTATCCTGGCTTAGACCAGCGATCCGTCTAGTTCAACATCCAGTTTCCCACCGTGTCCATAAGTGCCCAGTTACGTCATTGTCTAGGGAAGTGCAAGAACAGGCCAAGGATTTGCAATACCTCCCTCTTATATTTTCTTAGCCTTTAGTTATTTCAGCACAGGCACCTCCTGAGCTGAATGTGTGTCCTGTAGCAGAGGACTCCTCTCACATCAACAGCTCCCCTGGAAAACCTTGTCAATTTTTAGCATTCACAGGGTCATCTCTCGAGAAGCTCTGCAGACCCACAACTCCATACATGTGGGAACACCAGCTTCCCCCTAATCCTTTTTCAAGCTGACTTCTAGTAGCTTCTTTTGCAGTTCTGGTATGAGAAGAGGCAGGGAGCTGTTGAATCCTATCCACCTTTCCCCCATCACTAATGATTTTGCAGCGCTCTCCTATATTTCCCATGAGTTTTCTCTTTCCCAAACTGAAACACGTTGGCTTATGAAGCAGTTCCTCACACAAAAACCGGTCTGTGACTGAGTCCTTTTCGTGCTCTTCTCTGAAAGTTTTCCAGTTCTGCTCTCTGTATTTCTTAAAGATGAGGAGATGAGAACTGGGTGTTGTGTTCATGATGTGGATGAACCATGGATTTATACAGTGAAGTCTTCCTCATTACATTTATAATGGCATTTTCATTAGTTTTGGCTTTTCTATTTGTCTTCAGAAAGAATGGGAGTGAATACTGACAGGAAATACAATGACTGTTTTAAGAGTTCAGGGGAAAAGGTTGTTCGTGTATCTAACAACCTATAAGCGTGCAAATGTTTATCCACTTTCTGAAATACTTGCTGCATCTATGCTTAGGAGTTGAAGAGATCCTTACCTTGTTTTGGGCTGAGATTTTTTTAAAGACTACTGAACACATTTTATGTGTACAAGAAGACACCATTCAGCCTCACTAGCCATCCCTCTGCTCTATGCTACTGTCACCATCATCCCCATTGCTCCTAGCTGTGTTAAGATGCATGTGAGCAGTGCTCCTGCTCCATATGTTGTCTGTATTCTTTGGAACATAGCTATCAAATACAAATTAATGCAAATTTGTTTTTCATATCAGCTAAAGAGTATGCTTGTTTTACAAAGACATTTGAGGTAAAAGTAAAATGCATACCAAAATGTGCAGATTATCCTTTTTGCTATATTAGCTATAGGGAGTAGATGGATTGGTTTTCTTCGCATTACTGTAGCTGTATTTGATAGAAGATGTAGCACCATAGCATGAATAGTAGTATAGTACACATTATGTAGTTTCGTGATTTTGTTTTGCACTAAATATTGGTTCTGCACAAGCTTTATACTAGTAAGCTTTTACCTTATTGTTCTCTCGTAGGCAAAAGGAATAATTGGAAATGTAATTCCAGCCTTCACTGGCAGCAAGAGCAGTGCTTGTTTCCTAAGCAGTAGGGGCGTGTATTCAGTATCTCTGGGTGTATGATGCTCTGAACATATTTCTCAAGAGGGTAATGAACAGTAGGCAGTTCACATCAGTTTTGGTGTTTTTTTTGTTTGTTTGTTTTTTTTGTGTTTAGGTTTGCTGTATTCTTCACAACATAATTACTTTGTTTTATCTTGCTGCCGCTGAAATAGCTGTTCTGCTTTACTTTGGTGCCCCATCCCACTTGATGGGTTCTGAAAGATATAGTGGTAGTCCATTTATTTTCCTCACTACAGAAAGATACAAGCTCAAATCCAGATTCAATTCTTCTCTGCAGTTCCAGTTTGAGGACATGGGAGCTCTCTTTCTCTTACTCGGATTTCCAAAGAATTTGGTGTCAATTAAAAAGTTCCCCCGAAGAACACAACGGCTACACTTTCTAGAAGGCAAATGAGGTTATGTTTAGCCTGCTTTGTATTTTTCATGAGCTAACTCTGTGAAGCTGTTCCAGTGAAATAAATGCCGGGGGATTTTCTCATAAAAGTGTTACTCCCAAGAGATGTTGGGATGAAGCAACTTATGACTAGAAAGGGCCCATATTATCTCCTTATCTGCAGAGTTGGGATTTTGTTGGAATTCATTCAGTACGTAAATTCATGGAGTTAAATACATGACAAGCTACATGTATTTCCCCTGATTTGCAGCAGTGTTCCCAAAAGGCTCTCTCTCCTTTTATCCATGTTCTTCAGTGTTACAACAGGGACTACTTGTCTACAGCCATGTAGAATTTTTAGCTGAATTTAAGAACATTTATACAGTTCAAAAAAATCAAATAACTTTTAGCAAAGTATCTCCACTGAATGCATGAAAACCAGCAGCTCCCCCCCAATTAATAATTTACTAATTTTAAAATTAATATCAAAATATTAGCTTTATTATTATTAATAGTCCAGATTTTCCACAAAGGAGAAGTTGTTTTCCATGGCACTGGGCAATAACTGTTTGGTTTACCAATTTCTACCCAGCATTTCCTAGTAGCTAATATCTGACCTGAAAAGTCATAAACTGTTTCTTGAGTCATAAACTGTTTCTAAATATAATGAAAAATCAGTTCACAACATTTCTTTGATGTTTTGCCTAAAACCAATGAAGAAACATTAGTTAGAGTGCTAATGTCATTCCATACTGAATTATTCTTTTGATGAAAAACATCGACTCTATGGTTCTGCTTATTATATCACTTTGTAAGCCTATGCACATAAAATCAGAGATACTGTTGCAGGAGCTGCTGGCCTTAATTTAGTATAAAAGTAAGATACTTTCCTTCTAGCAGGGATTAAAAAAATATTTCAAACAATTTAGTGATCCTTTTTGGTTCAGGAATGACATATTAATGTACAAACCAGTAGAACTACATAACTTTACTACTTTCTGATGGTAAAACTACATTATTTTCAGGCATTATTTAAAAGAATGATATCCACAGTAGCATTAGCAGCTGTAAAACTGCCAAGTGAATGAAACCATGCATGGGAAAAATGCTGATACTTTATTCAAAGAGGATGTAAGCTACTCATCTCCAAATAGCCAAACATTATAGAATAAGGTGAGGATAGATGAGAAGGTGAGAGGATGATTTTTGCTTAAAGTGGTAAGATTTAGAGCAAAGGGTGAAACATCTGTACTTTTGGATGGAAGCTACCAGATGGGTTTTGGGGCTTCAAATAAATAGGAGAGAGAATCTCGTGCGTTTTGGTGAAGGTTTGGTGTCAACTCTTTTGGGAGTGGTATGTGACAGAGCTATTGAGCTGCAGGTCAACAGTTTAAAAACAGACAGCTTCCACAGGAGCAGGGCATTGCTGCTCCTTCCATGAAATGGTTTTGGTGCACAACCAGGTCCTCTCCCTCCATCTCCCCAGGTGCCACAGAAACTAGCAAGACCATCCAGAAGAGCATTTAGCCCTTCCCGTGTACATGAGTAAAGGAGGACTTCACTCATCAGGCCTATGAAGCCAAAACTATCTATCTCAGTTAATCAAATTTCCTGTTTGTTCTGAGGGAAATGAACAAGAAAAGGAACTGATACAACTCACAAGTAAGTTTCACCTTTTTAATTAAAAAAAATTTTAAAAATCGAAGCGAGACTTTTTGTCTTTACATTTGTGTTTTTAAACAAAAGTTTCTGAAGTGATACCTGCATGACCAAGGTAGAAGGCCACATGTCATCTCTGCCCATGGTTCAGGGCAGCAGGGAACAGAGCCAGCTCAGGTCTCAGAAGTAGGCAAACAGGGCAGGTCTTACCAATTGCACTAAACCTTTCCTGTATCAGGCAGTGCGGGCTTCTGTCCGAAGAGTAAGAACAGAGAATAAAGTTAACAATCTGCATGAAAATACCTGCATGTGACACTGGAGACTTGTGGCAAAGTACTAAGTTTTCGGCGAGTCATTTAATTTTTGCTTTAGATGATGACAAATTCTGCATTTTGAATTTATCTATCTCCCTTTTTTTTTTTTCTGCAGAAAGTGAATGTGAACAAAAGGGAAAAGAAAAATTATAGGAGTGAACATAAAAGAAATGCTAAATTTGAAATTAAAAGAAGTTCAGATAATCATCTGTCACTCAGTTTCCCAGTATTATCCCTTAATAACATTATTGTCTCTTTGCCTGTTTGCTTCTTATCTATTTAAAGCAGTTGTTTGTCATTCACAGCCTGATTCGTTCATCATCTATGTATTTCCAAAAGAAAGGGAAGATAATATCCCTAGGACCCAGATAGTTTTTCCTCATTTTTGTTCCATTAGTTGACGAGAAAGTGGGGAATTAGCATTAAAAAAACCCTACTTTGCTAGCACTAGATTAAAGATGGCCTTGAAATACAGGGCTTGGAGCCAGATCCATCCTTCCCAAAGTTTGGATGAGATCAGATTTGGGCTTTAGGGACTGGCAAAATGCTAATTCCAGGCTAGCAAAGCGTAAGGTCCAGGAAAAGCACAGCCTTTTGTTCCAAGTGAATAACTGACTTTCAATTGCTTAACATATTTAGTGTGTGGAGTTTTCTGGGCTCCCATAAGCCCAGAATAAAGGACTATAAAGTGCTTAAATACGTGCTGAATTTGAACCAAAGAACCCTGAGCCTGGCACAACTGTACCCAAGAAGCTAATGTTGTGGACACCTACAAACACGTTCGTCTTCAGTTGTGGAGTTGTTCAAATATAGTCAGTAGGTCTGGTTTTACTAGGCAGTGAGTAAGTACATGGATGTGTGCTCCAAGAATGAGGAGCTAAGGTTTGAAGTAGCACTTTTTGGGGATAATTAAGTAAGGGACGATATTTTACTTTGTGTCAGAGTATTCCCATGTCAGCCTGTTTTTAGACATATTGGTGCTCTCAGGACTGGCAGCAGAGCTGCAGAGCTGTCTCAGTGTTAAATCGATACATATGAACTGAAGCTCTGTCCCAGCTGTGTGAGTAAGGATGCTCCTACCAGATGCAGCAGTAAATTGGTGCTGGGCTGTTTGAAGTCGTGATGGATGTCAGCCATACTACTCTGTCTGTCTGTTGATCACAGAAATAGATTTGCTTTACTAAATAGATTCAGGTGGACAAAGGGCTATGAGGTGGTAACCCATGTGTGTCAGCTTCTCCTGTGCAGGTAAGAATAAACATAATGTACTAACTCCACAAACACCTAAATCTTGCCTTTACCATGCAGCTCTTGCTGTGTTTCTTTGGCACAGTGTACAGGAACACTTTGAGGTACCTGGCACACATTAAAATGGGAAATGTTATTGAGTTAAATATGAGTAACACTCGGTAACAGAGCCACTGCCGCACCTACCTTCCCTTCAAGTACTCTTATATGAAATTAAATATTGATTGGTTATGCTGCTCTTGCATCCTCAGTTTTCAGTCTGATCTGTAATGGCAATATTGTGTGCAACATCTGGAGGGTGCTGGCTGAAGGACAGTTTGATGGGTTCAAATATCTGTGAGACAGTTTGGGATTGTATTATAGGTTTCAGGATCTTAGTCAGATTTTGATGTGTTGGCTGAAGAATTTTCTCCCAGTGGATCATCTGGTGGGGATTGGGGATGCAAAGGCCTGAGCTGTTTTAAAACAAACCAGAACTGATGGCAGTTTCAGTCGCGTGCTGGGCTATGAGCGAGGTGGCTGGATAGCACGTTGGGCTGTGGTGTTGGTGGGGTCGGTAGCCTTGGGCAGGTGGGGTGGGAGGACAGAGGGGGCAGAAACCACCACTGCTGCTGCCCCACCATGGTCTATCGGATGTAATGAGGGGTAGGGACCGGGCAGTATTGCCTTGTGTGTGGGGTCAGACCGAACTGGGATGACTGAAATGGCCCACTATGTCCTCATCTCCAGGAGTGGGATCTATAGCAATTACTGAACTATGGCAGCTTAGCAGACCGAAGTAAACAAAAATTATGTTTCCTACTCCAGGCTGTAAACTGTGGAGGTGAGAGAGCTGTCACAACACTGCCCAGCCGTGGTCTGAGCTGTTGCTTCGGGTTCAGGACCAGTTGAACAGCTGGTGGCGGTGGGGGGGCAACTGATCCAGCCTAGTCCAGGGAAATCAGCTCTTTCTTCCCTAAAGTGGTAGATATTTATGTCAAAGCAATCAGCAGTGAAGCAGTTAACACTTGAACGAGGGCTGTGGGTTTCTGGAGGAGCACCCCACAGTCGACCCCACTCAGAGCCCTTGCTTCAGTTGCTGGCAGGGACCTGGCATTCACAAAGCTGCTGCCGAGAAAGGCACGTGGCTCTGAGGTTCCTCCCTGCACATTCACCATTGTATAACATCCATCTTGCAGCTAAAGCAATTGTTTACATGCAAAATTAATGTTATTCACATTTTTTTCCTCTGTGGTTTTTTACCCATCTTTTAATGTGATTTAACAGCTGGAGATGAGGAGAAGGCTCCACCAAGAGAGCAGCCAACCCTCTGCAGACGGGCAGAGAGTGCTCCGGGGACTACCACTGGTCCACGGATGACAGATGGGAACTTATGGTCTATAACTTAACAGATGGATCACAGCTCTGTTTTTTACTTGCATGGAGAGAATCAAATGGCTACGGCGTGGCTAAATAAAAGGAGGTCATCAGAAAGATCTGTGATTCAGTGTAGTGATTCGGGAGGATGTAATTTGCAGGGATGAAAACATTGTGGCAGTGACTAATGTGTAAAAGCGATGGCAAGAAAGATGAATTATTGCCCTGATTCACATTCCCTAAAACTGTATTTCATCAGATAAGCATCTTTTTTTTGTCTGCCACTCACAAACACATTCTTTTTTCTGTGAAAAGACATGATTTTTCTTCAGAAAGAATTTAATTTACTGTGGAGACTAAAATAGAGGTGTAATGTTACATTTTGATGTGACATGCTAGGTACACATTTATATGTATATGTATATGTATTTTTTACCCCACCCAAAACTATTTTCTGTATTTGCTTTACCAGTTACCACTAAATTGTCAAAATCAACAAGAACATTTGTGACCTCTGTCAGTTCCTGACCCTTTGCACCATAGTGGGACATGGCACATTTGTGTATCTGTCATTGCTGATAGTGTGTGCTCGCATTTTTTCCTGCATTTCATGAATAACTGTCACAGTAAGAGATGCTTCCTGCTATCATTATCTGTATTACTATGAAACATATAGCAACAGAACACAAGAAGTGCATTAAATACTTTGATGACTGCATTTCTTAGTAGTTTTCAAGATTTGTCATTATTACAAAACTGAGCAAAAATCAATGGGATGCAACAAAGTCATTCTGGGTAATGGAAACCCCAAAGGGTACTGTAAATTCCCCCTTCCTTTCTCCTCAAATTGCTTATCAGGCTCTAAGACAAAGTGTAGCTTAAGGCACTTCAGCTTTCAATGGATGAAGTTATCTCTCTTTTACCAGGCTGTCAAGGCACACTTAAAGTTACTTCTGAGCAGAAGCATGGTTGCTTGTGCTTTTTTTTTATGTGACGCTTTCTTTTCCCAGGACCAAGACGTTAAGTTTTTCCTTTTAATTTTCCCACCTTTGCTCCAAAGGTATGTTTTACTTTCATATCCTGGTTTATTTGATATCTAGATTTCTGAAGGAAATAAGACCTGTGCAGTCCTCCTGTGTGTGTGCGTGCTTGTGTCAGACTCTCTATAACAAGTTTTGAACTTCCTCAAATTGAGTCCCCTTTTTAAGAGAGCGGTGGAAACCTCTCAGCTGGTAGGTTCCTACAAGACTTAGGAGAATAGATGCCAATGTAGAGAGAAAGGCTTTATTAGACATCAGAATCCACAGAGGAGAGGAAAGAGAGAGAAACCTGAAATTAATTTAGTTTCATTAATTCTGCTCTTTTGCTTGTCTTTAGAAACTTTTCCAGTGTCAGTGCTTCAAAGTTTTATTAATCCTGAAAGCTGTTACAAGGCTTACTTTCAGCATGAAAAATGGGAGAAACTGTGACTCCTGACAATTACCAAATTATAATGAAACCGAACGTGTGCCCCTTTCTCATGAATACTGAGTATTGGAATGAACTCCAAAAGTTACTTGTTATTATGTGTCTGAAAGGAAGCTGCATGGGATCATGGTTACTGCTGCAGCCATGTGTGAAATCCACAGTGAAAAATTAACACGTCTTTAGGAGGGCACTTACTTTCAGGAGAGAATGCAGGGAGAAATAGCAAAGGTACAATATTAAAGACTCTCATAAATTACACATTCATCTTCTACTGATTTGTGTGAATTCAACATTGTATATTCTTATTCAACGTATGTGTCATACTTTATGGGGTGACTGTTAAAAGAGGGAGGAAAGGAAGCCTCCAGGAGAACGTGGAGATGAACCTAAGCAGAAGAAACACTAGAAGAACTGCTTAAAATCTGGTTTAGTTAAAAGATTGCAGTGCTTGCAAGAAGAAAGAATTAACACCTGACATTAC
>VZSC01009964.1:896-26321 GCA_013398225.1 Steatornis caripensis | reverse complement strand
GAGGTGTACAAAACTTAAATATTTAGATATCTGACTATGCTGTTTTACAAAATAGGAAAGAAAGATATGAGCTGCTTTTGTATTCTTTCACAGTTTATCATCTCTTACTGTTTATGATGGGTTTTTAAATCTCTCATAAAAAGTTAAAATTAATATTCAGCAGTTGCTTTTCTAATCTGCTTTACTGCTTAATTTCTTATGTAGGTTCAAGGACAGTCTGAAGTGCCTATTCAAAATACAAATAACCTAGTTTAATTTATTTTTGTGACGGCACAAAAACCACTGAACCCTCAATATGACCAGTTCAGAACATTTATATCTCAGTATAACAGAAACCCGGTAATTTTGTTGGTTTCACAGAGGTTCTGATGGAAAGTTGAGGGGCCTTGAGATTGGTGAATTAGTCAGCACTTAGTCTACTCTTAATTAAATTATTTTAGTAGCTATAGAAGAAAAATTGGTGCTGGTTTCTCCAGTGGAGATAGTAGTGATTCTAAATGATAATAAAATATCCCTAGTGCTAAATCAGTGTTAGGTAACTGTGAATCAGACAGCTACCTGTGATTGTTTACAAGCATATCTGCAAAATTTCTTTTGTGGGTAGATACTGTTTGGACAATTCTGTGAGAAATGTATTTTTTGACCACTGTTTATTTTCAGTGGCATTCACTTTGTGGCAGGTATGTATTTCTAAAGGAATGGTTCCTGACTTCAGAGTCAACAGTTTAAGGGCAAAAGGAAAACATCAGGTTTTTGCACAGGTCAGAAGGATTGATAAGCAGAATGAAAAAAGAAATACTTAAATGGAGACATGTAAAACCTCGTATTTGAAGTTGCTCAGAGTCACATTACAGTGTAGCAAGTCATTAACTGAATCAGGCAAGTGTGGGAGTATCAGAAAAGTGAAAGGGGAAGAGCAAGGAAAAATAGTGCTGGAGTTGACCTTTAATAAAGATTTAAATACCAATGGTGGTGAGAGAGATGTGTTCAATGTGATCATGGAAGGGATCTTATAGGAGGAATTTAGAAAAAGGACAAGTGTCATTGGCAGCAAAGGCGAAGACATTCACTGGTTGCATGATAGAAAAGTGGTGTATGTGAAAGTGTTAATTGTGCATATGTGTTCAGGAGTAAGTCTCAGGAGAAATTGCAGCATTAAAAAAGACAGGATATTGTGAGGGATATACATGAAGACAAGATCTAGTTGTTGAAATGGGCATAGAAGAATTATTTCTTTGAAATGGAGAAATACTTTATTTGGTTAAGAGCTGAGCAGAAGGAGAACTTAGTAAGCAGAGGCAAGTAGTGTAGCCTGGACTGTATGTACTCTGAAAAGGTACTCTAGGCAACAGCCAACAGATTTCCGTATGTTGAAACATGTTTGCAGAGAGAGCTTACGGATCAATTTGAAGTTAATAAACACATTTCTAAATAATAATATCCTTTTTGCATATACTTAATCAGAGTGTTGGGAGGAAAACATATACTCCTTGCATTTGACAGGGCAATAGATCCCTGAAGATCCAGCTTAGATAATCATTTTGACCTTTACTAATGGCTGAGTGCTGTTATTCAATGGCTGTGTCAGGACAGTCAAAATTGCATTTTGGTCCATTCAGTTACAATCTCAATCAGCATCCTGGTGTTCCCCATGTTTTACTTGCTGCTGAAGGGTTCCGCAGGCCTTTTCCTTTGCTGAGTTGAAAATACCAGGGTCTCTATTACTCAGCAAAGGTGTCTTAAATGTTTCAAATCTCAGCCTAGACTGATAAGCAGCTTTATGAAGTTCCTATGTTTTCTATTAGTGGAAAAGAGAGTCCATGATACACACAGGCAGGACACATTTTATTAACCTAGAGGACACCTAAAAGGCAGATGATGTTAGGTAACATAACTTGCAGTTATGCTTAATTTTAACTATTTGCAGATAAAGGTGTGAGGCAATAAAGCAGAGGTAAACACAGAGATTATGATATTGTGTCTGCTCTTATTAAGGGGACACAAGATGTTTAGCACCAACCAGAAAATATTCTGCTATAGCAAATACAGTCCAAGTAACATTAAAGTTTGTGTGAGTCTTTTCGTACCGATGAGCATAGTCTTTTGTAACCAAATATTCTCCAGGAGAAGGGTGTGAGTTGGGCAAGTGCAATATGATTAACAGGGCAGGACACGTGATGATCACTAGCTTCTTTAACAAAAAGTAAACCATCTCAAGCAACTTTTCTACTTTTAATGCATGTCATTTCCATAGAATCTATTAGTAACGTAATAGCTTTAAAATGAATGTGCAGAAGAAGTAATGGAAGTTATTGTAATGGAAATATAGCTACAGTAAATATATTTTGGAAATTTTGTTCTGATTTTTTCTACATTTTAAATTTTTGACTTAACTTCAACTTGTGATCTCTCTCTGGATGGACTAATAGAAAAAACTCACATATTAAGTTTCTCTATGTTTACCCCTATATTCCAAAAACTTGAGTTTTAGTTTCCATCACACATATCTCAGTTTTGAAGAACACCTTGATAATTTCTACAGGATTGTATTTTTCAGGTAATATAAAGCTAAATTCTGACTCTATGCCCGCCTTTCAGAGGAATGCCTGAAAGACGATGAAAATGACTCATTAATGCCATAGTAATCAAGAGCAGAATTTAATCCAGAAGGAATAAACTGTCTATCAGAAGTGCAGTCATACTGACCAGTTAAAAATAATTTCAAAATCTAAGTAATTCATTGGTAACATAAAGGATATTTTGGATTGTTGTCCTCAGTATCAGTCAATATATGTAACTCTGAATGATACACTCTTAACATTTTTTCCCATATATAAGCTGGGACTAAGTCAAAACATATCCTTGAGGAAGGACAGAAGGTGTAGGTCTCCAGGGTTGAGCATATCCTGTACTTAGTTCTCCTAAAAAGTAAATGATTGCATTCTTAGACAGTAATGAGAAGTGAAGGTACAACATTAAGTCATTTGGAACAGGTACCATTTCTTTGTTTTATAGCACACTGCATTCTTGATCCAGGCCTGAAAAAGCTAGATATTGTCAGATCACAAAAATAACGGATCAATATTCATTTAGCACTCAATTTACTTGCTCAGTCTTAGACATGTTAGATTAAACCACAAATTAAAACATCTGCCTCTATTTAATATTAAAAACTTATTACAAATAAGGCTACACAATGCTTCACAGATTATTTTTTAAAAAAAAATTGGAGGCTTGATAACGGGTATGTCTTTTATATTGTGTTATCAGCTATAGCCCTTTCTTCTTGTGTGCCAGGAATTATTTTTAAATCTATGAATTTGCAGCTAGAAGTAGCTGGATGAAATAGGATCATCTGGACCATCACATGGATGCTTCTATTTTGGGAGTTTGAGTCCTTTAAAGATACATGAAAACACTTTAGGATTTATGCTTTCCATCTGAAGTTAATGATGATAGCAGGTTTATATAGTTAAAGCTAATTAGCTATGGATTATCACCCACTATTGCGATTAAATATATTTTATTATAATGGCCTGCCTTGTTGCATTAATTGCTTAAAAACAATAAATGTTTTTATATTGTAACTGTCAGTGTGTTGCTCATGACCATTAAGCTTTATATTGTTGTTCTCAAAAAATTAACTTCTGGAAAGAGAAAAGCATGTGTCAAATTATTCAGTGTATCATAAGACAATCATTATCCTCACTCATTATTTTATCACTTGGCTAAATTTATATGCACAAATGCACTTCCTTTGGAATTTATTATAGCATATTAGAAAATTCACTGAAAATTAAACCTGGACTCCCATTCAACTTTCAAAATCTCAATTCAACACATCATTTAAGCACATACTTAAACACATTCCTCTTCAGGAAAGCTAAATCACTAAAGCACATGCTTAAATTCACTTTTGGAAATGAATGGACATCTGGAACAGAGCCTAAGGATTTAAGCCAAACCAAGCTGAAGTCACTGGAACAAAAGCCATTGATTTCAATTGGCTTTGTGTTAGGTTCCAAATACATCAGACTTATTTGGTTAAATGAGCCCCACTTCTGATGGCAGGCAGCTGCTTGGAATCACAAATTTTGTGAGAATTAAGCACATTTAACTTGTCAAAAGAATCTGAGAGGAATAGTATGTTGTAATAACTTTTCTACCAGGAGCAGTAGGGTTATTTTTTGTTAGATAAACTCTGTGGTTTGCACATTGATCCATAATCCCTAGGCCCATGATATAGATGTGGTCATACAGTTAAGATGATTGGTAAAACTAATGTGTACAGGTTTACATGTGCAGTAAGTTTGAAAAAAATGTTGTAATTTGGGAAATGAGCAAATAATGAAAATATTTTCTGGGATTTCTTTATCTGAGTAAACTTCACACTGGGCAAACTTATAGAAGAGAAATTTCTAGAAAGTTGCTTTCCGGATAGAAATCATATTCCACTAAGGTAGCCCCAGAACTGAAAAATCTTTGAGGCAGGAAAAAGACTAAAGGGAAGTGTCATCTATAGCTCTTCCCACCCTTATCCTTCTCTAGCCATCGGTGGTGTTTACCAAAACAAATCTGGTGTTGGAAACAGAACACGGGGCTGCATGGACCTTTAGTGGCATGTACGATAGCTGTTCTTATGCTCCTAAGTCACAACAAGAATTAATGTGCTTGCTGTTTTTTCTGTTAAATTATTACCATGTTTTTAAATATGAGGATGTAACAGCATTGTCTTCTCAATAATTAAATTAAAAGCTGTCAGAAGACCTTGTAATATTTTCCTTTGAGACAAGTTAAGATTCAGATAAAACAATAAGCTCTTTGATAACTTAATACAGGGCAGATAGGTTTCAACAAAGCTGGATTTGAAACAGAGTAGTAATAACCAATGTTTTAGACTAAAACACACTTCTCTTTTACATTATAAGAAGTCAAGAGAAGCAATGCCAAGGATCATCTTAACCCTTTACCTCCAGTGGTAATAGCTGACACTGAAACGGGTTATTTTACAAGCCTTTTTGTTTTATTTTAATTGTTCTTAGAATGGATTCTGAGCTTGAAAGATTTGATCTCCCAAGTCTAATGCTTTCTTTAACATTTCTGCAGTTGGTATCGCTTACAAGAAAGGCTGTGAAAGCCTACATGAAAATGGTTTCTCGGTGGAATTGTGCCTTTCCCTGAAATCTGAACACTGATGATGTGGTGATTCTGAGAGATTTTTAGCAGTGAAAACTCAAAACACTTAGATCTACATTGGTGCTGTTCATTCCAACTTCTTTGCTTTATTCTTGAATGGAGACAGTATTTCATCTCTCTTTTGATATTATAGAACATTAAATATTTCAATAAAATTATTTTTAATTCCTAAATGGTCTTTTTAATTCCTGTTCAGAATTTCTGAACTTTTCCTCAGCTTAGTGTCATACCAAATTTCAAAATGTTAGAATTTCTAAGGGAAGGAATATTATTTTATGATCTTAGTTGTCTTTTTTTTCCCTCGATGGATTACTTCTTATACAATTCATCATATATTACAGTAAAATTCCATGCAGTCTTACTGTAGTTGGCAATACTCTGAGAAATGTTGTCATCTCAGTAAGGTTATACCTTTAACAGTGTAAGCTCCTTTGACTGACATATGTCCATGCATTAATGACAGAAAGGAAGAACCTGTTCCTCTAGTAGTTGCTTAATAAGCCAAATAATTACTCCAGGAATTCCTACTTTAACTCCTGTTTTAGATAGGGATGCCTGTAGATATTTGTCAAAGTTACTTAAAAACAATGAAAATGTGATGCTAAGAGTAGTTAAAAATTCCATAGTACATCTCTATATACCTATTGTCTTTGAAATTTAGTAGAAGTGGATGATGATTTGCTTTCTGTGAATCCATACAGTAAGGTAATTCAATTAAAGATAAGTATTCTGCAACTTGTTCCATAAGGACACTCTCTGAAAACATAAATTCAACTGAATAAACTAGTGCTATTAGATCATTTTTATTTAAATGTATAAAACAAGCCTTTGACTTGCAGCCAGTCAGTCCTATGTTACACCAAATAATCTGAGTTTGATTAAGAATCTGTTAAGGAATTATCTTTCATTTTGGTGGGAAACCTTGTGGAAAATTTCATTTTCTAAACTATTTGTCCCTACAACTCCACCTTTTGCAAATACAAATGTCTACTTTGGAGGGTGGAATCATTCTAGCTTAAAATTTCTTTTCATCTTTTTGTGAATAATTTTCTTTTTCTTTGAAGAAAAGTCTGTGAAAAGGAACAAAATGCATGTTATATATTGATAATTTTCTAATTACTATATGTGTTATAAAGCTGCTTTCTAAGACACAGAATCCTAACGGATCTGTTTGACAAGTCACTACAGACATAGGCAGACAAAATCTGGAGTAAATAAGACAAGACACTAAAATTTTATTTAAATTCACACACACACACCTCTCTTGAAAGTTTCCATTGTTCTTCACAATTTATCTGTTGACTAGTAAACTTATCTATCGTGCTTATCTTAGTTATGAACTTTATAGTTATTAAAAATCTTATGTTTCACTTTTTGAGAGGTATCTATGGACCATGCTCTCCAAGATCTGGATTTATTTTACCTACCTTTAGCTAATCCAATTTTCATATATGCTGCTTGTCCAGGCAGTCTCCAATAGTTACTGGGGAGATATAGGAAAATCCAGAGGGTATTTTTTAAGATATTCTCTGAAGTCATAGGGGTTGCAAAAGAAATAATTTCAGTTGTTAATATCATACTTATGTACATGGAGTCATACATATCAATAATTCAGTATATCAACAGATCTTTAATTTACTGTTAGAAGTGAGCATTTCCCATTTGCTTTAATCTTGTTAGTGTGGGTAGCAATTACAGAGAAGCTAAAATGCTTGTAACTTCAATCAGAGCACTGCAAATCCATAAGACAATGTTTGGATTATAAAAGCATGCATCCATTTAAGAGAATTTTATTACTATTCATTCAAGAAGAAATTACCTTATAAGCATAATTGTTCTCTCTAACTCTGGATTCAGCCTTTAGCCTTGACAAAAATGATTGTGAAGAATGTTTATTAACCATGACATTATTTCTTTTCTAACATGGAAAGAAGAAAAATAGAGTGTTAAACATTTTCTTGCTGTAATTTGCTGAAACATATATAAGCAGGACTTTATTGAGTTTTTCAGAGTTTTATAAATTTCTGTAGAAGAAAAAAATACACTATTTCTACCTCATATCATTTACATAATGCCTATAAAATGCCAATTTTCAGTGTTGAAAAAACCAAGTGTTTCAAAATCTAATTTACATAATACTTGTGGTTATAGCAGTTCTGTGCAGCTAGACTAGTTCAGCAAAATACTTACTTTGGAGTACCAACATATGAAATCGACAATCCCCAACACTTAAAAAGAGAACTTGTAGATTTGTAATATTTATGATCTCTATGTAGATTTTTCTTCTCTGCCAATGTTCATTGTTAGGTTACACAATACTTTTATCTTAGGGTTTTTTTGAAAGATGAATGACTTTTTAAATAAAAACAGATCAATCAGCTATGAGATTATTAATCTCCAATTTTAACTGAAATCAGAAAAACAATTTTCCTTTATTATATTATGTTGTAAACCACTATTGCCATCAGTTTATAATAGAGCTGGACCTAAAGAGAAAGTTCCTCTTCTATGTCTTTGTGAGATTCTGGTCCAACACGTAAGGAAACCTGAGTAAGAATCAGCAGTGGGTTTTGACAGCTACATAAGGAGCTGATAGACATCTCTTTAAGAGATGGGCTTTCACATTGCCAAAGAAAAAAGAGGATTAGCCACTGTGGGAAACTTTACTGCCTAATTGCTTTCATATTTCTGTCTCTCCCACGCATCATAAATATATTAATAAATACAGGAAAAAGTTTCAGTTTTTTCTATCTCTTAAGGAAAAGAAGAAATTCTTCCTACTTTTATTTTTTCTATTCAAAATTCAGACGAAACAAAGTAGAACTATAAATGCCGATCTGCTTTCCAGGACAGAGAGGATGGTTTCTAGCATATTGGTCATTCTGTAACACAGTGTCATATTTTCATGAGCATCTACACCTATATCAGTGCATAGGTGCCAATGTATTGGGTTTGCATGGCAAGGTTTTGGTGGCAGGGGGACTACAGGGGTGGCTTCTGTGACAAGCTGCTAGAAGCTTCCCATATTTCCAGTGTTAGCCAGCTTGTCCTGGGTTCGGCTATGATTGAGTTGATTTTCCCCAGAACGCTGGGAGGGGGGTAGCCGGCCCAAAGCAGCCCGGCAGGTATTCGATCCCACTGCCGTCCCCCCCAGCCCACAGCCGGGGGGCGGGCCGGGCAAGGGCGGGGAGCGGCCGGGAGGGGCGCGGGGCGGCTCCGGTTCCCGTTCCGGGTGGGGAGCGCTTGTGCTGTGCATCACTCGGTTGTATTCTCCCTTGTCAGCATTATAGTTGTTATTGTTACTGTTCTCTCTCTCTGTGTGCTGTTGCATTAAACTGTCCCTATCTCAACCCACGAGGGCTGCCCCTTTCTCTGCTGATTCTCCTCCCCGTCCCGGTGGGGGTTGGGGGGTGCAGTGAGCGAGCGGCTGCGTGGTTCTGTGTTGCCGGCTGGGCTCAAACCACGACACAGCTTTAAGATCACCCTGTCACTGGCCAAGGCCGAGCCAGTCAGCCACGATGGTAACACCCATGTGACAACATATTTAAGAAGAGGGAAAGGTTATGGTGCAATGGCAATTGTAGCCAAAGAGCGGAGTGAGAATATGTGAGAGAAACGACTCTGCAGACACCAGGGTCAGTGAAGAAGGAGGGGGAGGAGGTGCTTCAGGCACCGGAGCAGAGATTCCCCTGCAGCCTGTGGTGCAGGCCGTGGTGGGGCAGGCTGTCCCCCTGCAGCCCATGGAGACCCACGGTGGAGCAGATATCCACCTGCAGCCTGTGAAGGACACCATGCCAGAGCAGGTGGATGTGCCCAAATGAGGCTATGGCTCGTGCAGAGAGAAGCCCACCCTGGAGCAGGTTTGCTGGCAGGACTCGTGACCCCATGGAGGACCCATGCTGGACTAGTCTGTTCCTGAAGGACTGCACCCTGTGGAAGGGACCGGTGCTGGAGCAGTCCTTGAAGAACTGCAGCCCGTGGGAAGGACTTACATTGGAGAATCTCGTGGAGGACTGTCTTCCGTGGGAGGGACCTCACACTGGAGCAGGGGAAGAGTGTGAGGAGTTTTCCCCCTGAGGGGGAAGGAGTGGCAGAAACAATGTGTGATGAAGTGACTGCAACTCCTATTTCCCATCCTGCTGTGCTGTTCAAGGGGCAGGAGGTAGAGAAACTCAGGAGCAAAGCTGAGCCCAGAAAGAAAGGAGGGGTGGGGGGAAGGTGTTTTAAGTTTTGGTTTTATTTCTCATTATCCTACTCTGATTTGATAGGTAATAAATTAATTTCCCTAAGTTTAGTCTGGGTTTGCGCATGATGGTAATTGGTGAGTGATCTCTCCCTGTCCTTATCTTGACCCATGAGCCTTTCCTCATATTTTCTCTCCCCTGTCCAGCTGAGTAAGGGGTATGATACAGTGGCTTGGTGGGCACCTGGCATCCAGTCACAGCGACCATAGTCGCTACGCATGCTTTTGGTGCTCTGGCAGTAAAAAGTCTTTCATTTCTATTTTATGAATTTACAAAAATGATGTCAGTTCAGAAAGTTATGTATTGGATGTGAAAACATCATCATGAGATTTTTTTAAATTGCATGGCCGTTACTTGAATATGCATTTGAAGTCAAGCATTTTTCAAAGAAAAATTTGAAATTATTAGTTTTGATGCTTTCAAATAAAAAATGTCATCAGTATTCATAAACATCTCCATATTTTATCCATGTAGAAAAGATCTTTTCTCATAGAAAAGTGGAAAAAAATAGTGACAAGCACTTTTCAACCCTTGCTGCGTTTCATGCCTCAGGGCCTGTTTAACAATCACATCAGACAAATCACACGGCACGGTTTCAGTTTAGTGCTGCAGAAAGTTACTACTGTGGATTTAACTACCAAGGACTGTTTCTAGCTGTATCATCTAAGTGGGTTTTCTACGTGTTATGATGACTTCATAATTTTAGAATAAACCCCAGAAACCAGGACAGTTAAACAAATTACCTGTTTTATGATCACTTCTTTGGAAATGTTAGCATACTTGAGAACGAGAATCCAGCTTATGTAAAGTATGGATACTCTGCAGGTAGACCATATATACGAACATGAAGCTAGGGTGTTTTTTTCCAGTCTGACTGTAGAAGTTGCAGGCATGTGCTTTGCCTCCTTTATGTAGTCAGGAAGAAAAATGCTCTTTGATAATCTGATTAAAACCAGATTTACAAGGCACTTACCATGAAACATGCAACTTCATTTTCACATCCTAGGGAGGATTTATGCATTGCAGCAAATTTCCAAAGGGTATAGCCTCCTCAGATGCTGCTAAACCTGAGATCTACTTTATAGGTTAATTACCTATCAGGTGGTTTAATTTAAAGCTTCTTGTAACAAATCTATGATTGAAATAGTCTTTGTTCTAACAAGATCATGTTGGAACTGGAATATCATTGTTACAACTAGCTTATCATTCTGTCCATGATAATTCTTTTTGCTGATCCTTTCCACTAACTTTATTTGGGTTTTTGTAAATCACTGCCCTTCCTATGGGACCTTAAGAAAGGAATAGGAAATGTTTTTTGGAATTTGGATCTCTTGCTCATATGTTCATTTGTCCTTCCACGGTTATTTTGCTTCTCTAAACATCAGCCATTCAAACATCAGCTGTAAAACAGCAAAGACCTACCATCAAAACTAAAATGTCAATTTGAGCTTACAAACATTTGTCAAGAACAGAAACAAAATTCAAATGCATAAGAAAGCTGATTTGGGCTACTGATTCTAAAAGCCTGCCTTTGAACATATTATTTCTATGTGAAAAAGACACTGGTTTATTTTCAAGAATTTGAACAGTGTCAGCAGCCTGAGTAGCAGGTTGTCTTGTATTAATGAGATGATAATTTAGATACTTGTCAGTCATCCAGTGCTTGTCTGTCTTGTTTTCTTCTTGAAGTGTTGTGAAAGTTTTAGTACAGCCCATTCTCTCTACTAAGAATATATGTTTTGCAGACTATATGGTCAAAGCATCAGGGACCTATGACACTATAATGGCAGATAAGTAAGCATATTGTTATTCACTCACTGCTGGAGTTCTTCAGACCACCTGGTGCACCAAAGTTGTTCTTGATAACTTGACTGAAGTATGCTGAGAGAGCTTCTACTTTGAATAAGGGATTATATGAAAAGAAAGAATATTTTGCGTTGTTATTGGTCCTGGAAATATTTTTGCTCCTCTACTGATGCTTGACTCAGCAGTGTCCTCCTCCTACATAGCTTATCACAGAAAAAACACTGTGATTTAAAACCTTTTTATTCTGTAATCAATCGCATATTTTTGCCTTGAGGCATTTCTTTGAGAAAAGAGTTTAATTTAATAAGCTACTTGCAGTACTCCCTAAGACCTTTGACTCCTTAAAGCAAGCAAGAGGGACTTTGCATGGCTAGAATAATACCATTCCAAAATTGTAGTCTCAAAATTGTAGATATGTAATTCATTGAGATATACTAGAGGTGCGATATGATCATTGCATGTCTTTCAAAGTACCTTTCTATTATCTTAATGTGTCAGCATGAATTTAGAAAGATCTCAAGGATATAATTGTTTACATTCATGTTTCAGGAATTCTATGAGGAAAGGAAAGTGCACACATCACTCCTAGTTATTATAAATCAGATGGTGGTGTTCAAATAAACATAGACAGAAACTATGCAAAAGGTGACAATACAGTTTTTTGAAAATTTGTGTATTTGTTAATCATTTCTTAAAAATGTGTAAACAGTAAATCTTTTCAGAGAGAATGTAACTGAGTTCAGAACTGATGAACTGGAACTATTGCATCATCAATATTGTTCCTTAATTCAAAATGTCGCCAGGTTTTAAACTTAAAACCTAGGAAACCAAACCCCACAAATTTCTATGGTCTTGTTCTTCAGTGATATATACAGGACTTAGCTAATTCTCTTGGATTTTGTTTTGAATTAATGTTTTTTAAGTAATGAAGTCTCAGGTTTAAATAAACTACTGCATACACTGGTCAAAGTCAGGTTATTCAGTATGGAAACTTAACAGTTAAAATCAGTTTTATTAATAGTACAGCATCATTTCAATTTCCATTTGTCATCCTACAGAGTTTCAGACAAAATGAAACCTTAGATTTTGGAGTATTTTATCTGCCAAACTATCTTTCTTCATCAGATAAATTAACAAAAGGCAGAATGATATATTTTGAATTTGACAACTGATTTTGAAGCTTCAGTTGCGTATACTCAGTCATGAGCAATGCTGTTAAATCAGTTAATTGGCAGTTTTGTAAATACAAGTTATCTAGAAAATAGACCAGACTTGATACCACAGTTCTGTCTTCAGTGGTGTTTCACCCTCAGTATAGGATGATACTTAGTTATATTTCATGAGAAATTTTGTGGGAAGGAGGTGGCAGATTAGTTAGATGAGATTTTTTTTCTGCTAGAGGTAGGATAGCCCAGTATACTGGTAAATAACCAAAATTTGTAAGGGTTTGAGACTTTATTATAGTAGATTAAATATATGTAGACTTTGATGAAAAACTGCATTAGCTGAAGTCCAATAACTTCATTAAAAATATGTGAAAGATAAATTTTCATCTGGATGAAAGGATGAATTGGTAAAGACTGAAAAGAGAAAGACGTCTGTAGTATTTTATTTTACACTTTATTGTAGATCCAGGAATTTTTAACTTGAGTATTTAATGTCAACCTCCTTAACAAAAATGACCTGTTTGGTGAGTTTAACTCAGCACGCACATACATAGTTACATGCTTTACCTGGTGGTAATGTTTTTCTATATCAATGCCATTTACAGTATTTGTTGCTTACTGGAGTAATGCAAACAATACGGAACTCAACTCAGAATAAAAGCTAAAAAAGGTATTACAGCATGTGTTGTTTTAATGAGCAAATATAATAAAACAAGGCAGAGGCAAAGAATTTTCCATTTCATTTCATGGTGATTTATCTTTGAGTAACCTTTCTTTCCACATAATTCCTTCCCCTCCATTCTTGCAACTGGAAGACATTTTTTTAATTGAAATTGATGATGCTCAGAAAGTGTGTTGTTTTGGGAAAGGTTTTCTTAAAAGTAGAAAATCACATTGAATAAAGTCCAGATAAAATATTTGACCTTTTTCTTTAAGTGACTTGTTTTTAAAAGCTGCTTTATGTTGCAATACAAAATGCAAGAGAAAAAAAAAAAGACAAGAATGAGTATTTCTCAGTGTATATAATTGTTTTTTCTAGTTTTACTTGGCTCTGTTTTTTCGGGTTAAAAGGGAAGTTTGTATGTGATTTCTAAATTCAAAGCTTTAATCAAGTCAGAGTATCTATTATAACAAAAACCTTTTTCTCATCCTTATGAAATAGTTTTGTTTATTTGAGGTGCTGAATACTGTTTACTGCCATTTGAGAAGAATTAAGATATCACACTTCAAAAGAAATTATATTGCGCCAAAAGTCAGAAGTTTATCTCCTAGCTGTTGTTTTCTTATCTAAGAGACAATCTTCTCTTGAAAACTAAGTCTCTTGTGGTGTTGGTTTTGAATAACGTAAGCTTTGTGGGAAATAAGGCTTTAGGAAATTATGAAGGCTGTTAGAGATTCTCTTCTCTACTTCAGTCTCTATGGAGAGTCAATTTATGCTACAGATTTTCTTTTTTTTTCTAATTGACATCTGTCAGAGATTTCTGGAAACAGGGATTACCTTTAAGCTATTTTTTTAGGTATATCAGCAAATAAAAAAAAAAATAACTGTAATCTTCTGTGTTTCAGGTATAGAAGGGTTGGGACTTCAGTTTACCAGGCTACCCATTTCCATCAGTGCTATTTTCAGGGAAAGACAGTAACATTGGCCAAAAATACTTGTAGCATTTTTTTTTTTTTTTTTTTGAACCTTTAGTTACATCGAGGCAGTCATCTCATAGGATGATAGTATCTATGAGTTTGTGATCAAATTGAATCAGATGTGTATTCTGGCATGCTGCAAAATGACAGTACCAAAGTTAGCATAATACAAGTAAAAGGTGAATATCAAGGAGGCTGCGGCTATACAAAGAACAATGGCCAACACTCAGCCAGAGACAGAGTTCTGCTACCCTTGGGGGATTTTTCTTATCTTGCCTTTATTGGAGGATAGAAGGGTGTTTTGTTTTATTTTAAAAATGTTGTGGACTGCATAACATATGTTCTATATTAACATATATATTAACAATATATATTCTGACTTCAGAGGGACTCTCCATGTGTCTAAACCTGGGCATGGGCTAAGTGTTGGAGGCAGTACTGAAATCTGCTCTAACCAGTACAGGGGAGCACTGAAGAGACAGACATAGTATAAAGAAGACCTTGAAGAAGAAAGAAAAGTATGTGGGGTATCAGCCAGGGTTACTTTATGTAAGCAGAAAGATGTTAATTGACTTCCACATGTCTTGATGTGCACTTGGAATATTTCTTCTTTGTATGAAGCGTACCACAGAGAGAAAGTGATTATGAAAGTAGAGAATCTGTTGAAAACATTTTAATTTTTGTTACAGTGAATCAGTGCAAACAGAGTATTGTTTTTGAAGGCTTTTTTATTTGGTTACTTTAAAATGTTGTAATGGATTGGTGCAGGAAAGATTAGTTTGCATGCTGAGGCTTCCAGGGTATGTGTTCCTGCAGTCACATAAAGCTTGTGTTTTCATTACTGTTCTTAGTGGTGGGAGACTGATGTACAATAAAAATAGTTTGTCACAGTTCTCCATCTCGTACTGAGATTTTGTTCTGCTTCATGAAGTTTTAACCTGTCAGAAGCTTTAAAACATTTCAATACAAAAGTGTTTTCATCTGCTGTATTAAAAAAGTTGTATTTATGAATGGGAACAAAACACAGCCTTAATTTGACTCTTCCTCAGCTGTGCTCTGTTTCTTCTCTATGCTACATTCTATCTGTAGAAAGTGTAGAATGTGTAGAAAATGATTCTATAACTTAATTATTAATTTACAATAAATGCTGTTTTACAGAAGTTTTCCTATATTGCAATGTTTTCACATTTTGTGTGTTTCTGTATTACATAAAATACAGGGAAATTAGAAATATAGTTAGGAGCTTTATTGAATTTGAAAGAAAGCATTAAAAAGCCAGCTTTCCTTTAGGATTTATGAATATTTACAAAGATTAGAGTAATAGCGTAAAAGGGATTGGTGGAGTTTTGGTTTTATATTTTTGCTTTACTTTTTAAGGAATGGAGTCTCACTGAAAGTAGCATATCTAAAATTTTAGATCTGTGTTCAATTTCTTATGCAAGTACGTCAATAAATTTGCACATCTCTGTATTTATGCATCCTTTTTTCTGGAGTTGCTGCAACATGCTGGTAGTGCTTTGTAGGGCCTACAGCATTATAGATCATGTGAAAATGTTGTAAGTCTGGGCAATCCCTATATTCTTGGTTTATGAAATTGACATCTAGTAACTAGAAGAGAGGCCTTGCTGCAGAAATCAATAAATATGTACTGAAAGGCTTTTCCTGTGAAAAGTTTGTGCTGAGTTTATGGCATAGATGAAACCTTCTTGATCAGAGGTTCATTTAAAATTTTTTCATAGCTAAATGCAATGGGATGCCTCTCCTATGAGTCTTATCTTGAGGTAGTTTTGTTAGAAGAACAGCATTTCTGATGAAATGGTTACTGCAGAGAACATCTTGGGGATTCAGCATTTGTAAGCTGTCAGATGCATGAGATTATGTGGAACTATGTTTGTTGCATGGTTTACATAAAGCATAATTCGTGTTTGTACAAATTATATTTGCTTTCTGTTTTTACTGACAAAGCTTTTGTTAGGCTTCCGAGTTACAATGCAGTAGAAAGATGTCCCCTTGGCTGTGAAACACAGAAGAGACTTAACCATTGTAGGATCCACCTTCAGGAGTGATAACGATTGGCAGCACTGGCCTGCAAAAGTTCTTGGTGGAGACACCCCTGGATTCCTGCTCTCATATGAGGAAGAAGGTGTCAGTCTCTGCTGAAGAAGCTGAGTAGGTAGCACTGAGACAGGATGAATCCCTGATACTCAGCAGAGTTCTGTTGTGTGGAATAAGTCATCTTTCCAGGAAAAAAAGCTGTTATCACAGAATGTTGCTAAGAAAAAACAGACTCAGAAGGGAAAGGACAGATGGCTATAGAAAAATAGCTGTGGGATTCTTAAAATGAATGGCAAATTCAGAACGTTTAGAAATATTTGCTTTATGAGATGATTTTCACTGAACAGTTTTCCAAAGTAAATAGGAATTTGTTCTGGAATAATTTTAGGAGACGTTATGTAAAAAAAGATACATGCTCTTTGCACGCATAGTCCTTTTAATTATATTTAGAAGAGCTTATTTGAAAGTGATAATTGCACAACACAAATATTCTTTTGTTGTTTGACATTTTCTCACAGGAATAATTTAAGTTTGAAGGTACTGTCTATAAGTTATACCTATGTGAGCAAACCACAGTGATGTTAAGGATGTTCTGCTGGCCGTATCTTGTCACTGAACCAGGACCAAAACTAATATTTATCAGTCAATGTCCTGGGAAGAAAAGGTCTATTGTTTACTGACCTTCAAACAGCATATTTTGTCTAAAGCTAAGATAGAGTGAAAAGTTAAAAGCTGAGAGAAACATGCACTATTCAGTTTGTTTGTAGAGTAGTATTTATGTTTCATTTTTAAGACTGAACATTTTTATTTGGGCCTTGAAAATTATGTATTTATAGTTTTGAAATGTTCAAGGCACTTATAAAACAGTAAGACTTTGTGGAAACAACTATTCCTATTATTGTGAAGAACGTTTGCTTGCTTTGTTTTCTGAACTTCTGCCATCTGTAGCAGTGATTCTGCACATGATTGCTTCCATTATCATTTTGAAGCATGAGTAAATGTCACTTTCCACTTCTGGATCAAGGACAAGTTATGCCCTAAAGATCGAACATGTGTTCTTGTTCATGCTTTGCAATTTATCACTCATACATCTGATTATCCCACTGCTAGAAAGAAGGATTGAGTTACTGCTACAATCTATATTAAAGAATTAGACTTGCACAGCTTCCTTTCTTTTTTTATAATGATATTTTATCTTCCAGTCATCTATCTACAAATAAATCATGAATTATCTTTTCCCAGCATGAGATCACCACAACTGATTTTTATCTTGTTTCTTAAAATACTAAACAGTGGTAGTCTTTATCTTTTTCTACAGCTTCTTTTTGGATTTCTTGACACCACATAGTGAAACATGTCTTGTTTAATGCTTTGAAGGGAAGCGCTGGTTTGTTGAAACGCGTTATTTACCAACCAAAGATTTTTCCCACTTTGGAAATGCGCTGAACCAAAGCTTATGAAAATGTCATAAGCTTCAGGTCTGTAGATTAAGCCACCCCAGAGGATCCCTGATTTCATTGGGATTGATGTTACAGTGTCACGGATACATTTAATTACCTAATCATTAACCCTTTCCATAATCCAGGCTATTCGCCATACACATCTTTTCTGTTCATTGGTAGACTCAGCTGGTCCTAGATAGGGTGAGCGGCTGAGTGAGAGAAAGTCACGGTGTAAGAGAGGCCACGGCTCTTCAGCCAGGCTATGTTTTCCACAGATGCCTCTGCTTCAAAGATCAAAATGAGCCCCCTGTCACAAAGTGAGCTGGTACGTCCCCTCCATGTCTTGTCATCTGGAAAATCTACATTGTTTGTGTGGATGATGCTAGAGACTTGAGAGGTCTGAGGCTAAGGGTTGAGTTTTTATTTTCTTGCTTGGACGATTGACACTGTTTTCTATGTGTAATGAGCACAGATGCACAGCATACTCAGGGGTATGTGATATGTGTAGGAGTCATTTTTGTTTGGCCAGTGTCTTTTGCTGTTCTCAGTGAAATGGTTTTTCCTTATTTTTAATATGATTGTTCTGTCTTAGGAGTCTCAAAGCAGAAGCAGAAGGCATGACCTATCATGATAACTTTTTAAAAATGTAGAGCTTCTTCATCACTTTCCATGTGACAGTTTGCCATTCAGTTCAAGATTAAAGAAATCCCAGTACTGTCAAATGCTCCAGCAATGGAAAGGAAGAGAGATGCTTGAAATAGCAACAAAAGAGAGATGTTCAGCAGAAATAAGTGACCTGACATTAATACTGAAATTGCTAGTGTGTTAGTTTCAAGTGCTAGCTGGCTTCATACACCATTAAACAAGAGCATCTTTAATGCTTTTGCAAACACTCTTTCCCTTCTACACTGTAGATATTTTATTTAAATTCTACTTTTACATTTAATTATAATTATTATGAAATAATGTTCTATTTCATTCATGTATTCCACTTGTGCTAACCTTATGTCTAATTTTACATTAGTTGTGATATCTGTTCCCATCCAGCTTTCACATGTTTATGTCCAGAGGCATCCCTTTTGCATTTTTCCCTCCCATATTCTTGCACATTTCTTCACTTAAGCATTTTTTCTCACATTCTGCTCTATCAGTCTTATGTAGCCTGTATCACTTAGAATTCTACCTAGTCTTCTGTACCCAGTTGAGATAAATGATAAATCCTTGAAAAAATAAATGTATTGCTTTCTTTTTTATGGTTCTAAACACAGTATCAACCTTGAGATGATATTTTCTATGGAAACATCCCTAATAATATTAAAGTTGCTCCATTTACTAGTCGTTGCTTACAACGTTTCTTTTTGATGGAGATTTTGATTACCTTTTGGACATTCACAAAATATATTATTTTGTAGCGGCTAATTAAGATTTTCCTTCCCAAAATGTATTTCTTGGTAGTGGGTAGGTAATATTAGCATGACAAAGGATCATTAGAAAACAATGAAGATGCAAATTTAATTTATTTTCATATTGCAAACACCTGACCTCAGGCAAGAAGGGAAGAATAGCACTTTGATACATTCTAAAATAATTTAAACATCACGTTCCCTTACATAAGTTTTTAGTGCTCAATCGTATATAGCAATTAGTGTGATCTGAAACCATATTTTCCTTATTCCTCTCACAGCTTGACATGTTCAAGTACTTGACAATAACAATAGGCTAAGGCAACCCCATTCCCCAACCTTCATTTCATTGTTATTTTGTTACTTTTCATTCCTGCTGTAAGACCATTTGAACCACATCTATGTCTGAGGTTCTTCCTTTTCTATTAGGAGCACCATCTCTGAATGTTTTTGCGTCCCTCTCTATTGTAGAATAAAGATCTAAGGATAAACTGCTCTGAAAGATCTCATTCACCTACACTATTTGAAAGGTCTAAAAGCCCATTAAGGGCTTTTTCATAGGACTTGGAAACAGCTCCTTCATCTTTTAATTGCTAGTTATCACAGGGCACTTACAAAGGGTCAAATTAGTTTCACATAAGTTAAAGAGAAAATATTTCTTCTGATGAGAAATGTAACTATAAAGCAATTTTGTAAATTCAAGGGAAATAAGGGCTAGTAGCGTGAAATCTGTAGCATCGGGCTAGTAGACATCTTTTGGTTTGTAAGCAATTATTGATTTCTTTCAGCTGTCAGTGGAAGCACAGCAGTGGACAATAGTTTTGATTCACTTCTAAACTACAGCACTGATAATTGTTAAATTAAGTTTGTCAGGTTTGTAGAGTATTACTGAGTTCTGTGTTTGAAAGATACTCAGTTTGAAGATTAGAGGGAATACCTGTTTGCATAACCATATCTGTGACAGGAAGGTAATCAACCTCTAGGTTCTGTTGCAGAATAAGAATAACGGCATTCTCGTGAAACTATTTTGAAGCAATAGAGAAGCTTCCCTGAAGTGGACTTTTGTTAGCTGGTGATAAAGTGAAAAGTTACTGAAAAAAATGTTAATTTGTTATCCTGATTTTCTTGGTTAGAAAAGCCTTCATTGGAGGTGTTTTACCACAAGTTAATTTACTGCATTATTTTACGTTTATATCTTTACAAAAGAATGGAAATCGGAAGTAATACATTTATAAGTAAAGAGTTGATGATAAATGTTTATCTCAGTTACTGCAGAACATCTGTTGAGTTAATTTGGCATAGCACTGGGCTGGTACAGTCTAAGGAAGCTAATTGTCACCAGCTGAGACTTTGACAAAATCATCCTCTTGCCTCATTCTAAATATAGTTTTATGTGATAACCGCAGCCCAATTTAACCAGAGAATTTTTTTATCCCCAGTTCATTTTAATTTGCAGAGTTTGAGAATTTGAAATATCTCTGAATATTTCTGCTTGCAAATAATTTATTTTAACTTCTTTTACATCAGTTTTAGGAAATTTATTTTACAGGTAATTCTTAAAAACGTTGAAGGATGGATATGGATTGTAGGTGGAATTAAAATGAATATTCTGTGTGTTATTGGCAATATCAGTTTTGAGCAGTTTTGGTTCTGAAAAACTACCACATAGATTGCACTTGTTCAACATTAATTTGCTTAACACAAAAATTGAAGTTACACTTTTTTTATGCCTTTAAGTGACAGAGGAAATATACATGAATATTTGGGTCATTGTTTTTGTAATCCCTAAAACAGTTAGATCATGAATCCATTGAAAAGAAGGAGGGCACTCCCCATGGGCCTCTCAGAATCCTGTCACAAATGAAATGCTACACACAGTAATTAGTTTAATTGCAAAGTATTGCTGCTTCTAAATCAGAGAAAAAATTGTGAAACAAAATTTTGCCATGACAGTCTGAGTTTTTGTCAGCCTACTGTCATAGAATCACAGAATCATGGAGTGGTTTGGGTTGGAAGGGACCTTAAAGATCATCTAGTTCCAACTCCCCTGCCATAGGCAGGGACACCTGCCACTAGACCAGGTTGCTCAAAGCCCCATCCAACCTGTCCTTGAACACTTCCAGGGAGTAGAAACTTCTTTGTGCCCACTTCTCTGGGCAACATGTTCCAGTGTCTCACCATCCTCATCGTAAATAATTTCTTCCTAATATCTAATCTAAATCTACCCTCTTTCAGTTTGAAACCATTACACTTTGTCCTATCACTACATGCCCTTATAAAAAGCCCCTCTCCAGCTCTCTTGTGGGAAGCAGATTTGAACCACTTCATGCCAGGTTCAAGAGAAAACTTGTCACAGTCTGGGTTTTAAGTGAACTACCTCCTTGTACCTCTATTGTCTTCAGTCAAAGAACATTAACTGTACATGCAATTTTTGCTCATTTATATCTGGTATATCTCAAGAAAGCTATAGATAAGTTGTACTATGCAAAACTTTGCTTGTAAGAGGTGTAAGTTTTGTTCCTATGGAAAAATGCAGATGAAATTACCATAGCAGATACCTATTGTATTTCTCTTCACCTCTCTGGATTACTTTTCACTTAGGATAATTTATGAGGTGTGGAATACGTAGACCTGAAAGAATGAAGAATTGACTCACTTGAGGTTTTTGAAAAGGTTATACCAGACTGTAAGGGGATTTAAGAGAAATTAAATTTAAGAATATTGTGTCATGCCTGCAACTTTCAACTTACCCATCTAGGAAATCTAGTCATGGACTGAAACTAATATTTTCTAGGGAAAAAGCAGAGTTAAAACACTCACTATGCTTTTGAAGGACTCAAAGATTTGTTGAAGATATTCTGTAAATTTAAAAAAGAACCCCTAGAAAATAAGCAAGTCTTCATTCTTTTTAATAATTACACTAATCATTGAGCAATTGGCATTGGGGAGTGATCTCTACTTACGGAAGAAGAATGGCCCAGTACCTAATTGGATACAGCTGTACAATATTTTGGCTTATTTTTAGAATCCAAGAGAATAATGAGACATTTCAGATGCTGTGGCATTCTTAGCAGGATTACGTGAACTCACTAAATCCATCTCGAAAATTGTGAATTACATGGTACATTGAATTGCCAATTATCTCTATAACTCATCCCTCACGTAACTTCGTTGATGTCAGTGAAACTGCAGTGCTTACTAAAGAGAGCACACTTTAACCCCTTTGCAATAATACTTTCAAAACATGGCTTTTCACTTCCTCAACATCAGGTAACGTGGTGGTTGACCTTGAAGCTTTATTGAGATTTGGGACTGAAAAGCAAGAGATATATCTTTAAATTGTCACGATTTCTTTTATTTTCTCTTTGTTGGCTTACTCCTTACACAATCTACACACTTACTCTAAACTGTGTCTTTCTATAGCAGTCCTCAGGATTGCACCATCACTCTGGTCCTCCCTTTAGGGTCCATTATGATTTGTTCTCTTTCACACCCTCTCTACTCCTTAGTGAAATCATATCTCACCACTGTCAGTATTTTGATCTTTATTTATCTTCAGAACAGAATAAATTAGCTGAAGTGAGGTCAAGAATGTAGTTTGGTTTAGTTTGTTGTGGTTTCTTTTGAGCTGTCAGAAATGAAAACTGTGTAAGATACAGTATGCGGAGAGGTAGCTCTGATATTTCCCCATAGATAAGATGATGGGCTATTTACAGTAATGTGATCAGTCTGTCAATATTTCAATAAAATCTTCCCTATAAAAATTTTTACTGATGATACAAGTTCTCATTGTGTTTGTCTTTAAACTGCAGAACCAGATGACAGCGTTATAGTACAGCTACATGAAATGGTGTTAAAATAGAAGGATACAATAACAATTGTTAATTCAGGACCATAATTTTAAAAATTGTGTTCAGGTGATTCATGAAAGAAGCACTTGAAACTGATTCATCACTGGAAAAGACTCCTATGTCTCCTCAGCAGTCTGAGTTGTAAGAACTGTCTCCTTGGTAGCTGAATGACAAAAAGCTGTGTTTTGTTTGATAACTCGGTATGTGTGTGGCAGAGAAACAGAAACAGCCAGATAATAGCAAAAGGCAGTAGAAAAATCATTCATCTTGTCCTAGTTTTATGGGCCAGCAGATACTGAGGTAGCTTCCTGGCTGTAGTAGTGTCTGGGAATCTCTTCTTGCAGCCTGGGCTGGGTTTTTCTGCAGGCTGCTGAGAGAACAGTTTTACAGTTAACTTGGGCCTCTGAGAGTATTGTCTGGATGTTTTAAATCACAAGAACAAAACTGGTTTTGCTTTTGTTCTGAAAAAAAATAATGGAAATGAGACTTCTATATTTCTTGTCAAATAGACCAAATAACGTTGACAGAATGTTTGGTCCAGTAGGGAAATTTTGCTGTTGGACTGTAGTGCTTGCCTCACTGTTTAGCTAAGAAGATGGATCAAAACAAATCAAACTGATCTTAGACTTTTCAGAAGTAGTGCCTACTGGTTCTCCAAGCAGCAGAATCAGGTACCAGTACAGGGCTCAAAGACAGGCAGGCTGCTAGGTGGGATAAAGAATCAGGGAATTATTGTGTGTCCTTACATAGCAAGTGACTGTTCTTGTTTTAGTATGCAAAGTGACTTTGAAGACCTGCTGACCTACAGGTAAGGGAACATTATGAACTATGTTCATATTAAGATTTTATTTAAGTGGCAAGTCTCTAAAATGCAAGGTGCAGACAGCCAAAAATCTGTTTCTACTGCTCTGTGAGTATAAACAGTAGCTGATCTCTGTGATGACATTTACCTATGCTGGAGAGAAACAGAGAAATGACTCTTGTGTCAACATTACTCACGAGTTATTCTGTCTTTCCTCAGGAGTGAAGATAAATGTCATTGTAGAGATCAGCAGCCACATAATGTACAAAGGATAGCAGATGGGTTGGATGTGGGTCGATGTTATTTATTTTCTTGAGTTATTGATGACCTTTAAGCAGGGACAGTAATACTGTGGGAAACATTTTCTTCATCAGCATTTCTATTTACTTGATAGTTTTTTGTAGCCTTCGGACTTTCTGCCAGTTGTTATTTTATTATTACTTACTTTAAAGGATAATTTTCTCAGCCTAAAAAAAAATCACCAGATTTTCATAGAAAATTTAACTGAGTAATACCAGGATTTTCAGCATGCACTGTGATTTCAGTTCAGGAAGCTAAGAAAGGGTGTTTAAGCACATGCACGCTTGGGTCGATTGTATGTGACTGAAGTGCTCTCTTGGATCTGTACTTATAACAAGAACAAAGCAAAGAAATATTTCAAAATCAAAGATAAAATGAATGCATCTGGAGATAGTATTATGAGTTTGCTGCAACAGTAAATTCCCTTTTCAAAAAATAACTTGTTGTTGATGATCATAATACTTGAATATCAAAAGTAACTTGCAAGTTATGATCTCTTCTCTGTACTATTTATGTAAATAAATAACAATAAATTTAGTATTTCTTTGCTGTTATGATTGAATGATAGCAAAACTTAGTTACTGAATTTCTTTCCAGTAAATTTTCATAAAAGGCATTTAAAGGAATTTTACCACATTTTAATTTCAAGCTGAAAAATCTCTCTCAAGTCCTTTGCAAAAATAGTCTGAAATTATTAGTGAACAGAAATTGTTTCAGCAGTCAGTGACACTCAACTAATGGGATTCCCTTCAAAGTAGTTGAAGTTTATTTAACTTAAAATGACATCAGTCACAGTTTTCTCTTTCCAGGTTAGCCATAAAGAAAGAAAGTGGATCTGAGTGGGAAGTGTTTTCCCTTAAGTCACAAAAATTAATGATACTAAAAGAACAAAACTTTCCAGAACAAGGGATATTTATAAAATGTTAAAAAAGTACTGTCAAAAGTACTTGAAATTGAATCTAAGAAAATACAAGACTATGTTGTGAAAGGAAGGAAATAGGAACTGTACTTCACAATACAGCATCTACCCTGATGCAAAATACTATAGAATTTAAAAAGCTCATCATATAATTGTGAAAGGCACTGTGGTAATGGAAAAGCTTGTTTTTGAAATGTGGGAGATGCTTACTCTCTGAGTTGAATCTGAGTTTAAGCATGATCAAGCAATTTTTTCTGGTGTGGTAGGTATATAGACTTCGTTCCCTGCTTAGTTTGTAAAGGATTAAGAGCTATATCATCCCAGTAAACTCAAAAAAGGAAGGGAAAGTTCATTTAAGGAGAAGAATAATTATTTAGAACTGACAGTTCTTCAAAGAAATGATAGTGAGAACATATACAGAAATTATTTTAATGCAGAGGAAGGGGAGAATGTGCATTAAGAAATCAATTTAAGGAAACCAAGAGCTCTGTATCAAGCTCAGATGTAAGACAAAAATGTCAGCAAATGGAAATCAGGTCAGGTTACAAAGGATGAATATAAGGAAGTAAAGAAAAAAAGTTGAAACAAAAGAGGAAATCTCAA
>VZSC01009956.1:12754-26394 GCA_013398225.1 Steatornis caripensis | reverse complement strand
CAATTCATCTTGTGAGATGGAAGTTAGAGAACTTCTTGTATGTTTTTGCTGTTTGGTGATGAAAAGGGAGAAGTTAAAAAGCCAGAAAAATTGGAAAGATAGTTTTATAATAATTAACACTATACTGCAACTATTGTTAATAAAACAAAAGTGACCTTTGGACTTGCAATTGACAAGCAAAATACTTTTTGCCTCTTGGATGAGCAGTGGACCTTAGAAGCCCCAAACCATTTTGTGGCTCTTCAGACATCAGACTTTAAACAGCACCAAGCAAACTGTACCTCCTGGATTCAGTAACATTGATCTATTCAGTAAGGCTAGGTGCGTTAGTCTAGAAAAAATGTGGAGTTCTGTTCTAAGGCAGGTGGAACTATCAATTAATGGAAGTAAATTTTACTAAAAAAATTATTTAAACAAAGTTAAAATAAAAATGAGAACTTTAAAAATTATTATACATTTCTGGACAGATATAATAAAATCCAAGCCAGAGATGATGAAAAAAAAGCTCAGCCTTTGAAAGATTTTATTGTTTATTCAAAAAATGGGAGTCCCAAATTCAGTTCCCTGTTCTGTGTTCTGAAATTTCAGCCTATATTGCCTTCCTCTCAGGAGTTTAGTTTACCATGGTCCACCCCATTCTGGGAAATGCTACTCCTGGTATTGAATTGTTCTATCTGGTAGGAGTCTTTCTAATTACAGATTTCCTCACACACTAAAAGTCAGCTAAATTCTTTTCTTTTTATCTGAATGATGAGATGAAATACACCTTAAGCAGGCCTGTGGATTACACAAAATTGGAGGGAGTGGTCACTGTGCTGTAGGGCAGGGCTGCCCTTTGAGGGACCTCTGAGCTGTCGAATGGGCCAGCAGGAATTTCATGAAGTTCATCAAAGGCAAACACAAAGTTCTGCATCTGGGAAGAAACAACCCCAAGTTACCAACACAGGTTAGGGCTCCTCTTCTGAAGAGGCCTTGGAGCTTCTGGTGGGCAGCAAGCTGGACTGGAGTGACCGCTGTGCCTGGCAGCAGGGATGGCCAACAGTGCCCTGGGCTACGTTATGAGACTGTAAAGCCGAAGGAAGTGATGAGATCACATCAGTTTGGGGCCCCAAGTAGAAAGACTTACAAACTGGCAAGGTGCCAGTAGAGGTTGGCTGACGGGCTAACATGTCGGATATATGAGGAGTCACTGGGGAGCTGAGTTTCTCTTTCAGAAGAAGAAAAGACTAAGGGAGGATCTGTCTCCCGTGTTCCACTACCTAAAGGTGGGTTATACAGCAGATGTTGCCCAAATCTTCCCAGAGGTGCAGGGTGAAAGGATAAGGTGCTGCTCTGGGGTTGCAGCAAGGGAAATTGCAGCTAGGTGTAAGGAAACAGTTCTTCACCATAAGAGTGGTGAAGCCCTGGAGCATGTTGCCCAGAGAGGCTGTGGTATCACTGAATTCTTTCAATATTTACTTTACGGAACTAGCTCAGTAACACCTCGTCTTAAATCTTTCTCTCATCCAAAGGGATGAGGACTTCCAAAACAGAAAAAAAAAGTTTGTGAAAGGAATGAAAAAGCATTGTTCCTGATACTTTATTTTTCTCTGTTGCATGTATCTCTGTGTGGTAGTCCATTCATGGTCTTATTTAGTTCAATACAATCAATGGACATTCAAGGAGAGAGTAAAATTTTTCATCTCTCTGCCACAAAATACACAGAAATGTATAGCATCAGAATTAGTGTTATTAATACTTTTTAAAAAATGTTAAAAAAGGAAAGTCTGAAAACAATTAAATATTAATATGCAAAAAAAAAAAAAATCTAAATTACACAATACATAGGACTCCAGTTCAGTTGCTGGAAGCTTCTGACTTTATCTCATCTTGTGCTAACTAATCAACAGTCAAGAAAAACAATGATGATAACACTGATAGTTGTCTACTAAAGTTCACAAGAGTGTCTTCCAATTTCTTAAGATTTTCTATTAGTGTATAATATATGTCCTTACTTTCAATGTTTCATACACTTAAGTTTTACTCTCCAGACTATGAGAGATACTTAAGAACAAATTTTATTTTTTTTTGTGAAGTATGGAAAAACATTGTGAATCCCTGCTTGGCCACCACTGGTGATCCAGTGGGCTGGATATCAATACCTGCAAAGATTAGACTGTGAAATGCAGACATTTTGAGTGCATCGAATACACAGAACTATCTGGAGGGCGTTTGCCCCAAGCTGGCCATTTAAAGTGGAAGATGACCACCAGAAGGATTGAAAGATAACCAGAGAACTTCGGAGAGACTGAAACACGAAAGTGTCAGCTGGAAAAGCAGTAGAAAAGAAACACAATAAATTGTAACAGGAGGAGACACTTGGGAGTGGAAACAGACACATCCAGAGCTTTGTGTGGCACTGCCAGGAGTTGCTCCACAGCATCTCAGCCTTGCCACAGGCCACCATAAGCCACCTGCACAGAGCTGGAGCGGCTGGGAAGTGGGGAGCACACATGGGGACCCACGCCTCCATGTTCTTGAGGGACTTTGCAAGGAATTTTGCACCAACATGAGCCCCAGGGTGCTGTGGGGAGCTGCACATGCAGAACAGCAGCACTCACATCTTCAGTGGGAGATGAAAGAGTATAAAGTGTAAAGAGGGGGAACCCAGGAGAGGGGGTGTATGTGTAACCCCGCATAGACACAAGGAGGGCACATATCTGCACACCCCTCTCTGTGTGTGTGTGCATGTGTGTGATTAGAAGAAGGGAGACTAGTTAAAAGAATGATGCTTAGAAATTTATAATGTTTATTAACATTTTGTATGTGTCTAGTATCGTGGTTTATTTGTTGTATTGCTGATATTAGTCCTGAAGGTACAGTTCACTCATTGGCACTGATTTACAAATCAGCTTCTTAGACTGTGATTTATTTTTAAGTACATGAACTAAGCAGCTCTTCTATGTGAAACTTATTAGTCAATTCCTGTGTATTTTCATACACTGAGCCACCTTTATGAACATAGCTGGAGAACTCAGAGCATCTCAGTGAAGCAGTTTTACTTTGATTTTGTTCTTCTAAAAATATTTTTCTTTTCTGTGATACAAAAGCTGAACAAACAGAAGTAGGTCAGCTAACGCAAACTACATAAAAATAAGAGAAAGAACAGCAGATAAGGCAGTAAAATAGGAAATTTCAAGTATTTTGGTTGAGATTGAGAGGTCAGTAATGTATCTAACAACTAGGTTAAGACTACACGAGGAACTGTCCTTAATGCTGAGAAACTATAAAGGACAGTCCTCAGCATAAATCAGAAAAAAATACAAGAATGTTATGTTCATTTTTGAGGTTAAACCTTTGAGCATAATCAGAAATTTAGCAAATTAATATTCCCATCTTGCCAGGTACTGGGATAGCACAGAAAATATCGTAAAAGACTAGATGACACCAACATCCATCCTCCATCATAGTCATTACAGAATCCAGTATGGTAAGAATAAAGACTTACAAAATCTGAACCTAACTTATTATTTTCCATACTCAAGTGTATAAATAAAAATAACTGGACCACATTGGAGTTGAGCAAAATCAACTACAAGGGTAAGAGAGAACAAAGAGCATATATCCAGAATAACTCACTCTCCATAAATCAAGATTTAATATGGCATTTTGGATCAGTGCAGAACGAACAAGGTATAAAAAGGGTCAGGAAGTACACAAAAGTGTTCAAGTGGACCCTAGAGTATGGAGAAGGAAACCATCAGCATAATGTCGTACTCCTCCTGGTAAAAAACTGGGGATGCTGCAAAGCCCCTGGCCACCTCAGTCTGAAACCAACAACCACAGGATGTGAGGTGGCACAACACTAGAAGGGAGCCTGAGTATAACAATTCTAATTGCATTGCTATTATTGAATCTTTTCCTGTAGGGGAAATCTCTTACTTATTTCTTTTTTCTTTCCTTTTCTGTTAAATCAGATCTGGACTATTTATAATTCTTCATTTTGACTGTGAAGTTTTCATCTACACTTAGCAATAAACTTCAGGCTTTGCATATAACATGTGTTTCCTTTTTCCTATAGCAGGATTTTGAATGCAACAAAGGAACAAATGAACACCACAGTCCCAGAGAGTCCTCCACAACTGAAAAGACCCAGTCACAAACAAGGCGAGCACCAGGAAAAAAAGCTTGCTGTTCCACAGGTCAGATTTGATAAGGAGGAGTTTTCTAGCAAAACAAAAGTTTCATGCTTTCATTTGAGAAATAACCTGTAACTGAAGTTTTATAGCAAATTTAAAACTTAACTAGTCAAAGTATTTTCTTTCAATAAAAAGCTATGTCCGTATGACCTCCAAAACCCTCACCAAACCCACCTGAGACAAGCCAAGAGTGTCTGGCCAGAGCTCATTAATTTCGTATTTTTGGGGAGAAGTGACAGCAGCAATATATGTCTATTTATATTTACCCTTATTTAACTAAAGTTGTAAATAATGTTCTTACATTTGAAATAACTCACAATGACAAAGAAGTAGGCCAAGATTCTCCTCACATGCTTGCATGTGTCAATCAGATGTAGGTCTATCTAAATAAATGAAGTTACACCCATGTAAACTCACTGTAATTGCAAGAAGATAGCATTTCCAGGGTTATGATAGTAGAAAGATGTTATGTGAAAATGACACAACTAATTTTCTCCTCTTCTCCCTGGCATAGCTTAGGGAAAGGTGATGACAGCTCAGAGGTGGGAAAAGATGTGACAAGGGACAAGGGGAGGGAGGAGGAAAGGCTGAACCATCAGTTGGTGACTCTGCTGTCAGCCAGCGACAGTTTGCACAATAAACGGCAAAGTCAGGGGAGTAGGATTTGAACGCCATGCAGGGAAGAAAGGGGTAAAGCACATTGCTTGCGTAACCTAATTAAGAGGGGAGAAGTTGTTTCAGGATTTTTGTGACAGAGGCCTGGCAGGTAGAGAGTCTCTTGGCTGAAAGGGACAGCTGGCTGAATCCAAACACTTGTCTGAATAGACAGCAGAGGTACCCGAACAAATACCATTATCCCTAGTGGTACCTAGGCTGCTCTAAAGTATTTTAAAAATATCATTTGAAAATAATCCAGCCCAATTTTCTGGAGAGATAGGGTCATGGCTCCTTCTAGCTTGCTCTGGTGTGGCTCAGTTGCTGCAGCAACTGCAGCCTGGCCTGCAGTGGTGCTGGTCCCGGGGCCTGAGGAAAGGTTTCATGTCTGCATATAATTTTGTATTTTAAACACAGAAATTGATTTTTTTGGGGAAACACAGGGCCAGATCCACATCCTGGGTAAAGCTACTGTATTTTGGTAAGGGTGAGATGATAGTCTCTGCTGTCCAGAGGAACTGCTTTGCAATGAGGCAGCTAAAGGTCAATAAAGCATCAGGAAAACAGTCAGAAGAGTTGGGATTCACCCCTGAAGTGCCACAAAGAGTGGGTTCAATCCTCTGATCAGTTTTCATGTCAGTGTTTGCCTACAGAAGTTAATAAATTTAAGAGTAGGAAACCAGGGTAGCATTGCTCACAGGATAAAAGCACATTCCAGTGATAGGCGTTTCTATACAACCTAAGAAGAAGCTGAGGTAGTCAAGTCCTTTGACTACAACTTTTTATCTTGAACACGTATTTCAGGAAAGAAAAATGGAGGGGAAAGATTCTATAATGTATCAATTACTTAAAGAGTTATAAAAGATAGAGGAGAATAATTTGGCAAAGGTTTATTTTTGAATATTGAATAATTCTGATAAAGTAAATGGAAATACAACGAATATATTCATTTATAAAAGTGTAAGCTTTGAAAAGATAAATATTTTTATTCTTTTAAGAATGCTTTTTTCCAGTGACCAAAAGGAACTTCAACCTTTTTAACTTTTCCTGTTTCTTAATGAGCTGAAAAATGTAGACCACTGAAATAAGTTGCTTCACTCTTTTCAGGCAGAGCGGTAGATGAATAGAAATTGAAAGTAGGAATTACTTCTGTCGAAATGAGACCAGCATGTTTGAAAAAAAAGCCCTAATTCAGTCAAATTATTGCATAAATAAAAATTAGTTTCTTTGAAAACTTGATTTTGTTGAAAGCTCCTTTGAGGGAGTATTTCACATTTGTTTAATTAAGAAGTAATGATTCAATTTATGCTCACTACAGGGACATACCAATTTCTATTGTATTATATAGTTTTGTCTGCTTGCTTTGAGTACAAACCTAACACAAACAGAAAACACCTGACAGAACCTGACCTATTGCATTCTTCTGAGTAGTTAAATAACCAAGCCTAATTTTGATGCATATGTACCTCAGAGATCCTCTTTCATACTTCTCTTTGCCCCTCTAACTTTTATTTAAGTTCTTATTTCAGCTTGCTTAGTATGCTTAGAGCACAGAACATTACAGGAAGCCACACAGCATTGATTTGAGTAAAATGCTGTATGACATACGTGTGTATTAATGACATCACAAATGTTTATTGTAGCACAATTCCTACAGGACCAAGATGCACAGAAGTTGAAAAACAACATACTTTATATGATCCTGGGGAACTGAAAAAGAAAGTAAGCTCCTATTTATTGCAACAGAAGTAGAACCAGGTATATTGTAGGCATACCTAATTTTTGCCTTTTACTACTGAAAATGCTTTACATAGTACTCCTGACTATGACACAACCTGTAAGGGTTTCAAGGAAACTGGAAAAAAAAATGAAATAAAATTAAGTATTTCTTACAAAATGCATCTTTTTGCTAAAAAGCATATTGTCTAACTTGAATAAATAGCATACTCCTTCAAATACAACTACTTATGGACTGAACTGAAAGTTTACATGTTGTAAGCTAAGATATGCAGGTATTACATAGCTATGATACAGGCAGTATATTTCCAGGGAAGTAGGTGTGCTATTTTTTTTACAAGTGAAACTTCAGGGATAGAACTAAATTTATGCATTGATGCAAATTTGCATTTTGAAATCCAAAGCTGTCGTCTTAAAGAAGACTTAATAACATCTAGAAACCAGTGTCTGGGACCTGCTCTGGTAAGCACACATTCTGTGTACCCATGTCACATTGCCAGGACTGCACCCCTCATAGAGTGCCAGGGTGACAGAGGTAATTGTCGCTAAGTAAATAGCCAAGATGCTGTAGCCCTTGCTGAGGAGCCAGAGACTGGTTTATCTCATCCTTCCTCCTGACGAGGATGCAGTGACTCAAGACTGGGTACACAGTCCGCTATTCCGGAGAGCCATTCCTTGGCAATAAACAGAAAATACCCTCTTCTCTTAAAACACTGTCTCATGGCGGCACAGAGATGCAAGAAGCCATGAAGAAATTCCCAGGAAATCTATGTGTATTCTATTTCCAAATTATTCTTGTGTATTATATTTGTAGCTTCCTATTTTGAAGTAAGGAAGATTTAGATTTTACATGTATACATATATTCATTATGCATAGAGGGAAATGCACATTTCTATAGATGAATTGATTTGATTTAGCAGTTAAGTAATAGATACCAAATGATCGGGATAAAGACTGATGGGTTCCTATTCTGTGCACAACAACAACTGGTGGAGTGGAAAATTTCTTAGAGATCAGAAATGCTCAGCTTGTGCAGCATAAGAGAAATTTTTAACTGGATAGGAGGAGATAATTTTCAATGATCATAAGGTTAGGTCTGAAGTAAGTGCTCTGCCTTTGTGAATAAAGCCATACCTGGCATCCCGCTTCCCTGCAGAAATGAGACTAGTCGAGAACACACTGACTCCTAAGCTTTCTGGGCTGCTTTCTCCCTTCTCAGCCAGGTTTTTCATTGCTTTTAAGCGCATATGTAGCCCTGACCTACCTGCCCTGATGTTCTCTGAGTGGTAGCATGAGAAACAATCTTCTTGCACCTCCAGACTGTCGTTCACTGTCAGTGATCCACATGCCTGAAATGCATTTGGATTTAGCCCAGAAACACAGAAGACAGTGTGCAAATAAAAAGGCATCAGGACAATTTATTTGAAAGTTAATGTATTTAAATCCTCTGTCTACATCAAGTCAATGTTTGTGAACTCATGGCTGGACTGCCGTGGTCAATTTTGGTGAACACTGTAAAATGGCTGCTGAAAAATGGAAGTACTACAGTGTGAGTCAAAATCTGAGGATTTTTTTCTTGTCTTTTTTTAGATAAAAATGTATAATGAAATGTAATAAAACCTCTTGCACCTTAATTTTTTCAATAATGTGGTAAAAAATTTGGGTGTTACTGAATTGTATCTAACATCAGAGCCTTAAAAATCATCTCAGGAAAATAATTAGTTCGAAAGAAAGGACAATCAGTTTGAATTGTACTGTATAAGCTGCAAAGAAGGGCTACTGGGTTTACTACAAAATACTTCTCATTTGAATTATTGAATTTAACTCATATGCAAAAAGACTAATTGCCTGTATAAGGGCTTTTCTAAGATTAAGGAATAAATCATACATCTTCTGCAAAACTGTTGTCTTCATACGAAGTGTTTTATTTCTTCTGAGAAACTTAATTAAGATTAACACATTGTCAAATATACTGTATGTAATGTTTAGTTATATCAACAAAAATGAGATAAAATTCAGTATAAACTCAAAGAAGTATAATTAGGAATTATCACATTTCAGTAATCCACCCGATCTCTATGCTTTTTATATACAAGAATAATAAAATTACCTTCCATTCCATCAAGCCAAAAAATAATATCAAAGAAATAAATAAAAATATCTGTTTGCCTTTTGTTTCATTGATCCACCACTGAAAGTAGTGGAAACTGATTAACAAACTCTAATTTGCTTATGTACAGTTATGTAACAAAAAATGAGGAACTTGTGAAGTACACATATTGGCCAATTTTGCTTAGCAGAAAAGTTCACTGTAAAAGATCTCCACTCTAAGTCAACATAATAAAGATGAGTCAACTATCAGGGAAGCTATAGGCCCTGGTTAAACATTAGCAGGAATCAGAAGGAATTTGCTTGTCTAACATACTATGTAATCATAAGTGGTTAAAGGGCTCAGCTGCTTGTAATTAGTACTCTAAATATACTTCTGAGGACCTGATTAGTGAACATGTTCCTTTGCCCAAGACCTTAACCAAAACCTGTGGAAATTCTTGCCATAAAGAGACACTTAATTGATTAGAAAGGGCAGAGAATGATCAGAGCAAGAAAAGAAAGTCAATTACAGGGCAACTATCAAGCTTCATTTCAAAATAGCTATGCCAATGCACAGCCATTGTGATATAAATTATATGAGAACAGTGTTCCTGGTAGAGACAGGGAATAGCTAGCCTTACTGAACCTTCAGAAGAACATTGCTCATTTTATGAAAGACATTATAATAAGGGAGTTGTACTAACTAAAGATTTCTCTGATCCTATTTCTTATGCATTTACAGCCTTAAATTTTAACACTTTGAAGTATTTTAAAGGATGACCTCGAAAGTAAGGAAATCTGATGTCCATAGTACCAAAATCTGCTTAGGTATCAATTGGCATCAAACAAATTTAATCCTTGCGGTTTTTTTTTTTTAATTGTAAGGCCCAAGAATTAAGCTTTCAAATTTAAATATGGATGTAAATGTGTTGATAAAAAACTTTGTGAAAGCTTTGGTATTTTTTTCATGACAGAGTGCTTCATGTTGAGCATTCAATGCTGGTTTTGTATGCTAAAGCAAGGTCATTGCTAACAGAAGTGAAATAAGGACTGGAGTTCATGTACCATGCATAGACCAGAACCTTCTTCCCTTTCCTCTCACCAAGTTTTATTTCCATTAGGTATTGTTTTATTTTGCAATTAACTTGTGTTCATTTTGTGTTATTTTGACACTGTAGAGTAACTATACTCCTATAATTTGTCTATATATAAGAAATATAACATACTTTGATTGTTTAAAACAAAGGTGAGGTTTTTTAGCATTTATTCCTATTGTTTTAGGATATTTTAAGTGTGTAGGAAATAGGAATAAGGAGAATTTATTTGCACATTCTCAACTGTTTGTACTTCTCTTGGCTCAAGAGGTAGCAAAGCATCAGTTTTCTTCGTTCAGTTTCCTTGGAGTCAATGTGGGAGCGGGGAGTGAATAAAGGATAGATAATACTTACCTTTATAGTCCGTGCTTTAAAACAGTGACTGGTGGTTTCGATGACACTACTCATTTGTGAAGGTAAAACATCACAAGGCCTGGCTTCGAAGAAATGTGTTCAGAGCTTTCTGGAGATTTCCATAAGATATCTCAAACTATAAACTTACAAGTAAAGAAAACTGAATGATCAGCCAATTCTGAAAGTCTTTGTGTAAATGGGCACACTTTTCAAAACTGCCAAAATTACTTTGGAGCCTAACTGAACCTATGATATCAAAAATACCTAAGTCAGTTTGAACTCTCTCAAACTTTACCATCTACTTGTAATATTGTATTTCTCTATCAATGCTAGGGCAGACCAGGATAGAAATCTTTGTCTCTACATATACAGAATTCTTTTACTTGCCACATCTGCCCAAATTAATAAAAGTTTATCTTATTGTTTTGGTTTTTTTTTTTAACTTTTCTTTTCTAATGTTTTACCCACTAATAAATACTGCTTTACTATGCAGATTTCAGGTACTATACATCACAAGGACTTGTGATATTTTGGTTGGAATAAATGAAACTTTAACTTGATAATTATTTATGAGTTTTGACTAGAAGCATCATGTTGGGCTTTTTACTTTTACAAAAAGTAGAGCCACAGCAATGAAATATGAATTCTAAGATTTCTGAGGAAAAAAATAGGTTGGGGAACTGCATTTTTTATGTTGGTTCCATGACAAACTGGGGGAGCCAGAGCCTTCTTTAAAGGGTCACCTAACAGTCCTATGGTTTATGATGTTCTGGAAGGAGCTCAGTGACACTGAGTGAAAGACAAGGTTCACCTGAAAAGAACGTGAATCTGAACTTGTTGATTTTGCTTTTGAAGTTAGACAGGTGCATTTTCCACTTCAAACAGTGAGATTTTGATATATCCAGGGGTCCATTGTGTAGTAGGGCTCCATTTTAGCTGTCTTGACCATGACAACCCTGTTATGGATACTGCTCTAAGTAGAAAGGGCTAGAGAAAGTTACCAGTGCAGAAGCATCTTGAGGATTCAATATAAGGAAGAGAGAACCACAACTCACAACCAATCATCATCATTAGAAGTGTTGACTTGGTGCTATTGGAAATATTTGCCAACTTACAAAAATACAGACTGGTTATTACTGAATTTAGTCACCACAAGCTGAAGGTAAAGGACATGGGGATGACCCAGCTGCATCAAAGTAGTATTCAAAGTTGCATACTCTGTGTTACGACAGTAAAGGTTCATCAGCTCTACCACAACATTGATAAAATCAGCACATTTTTACAGGTGAATGCTGATTACTCCACCTGACTACCCAGTGATTGATGGGAACGACTCTCAGTGCAAAGAGATTTCTAATTATGTTAAGCACATGCAGAGTCAGGATTCACAATGCAGGGTTTGGATCTGGGTAGACCAAGTTCTGTCTTCTGTGATTGTACACAGACCAGTGCTTTATGCCGAGCTGAGTTAATGAGGAGTTTAGGAGCTCTTCTCATTATTGTGTTTTTAATGCATTGTGATTATTGCTGGGCAAAAGAGTGAAAGGCAATAAATTCATAAGCATGGAAAAAATTATTTGACACTGAATAACATCAGCAGATGATAGCTCTAAAACTAACAACTGTTTATACTTTTAATATTTTAATGTATGCTAATTAAGTAATTTTATATTATTGCACATTAGTGATTTAATATTTCCATCTGAGTCACATATATGTTGGGAGAGAAGTTTGGAAAACAAATCTGTTTCAGTAGTTAGTTCAAAAGATAAAATAATCATTTGCTGATATAAAAGCAATGAAATTATTACTTGGGTTATTAATGGTGCCATAAATACACTTTACTTTGTAACTGTGAAATGATACAGGAAAGGCTTGATCGCATTGTTTTCAGATAATCACAAAGGTCCTATTTATGCTTAAAATAAGTCAAATTTACCAGTTAAAAGCAGAAATTGGAGGTATGTATCCTTCTGGGGAGATTATGCTTGTGATGGACTAAATCTTTCAAAATCCTTTAGCTGCATAGCCGAACCCAGGACACCTGAACACCTAACTTTCAGCTTTGCAAAATAATGTTGCACCTGTAAAGAAAAAAGAAATACAGGCATATTATTTTGCCTTCATTACTATTACACTCCATTTGTTTTTGACATGAGGCTTACATTTGATGTTAATTATTTACCATACTGGAGAATACTCAAAGAGAGCTTTGAGAGTTTGTCTGAATTATAAGCTTTTGCCTTAACAACGGCATCTTTCCAGCAATTTTAATTATTTGTTTAGCTTATATGCCCCGCTTTGTGATTTGCTTGATGGCAGTGAGTGATAGTGGCATATAGCAGCTCATCATTGCCACCCCAACTGGGTGGGAATTTTGCTGGGTTTTGCTTTCCAGGAGGTGGACTTTTTGCTGCAAATGACTGGGAATGTTGCCCAGAAAGCTAAGCAGCTTCAGATATTTTATACAACATTTGCTTTTCAGATTAAAAACATAAAAATCTTCCTACTTTGAAATCACTACAGAAACCTGTTGTCATTACAGTGGCTGATGTTGTCTCACATGAAGCCTGAGACAGTTTTCTATCGGGATTAAACTGAAAACTAGATAAAGTGTAAAGCCCAGAACTGACACTTCATTGTTAAAATCACAAATAAAACAACAGCCCAATACCAAAGAAATGCTAAGGCTGCTATCCTGACCCTGTTCTTAGATAGAACAAACAACTCCAGTAAACACTGTGTGGGGCAGTGGGCACCTATGCCGACTGTGTAGCACAACACAGCAAGCACTTTGAGAGAGGCAGGCTGCGTCTGGGAACTGCTTTTCATGGGCCAGCCCACGGGGTGCTCCTTGCAGTGAGTGCAGATGCACCCTGGCACTCTGAATACCCCACAGCTTGTGCGGCAATGCCAGTCAGAGGGGCAGATGGGACCTGTGTGATGTCTGGCTCATGGGAGCTCCAGGTTCTGTGTAAATACTGCAGGCAGAACAAATACGGGAAAAAAAATCTACAGAGTCAGCAAACTATATCATTGGATATCCCTGGGTGCATAGGTATGAAAGAAAGGAGTTCTGCTACTTGTGTCAGCATATTCAAAGCATGTACTGAGAGCACGTTTGATCCAGAGAACAATTCAGGGCATTTTTTTGGAAGATGGTGTAGATTTCTGCCAGAGTCCCACCAAAGTCACTCTTGGTCACAAGAGACTGAGCAGAAGGGCATAAGTGAGGGATACTTGGCCTGGGTTTAACACAACCACAGCTAAAGGCAAAAGCGTCTGACTTCCTTTAAAGACCTGAAAATTGTAGGTGCTGAAAAAACCCACTGATGAAAAAATTATTTCTATTTTGGTTTGTAACTTATCAACAAAAAACAAATCTATTAATTAATCTCTGTGTTGTTATCAAACTATGCCTGCCTTCATCATTACAAGCACATCTAATATCTGACAGAATGCCCTTGAGTACCTACATTTAATTCAATAGCATTGTTCATTGAATTTTGATTTTGTTTTAGATTGATAAAT